>JAZDUA010000007.1:6212500-6590000 GCA_038098605.1 Gryllus longicercus
GGTTAATCAGCTTACACTTATATTATTTACCGTCTCACTTTGTTTAGGTTGCGTTGTTTAACTGGTTTGTTTGATAAGATGAAATGGATAAAAAATGTAAAGTACCAAGAGTAAATATATTTTCTTCTCACGTGAATGAAATGTAATTTTTTTGTGAATAAAAACTTACTATCTTGAATAAAAATAACTGATATTTTAATGAATGTGATAGGGATTCGTTAAGTTTATAACGGAAAAACACTGCATTTACATACGAACGCAAAAATATTTCTCCTTGATAACACCTTACAATTGATCACTAAACGCAATTTATATGTGGTATGATTTAATCTAAGTAATTTAACGCGAAGTAGTAGTTTAATAATGTACAAGAAACGTCTGTATGAAAAAAACAATATTTTGTTAGTCTATTAACTGCCTTAATCATCTAACTAATCCATTAATTCCCTCTGTTACGCCGCAACTTAATATTACCAGAGCAAAAGAACTCTTGCTGAGTGGTCTTTGATGCATCAAAAACTTTATAATCATTTTACAATATTAATATTCAAAAATATTAATTCAACACGGCAAAGTGTACAGAAATTTGTTCTTCAGAAAATCACCATAATATTCAATTTTGAATCTCTATACCAAAGTTGACCAACTTTTTCTTGAACATAATAATACTTGCAGAACGTAATAACTTTTGCATTTTTAAACAACAACAATCAAGTAATTTGTATTCCGTTTCTTTTACGCTACTCTTGTCTTTCTCGTAATTCTCTCGAAAGTTTAAATTGGTAATACGGCACATTTAAGGTCTTCTCGACCAAGCGTGGGACGGAAAACTCTCTCTATGAAACCAACAACTGCCAGGAGGCGACACACAGAATCGAGAAAACTGAAACGGCAGACCCATTGGGCGAAGTCTCTGCTCTAACGCCTACAGTGGCAAGTCCAAATCGAGAGAGATTGGGTTTCAGACTAGTCGAAGGATAAGAAACGAAGCATACACTGTCAGTAAGGCGAGCGAAACTGAGGAAGAATAAGCTTGATGATTTTGATGAGGCACGTGCATAGAGGAATAAGGGCATAGAGATAATTAAGGATAAAAAAAGTACTGTTGTTTCGAAAGTCTCCCACTGACCATTAAGTGCTATATGCCGGTAACACTCGATCATACTCTCTTATCACCGAACATTGACCATCAACTTTTTCTCTCGTCAGCGCTGTCATCGACAACTAGAGCAAAATCATCGCGCGGTTGCTGATAAATATTGCATCGCAGACGGAGGAGGGGAGTTTGTGGATGACTGAATAGTGATTCCGGGCACATCAACTGCTTCAGTCATAATGCAGTAAGTGTAGTGAATGCTTTTATCACGAGAGGTGACGTTGATCTTTCCACGGTGGCTGGCGAGAACTGGCGCCTACCTAAGTCAGCTTTCGGAGCTTCCGGATACTTTCCCCAACCAGATATTTCCCAGCGGGGCATCGCCTTAGCTGGAACAAGCTCGAAGCTCCCTACTGGACTCCTAACTAGTGTGGTAATGAAGTGCATGAGAGAACTTAATTACTTACACACAAGAGTGTTTAAGTAAAGGGGGAAGATAAGGGAGGGAAGAGGAAGGAAAGGTCGCTGTTTTCCATGACCCGTTTGCTAGGGTACTGCTCCTTCATTCGGCTGGTGTTGATCGCACAAACCACGCAAAACTTCCAATAACAGCAGCCGACTCCTTCAGTCAGCGGCTGAACTCGATCTACCTGGCATGCTAGTGTTAAAAATCTTGCCACCTGGTGCGTTCGTGGGAACAGAGCAAGAGGAAAGGGTGCAGATGCCACGTCGAATTGATCGAAGAGGTTGGCACCAAAGCGTGCATACGGAAAAGATTACCAAATAGCAAGTAGTGGGTCAGAGGAATCGGGCGTGCTCTTACGAGAACAGACGTAGACGGATGGGAAATACGAAGAGCAGCTGGTCAAGAAAAGAATAATCCCGTGGTGACCAGACAGAATGAGTCGTGGCTGGAATAGGCTTTCGCAAGGCAAGGAAGTAGACTCGGAGAGTATGGACACGGAACAGGGAGGAGCGCGTGCAACAAAGCTGGGCTCAAGTGCAAGGGAAGAAAGCCCCCGCACAGAGCTCGCCGCCAGCGCCGCCCGCTTTGTGCGGCCTCTTCAGCAATTAATTTAACTCCCATTGTGCGGCTCCCAAGTGGCGTGGAAAACACCGCCGTAAGATAAGCACATCAAAACTCCGCCTCGCTCCGCGCCGCGCCTCACTGCAGCAGCACGCGCCGCTAACGAGGTCCTCGAGGCGCGGGGCGGCACGCAGCGGCGCACGCACAGCTCGGGCCAGCGGACTCCGCCAGCGCGGGCGGCTAGCGCATGCAACCAACTCGTGCGGTCAGGACATGCAACTAAGGGATGCTATTAACGCGTGCGACTGACGCGTGAGACTGAGGGAACTATCAGCTGTCGACCAGCATTCCTGCATTAGGATTCATGTAATTTCTCAGCAGCACTGAATTTTTACCCCATTATTTCTCATTTATTCCTTCTTTTTTCTCTCATTATTGCTTTCTCCCTCTCTCTGATTCTGCCGCAGTCGGCAGAAGAGGAATTTCTGGTGAATGTAGAGAAATTGCGGCAGGTATCTCCCGTTTAAATTGCCCCTAATTTTACAAATCTGCCTGACTGTCTCTCCCTGTGTGTCTTTCTGTGGCTCTGTCTCTGTCCTTCTCTGCCTCTCGCTCTGTCTGTCTCTCCCTGTCTCTCTGTCTGTCTCTTGCTATCTCTCTGTATGTTGCTCTCTCTGTCTCTCTCTCACTCTCATTCTCTCTCTCACTCTCTCTCACTCTCTCTCTCACACACTCTCTTACTCACACTCTCTCTCACACACTCTCTCTCACACACACTCTCTCTCACACACTCTCTCTCTCTCACACACTCTCTCTCTCACACACTCTCTCTCTCTCACACACACAGACATCCATCTTTAATTCGCTGCCCTTGCGTTGCTTATTTTACTCGTTTTTTACTTGAGATATTACAACTCTGTTTCAGTCTTACTGTCCCTCCCCATGATTTTGTGCCTGCTTATTTGTCTGTATGGCTGTTTGAGTTTGTTTATTTATTTGTGTTTGTCCGTGTATCGTCTGTGTACGAGTATGTCAATTTGGATCTGTGTTACGTGCAAATAGTGGTTTTCTATTTAAAAAATGCAAATGTTGAATTTCATTAGTCCAAAGAAAGGTAATTGTGAAATAAAATGACAGAATGTAGTTGTTACTAAAGTGATGTCCAATTAAATAAGTACGCGTCATTTATTTGACCTTTTTCAGTTAAATTGCTTTATTTTTAGAGTATTTTTTATCCTTGGTATATTTTATTTGTGACGTTCTTTTACACATCAAGCCCGTACGTTAGTACTAATTAATTCGTAATTGAATATGTATATTCTGCATTACATAACTGAATTTATATATCATGAACAGTGTCCAATTTAATTTTATTTCGGATATATTGAACAGGTAGTCGAAGTGATACACGCCCACGATATTTTTTTCAATTGTTCCGTTATTTTTTATTTCTTAGGGTAGAGGTTCAGCGCCGTTAGGGTGTAGGTTCACCTCTTCAAGAATCAATCTCACTCTTGCGTAACCTCTGCGATGAGTCAGAGCCGGGTTCAGAAGACCGGCGACCCATGCCTGTGGTGATCGTTTTTAAAATGTATTATTTCAATTTTTGTATCTACCGTGAAGCTTGATAACGTTTCTAACCTCAAAGTGAATTAAATACTTTTACTAACTCATTGTCGAAATAGTCTGAAAAATAGTAGCGGTAGTGTATTGTTTCAAGAAAGCGTTACTTTCTCGTAAGTCAGACATTTGCTTCATTTGAGGGTGTTTCGTAGATCCTGCATTACATAAAGGAGAGCACTCACGAGATTCAAAAAACAAAACCTGAAAAAACCTGTCTCTGTCCTGTCGTCTACTTTCAGATCTGCGCTAAAAAATGAAATTACTCAACGAGGTTAATTCCAACAACACACATCCGACGTACCTGTGTGTATACATTTCCTGTTCGTTTTTTGTTTTCACGTTATCACTCTTCTTACATGGTACTACCAAATCCTGCCATTTGGTAGGAACTCTACAAAAATGCCGATTCGGCGCTTACATTCTTTCGCACGCGCAAGCAAGATTAAAAATAAAAACGATGTCGCTTTGTTTGTTTGTTGTTCTTTTTTCACGGCGGGAACGGGCAAAACAGAGCCCGGCAATTTCCTCTCGTTTAATCCACAGCTGCGCTAAAGGGCCCAGCTCGCCCACCGCCCGGCAGGGGCGCTGGCGCTCTTTGAGTCCGATCCCCGGGAACTGCCCTTGCGAGCGGGTGCCTGCTGCGCAGACCGCGCTCCAAATGAGCAATCGGTCCGATGAGTTTTCCAACTGTGCGAAGAAACGAGGGTTGTTTCCACCGAGCTTTGCGTCCTTTTCCACTATCTCGTAATAGTATTTTAATGATTGAAGGAACACAACTATTTTGTTTTCGATGCTGAAATGCTAAAGGCTTAATAATGTAGAACTAATATGGTTAAAATAGTCCTCATTGGCTCGGTGATTAGCGTGTTCGCTTTCCACGCCGCAGCCCGCGGTTCAATTCCCGGCCAAGGGAAAATTATAACTGTGCGGTTTCTTTACAAATGTCCCAGTATCTACAGCTGTGTGACGATGGGAAAACCACCCTAAGGTTAAGAAGACCTGTAAATACGGTGGAGGGGGTCTTCGTGCCAACCACAGCCGAAGGTTGGGCCACAGCTGGTCGGCCAAGGCCTGTATCGGGCTATCGAGCCAAAAGACAACAGTAGGGTTAAAATGGTGTATAATTAGTAATGTATTCAGTGTTATGTACCGTGTGTTAATGGTGTTGATCATTTGTATTCGAGTCAGGAGACCCAGATGTACGTTGATAAGTTTGTCCCGCTAGTCAAAGGTTCAGCGGCGGCGCTACACCAAGCGAGCACAAGTAAAACACAGGCTTACCTGGTTTTGCTTTAACCTCACGGAGGTGCCAAGGAATAAAGTAAAACGTAAGAGATTTCAATAAATCATGACAAATAGAGAGAAGCTAACTTTAGAAATGAATTTAATTGCCAAAATCGGAAAAGAAGAAATTTTGAAAGAATTTACTGAACTTCGGATAAGAACAAATTACATGAAAATATAATCTATTATATAATCTAAACTTTTTGTGAGTCTTAATACATTAAATGATACTTCTCGACTGCTATGAATCTAGAAGGCTAACACAAATGACTGCCTTCTGACATTGTAGTTCCGCTCAAAGCATGGCTCTTTACCGTGCGGGGCGGGGAGATCACCCCTCTCAGGCCAGTGGCTGGTTCGGCTCGGTGAATGGTGCCAGGATAGCGGGTACGTGTTGCGCCGTTTGACCCAGCCGCTGTGATGCCTTTCATCTGTAGGAATTCTATCAAGTTCACTCTGCACACGCCCGAAAATGCGGTGGTCGGCAAACAAAATTCTGTTTATTTCCTGGTCGCGATTACTCACGCCTTGCCCGTGAAGCAGTCTGGTTTCATTTCGTTACAGTCTATCCGACTAAATCCGGTCGGGGTGAACCGACGAAATATTGGCTGTCATGGAAAATAGTTGGCGTGAGTCGCAGTGGGTCAATCGCGATCTATGGGGGTTCGCTGGCATTATTCAAAGCTCTCAGGGCACGGAGCGCCCAGAACTCCAGAAAAGGCGATCGCGCGCTAAAGACGCCAAAGTCAGTTGAGGTCGAACTAATTGGTGCAAGTTCCTTTCCAGCCGCCCTCCCTCCCACGCCTCGTCCGACTCCTCGCAGTCGATTCGTAAAATTCGAATTGGCGAGTGTGGTGAGGGTGAGAATACCTAATCACTTCAAACCACAGTGTCACGTGATATTCTGCGACGCTTAAAAGTCCAAAACGGACTTCTGAGAATGTCGCGGCACGTAGCGGCAAGTGACGCGCTCTTCATTTAAAGTGGATAGTGACAGGGAGGCGGTACACTTCCTTGATATTTACGCTATTTTGTGCAAAGTGTAATATGTTTTAACTCGCTCGATTACTATTATTACTGAACATCTTCGCAATGAGTGCCTGAACATGATCTCTAAATTCCACTTCTCCGTACCCTCACCGACGTCCCTCTTCCGAGCCCGAGGAGGCATCTTGGTACAGAGGCATCTGAGAACGGCTGCTCGCAGTGCTTCTGGGTTGACGGAGCAGCAGCAGCGGCGGCGGCGGCGCCATATGCCACGGCGTCTCCGCAAAATCCACTCCATTAAGCCGCTGATTGCTCCTCGCTCGCGCAAGAGACGGCGGTGGTGGATGCAATAGAGCCAATGTGCTGCTGGTGTGTTGATGGTGTTTGTGATGGTGCCGATGGCCGGAGGAGAGGCAACGGTGAGGCTGTGGTGGAGGTGGTGCCGGGATATCTGTGCGGGACGGTGGAACCAAGGCGGAAGCAGTGAGGAGAACAGATATATAGTTTGCGACTAAGGTGTAATAACTCCAATTCTAACAAACCCTTTTGATTTATGGATTATTTCGTGTCTCGCTAAGTCGCATAAACGGCTTAGATTGTTTTTCCCGTAAGTGTAGTGCACTTTTGTATCACGGGATGTGATATTCTTCTGCTTGATGGCGAGATCCGGCGCCTACCTACACCACGGCTAGTGGAGGTTTTCCCCAACCCGGTATCTCCCACCAGCAGGACATCGTTCTAGCCGGAGCAAACTCCGTAAGCTGTCGACTGATCTCCCAACATGCGTGGTGGAAGAGCTTTTATTTGATCAATTGAATCACTTAAACGAAGCATACACAACATCCAGCTTCCTAAATAATTGAAGTCTATAAAAAAACATTCATCGATGAAGCAGAATCGTAAGCAGTGAGCATAGAGGTTGAACGCGGAGTACGATGCACAGTGCAGGCGACGTGAGCAGATGAGATAGCAGCGGTAGGTGAAGGGGATATGCATTAAAAGTGGCGGGGTCTATTCGTGTTGTTCGCATACGTGTGATATCAGGGACAAAACCAGAGAAGCGAGAGGCATGGCCTATTAACTCTCCAGGTGTGTAAAAATAGGGGTGCTGATGTAATGCTGTTCGTAACTGCCAAATTTAAACAATAGTAAATTTGAACTTTTTGGAAAATACAAAATACGTGCCAAAGCAAGTATTTGTAATGATAAGACGCCCATAAAAATCCATGTCGAAAGTCAGGCATGATAGCGTGATCTTGTCAACCTTACGCTCCTGCTTGTATCTCACCAATCCACGTCTGGCTCTCGCGACTACGTGATAAAGTTGCCGCGAGGTCATTATTTCCGTAAGTGTAGTGTATGTTTTTATTGCTGGAAGTGGCGGCGATTTTCTCCCGCTGGATAGCGAGATTCGGCGCCGACGTACACGTCATCTCCTAGCAGCGGGTCCTCGCCGCAGCCGGGACAAGCTCTAATCGGCCGACTGGCCTGCCGACAAGTATGGTAGTGTTGTGTACGTAAGTTTGTGAATAAGGTGTCAGGTTAGGGCAAGATAAATGAAGGAAAGATGGCGCGCAGTCCTAGGCAGTCCTTAGGGTAGGGCTCCGGCATTCACTTAGTGTTGATAAAAAAAACACGGAAAACTATCAGGCTAGTGTGAAAAGTCCTGTCACCGTCGGGACTGGAACCCTAGGACCTCCCGATCAGAGCGAATGCAGTGACATCAGTTGTTGCCCTGAGCCACCTACGTCGGTCGGGCGGACGGATGCGGCGAGATTGGAGGCGCCTGGGGCGAGGTCGTGTGCGGCAGAGGGGAAGACAGCGGGCCTCGAGAAGGAAGGGGGCGTGGTGCTGAAGGCGGCAATGACTGCACGTCGGCGCCCATGAAACATGCAGCTTCTCATCCGCGTAGGAAACCGGCGCGGACGCGGCTGCTGTCTCGAGGTCAACCGGTTTTCTCCCGTGGCTGTTAGCCGCGAGAGGCGGAATCACGGAATCGAGGCGAAGGTGCGGAGACTGTAGAAACAGAGAGTCGATAAAAGTCGACTCCAACGAAGCGTGGAGGAAGGAATTTGATTGGAATTGACATTGAGCCTACTATTGCAGCTCAGGGAGCTACGTCCATGTAGCCGGAGCCAAAGTGGCGCGGTTGAGATGTCAGGTAAGACGCGTGGTTTTAATATTGATGGTGTTGGCGTGGGGTGGCGGTAGCAAACACCACCTAGCATTGCAACAGAACATTTATCTTGTTTGAAGTAGTTTACACGTCATTGTCATTGGCTCTCATAATTTCTATTGTAATCTCATTATGTAGCGTTCTCCCTCGACAACAGTCGGTCACTGCACTTCCCTTCATCACAATTGAACTTTGAAAAAGTAGTTTTAATATGGTTTACGGAAGCTAGTATTATAAGTTGTTACAAAGATGTGTGGTAGATATGGGCAGTGAATGTGATACCACGTGAGAAAGGATGATTACACGGTATTGTAGGTAATCCTTCGGCTAACCTAAAATTCCAATGAGCTTTTCGGTTAATAAGAGAAGTAGGATGGAAATGCCTTTAATTAGATGTGCAGTTGAGCATAGAGGTCTTCAGAGATCAATAAGGAAATAATAGCAGTTATGGTTTCCGGAAATTCGAGAAGTTAATATTGACTGTTGAAGTCTTAATGTATTGTGAGTGAGATGTCGGACATGCAATCAGGTGGAAACATGATGTACAGAGAAGGGAGAAGAATACCTAGAACGGGGGAGGGGATGCATAAGCGGACTGAAAGGCCCTTCTCTATACAAAGTAAATTGTACGGCGCACCGGCCCTTGCAGTGCCCGGTGGGGGGGAGGAGGATGACAAAATTAAGAGAATTGCATTGCACATATTTTTTATTAAGACTAAATTTCTATTGTAAGTTGGTGGGATGACATATGACAAATGAAATATATTAATTATACAGAAATGAAATGAAATGAACGATACAAAATGGCTCGATGAGAACTCATCACCGTGAAGGTGACGACGTGAAGGCTGATCGAGCCATGCACTACACTTCCATGGGCACACGGCGTTGCGGAATACCTTATGCTGGGTCGCTGTGGCATGCGTGGACCTCAGCGATGCTCCACTCTCGGGCAAGCGGGAATGCAGGCGTCCCACGCAGTTCGGGAGAGGGTTTGTCCCGCAGCTTGACCACGGATCTGGCCATAGGTGAGCCCTAACAGCAGGAATGTGCGTGCGGCACACACGGCCTCTCGCCAGCAGGTGTCTGACGGTGTGTGAGTAGGGTCTTCTCGTGTACCGCACTGTAGTACCCGCCGATGGCAGATTCACGATTACATGCAGCGACAACCCGTTTAGTGGCTGCACGTCGATGACAGAATAGCGCACTCAACTCACTGATATACATGCCGAGGGCAGCGTTTTTACGTGCGCGAAGCGCAAAACATGAAATGTGGTCGTGAGCGCGGAGACTGCTCAACGACAAGGCGCTGGGCAGACAGTGAGGCCTGTGCCTCTCGTGGTGGTTCTCGCAAGTCTGACCCGGGGTCAATGTACGTGTCATTTGGAGGCTGCAGCCCCCTTCGAGGAAAGCGTGGGTGGCCGCCGGGTCGGGGGAGGCCGGCTGTCCGGGTGGGCAGCTGTGGGAGCGCCGGGCGCACCCGGCGGGAGCGGCCACCTCCAGAGGGAGGGAGCGACCACCCGCCTTTGCGCGAGGGCTTTATGTTGTGGGCGGAACACATGAAGACTATCAAAGCTCTCATGAAACTCTCATAAGAAAAATATCATCAGACATTATACATTATTTCTACCTGTAAATTTTTTTGAAGTTATTACGCGGCATTTATTACTTTGGTAAGATGATTTTAAAATTGCACAAGCTTAGTTTCTGTCTAATATGTTTTTGGACTTATTATTTTGGATGAGTGCACTTAAATGTACTGAAGTGAACACACCTGGAAATGAAGTCGCAATGAAATGGACGATTCGGAGCACAAATGTATTGTTGGGTGCTACAAAATCTGTGCCAAGCTCATAATTTGTTGCGTGAAACACATTTTACAAAATGTTTCAATAAATTAGTGACAAATATTGTTTCATTTTCTATTCATAATGCTGCCTCCTCCAACACGCTTGATCGTCCATTTATTTTCGAACAAATATTTGATGATTCAAATTCACAATTTGAAGAGAATAATCATTCGTATGTACTATTTCATTATCTCGAGTCTACATTTATTTCGTTACCCACGTCTCTGTAAATGATGATGCCGTCAAGTGCATTCCTGCCAGAGCTTTGCTACATTCAGAAAAAGAAGTTAGTTTCGTAACATAAGAACTAGAACAATTAATAGGAATTTCCAGCATTATGCGTTGTTTCACAGTTCGATAAGTGAGTTATTTACAATTAGGCTTCAAAAAGCGAAGTCATATGTTCACATTAAATCAAACGGTAATCGCTAATAGGCATACATGTAATTGTTCTAAATTTATATTTAGTCCATAATGTTATCTCAATTTCAACTTCTATACCTGAAAGTCATGTGAAAAGTATAAAAATTAACTGCCATCTGCAAATGAAAACTTCAAATGTGAATGTAACTATAAGCGAAATGTATCTTTTGACATAAATAATCTGCAAATGTGCTATTTATTTTATTACACATACAAAAAACAATCTACATTGAAATAAATAATGTAGTGCTATATATACGCTCTACGAATGCCGTGGGAAGCAAACCCATCATGTGTTTTTTTTTCAAAAATCCATCCGCCAAAAGCCTTAAACCGGTAAGCATAGCTGCCATTTCCAAAATAATACCTCCCCAAGTAAAGAAAAGGCCGTTCCAGAGTTCATACTTTCGATTGTCTCTTTCTCTTTTTGTATCATTCAATATGTGTGTAATATGACTTGAACACATAATCGTCAGTGATTGAAACAGACATATTTGAGATGGGGCACAATGTGCTCTTTATTTTATTTATTTAGTAGGTTCTTTTTAACAATTGCTACATACACTTCATGGTATTACATGAATAGGTACCAAAAGCCGATTAACATACTTGTGAATCTGAATTACGAGAAGAATGATGTTGATAAATACGGGAATTTGTAAATACATTAAAATTACTATTAAATTTTTGTTAAGACACAAATTTTGTCCAGATTTTTTTTAAATTTTTGAATACTTGTATTTTTCAAATTGATTAGATAGTGTTGCACCAGATTGGGCAGACATAAGTCAGAGACAGTCAAATTATTGACATATGTAGTAATGAACCACATTCAATTTTAAAGGAAGATTGAAATTGGTTAGTGGTGATGTTGGAATGTTTGTGTACGTTTTATTAGCTATTGTCTGAATATAAGATGACTACGTTAGTTTCTGATGTAACAGAACAAGAAGGAATTTTATTAAAATATTACTTTTCGTTTATGACACATTAAATTCATTGAGTTTTAATGGGTAGGATATTGATATCGATGTAAAGTAAATATTTTAGTTTGAGATTTGCCAATGATGATTTTTGTTCTCCACTTTCGACCCACCTTTGAAATTCATACAAGCATCTTTGTAAATAATCAAAAGCAATATTTACATTATAATGCGAAGTAAATACGGCTGCGTCGTCGGCGTACGCTCGGGTGACAAACTCTACTCGTGCGGGATTCACCTGTTTTGCAAATTTGATCCATAATCCACAATTTTTGTATTCCAGCTTTTTAAACCACCTTTTTCGTTACAACAAATCGTGCATAAAATGACATGGCATGATGCAAATTATGATGTACTTTCCGTGGAACGAATTATTGCGCCATCACACATTCAGCGAATCGCTGCGAGAATCATATGGAGGCAGCAGTAAACGAACAGCCGACCAGCATTTTTTCGCTCAGATGTCAAATACCCGTGACGTCACAATAAATTTGTTTTCAAAAATTAACTTCAATTCTCTTATAAATTTATAAGTTTATACAAACAAATAGATTATGCAATTCGTTTATATTACATTCGTACAAATCTGAAAACCCGCGTTACTCGTTTTCAAAACATGTACTCATTCAATAAAGCTTAACATTATAAACTATTTGCATAATATACCATTCCAGTGTAATAACACAGTTTTTGATGTAACTACTGTGTTTGTAATTTTGAATGTTATTGTTTCAGGTGAGCGTCTCTCTCTTGTACCCTACATTTACGACTTCATTTGAAAAGAGTAAGTGTCAATTTTTAATTTTAATTAAAAAAGACTTAATAGAACACTCCTAATATTCATTATTCAATATTCATTTTTAAACCAAATTAAAATTAAAATTAAGGTGATAACAATAGTCGTTATGAATATGTGGGGGTTTTAAATGGGCCACACTTGCGGCACTGCAACGCCCGCTTTCGGTTGAGCCAGTCCCCCAGAAAGCGAAAGCGGTGAGCGCAGGACTGGATCGGCGAGCTATACGTGCGAGTCTGGGCGCCAGTCACAAGCAGTACATTCGAGTCCGCGAGCGCCACGGCAACGGAGACGAAGCCACGTGGTACATGCAAGGGTGCTCGGAAGCATTTGAAGTTGGCACGCGAGCGCTGCTGAACAACGGACGGTGTTGCGGCTCACCCAAGGCGGGCGAAGCAGCCTGGAACGCGAGCCCGAGGCGAGTCTCTGCCAGTCGCTAAAGAGCCACGCGCACATAAACAGACTGCCTGGTTTCAAGTGTAAGCTTCGAAGTGTTTATAGTTGGGTTTGTAATTCTGCCTACGCCGATTCCCGCTATTCAATTTTGCCTTGGGTTGAATTCGACTAAGAACGGGTAATTCTCCTGGAGGCAACGATAGTGATTCACTATTGGGACATCTTCGGGTTACAATGGTTGAAATAGGATTTTTGGTATGAGTTTGGAACTCTAGAATTGAAACAAGAGCACAATAAACAGTTTTTAGCTGTTTTTACCTGTATTTTTTAACAACTGAACAGATAGCGTGACGTACTGTGTAGTTATTTTACCTGCGTAATAGTCCTGAGATTTTCTTCTTGTCGAACTGTGAATTGGCTACGTTTTTAGAACATCTGCCGGTCTATTCACTTTGGACTTGAAATTTTCACCTGGTTCTGTGGTGAACTGGCAACATTACTATTAATGTTTGGTTTAGGCAAAAATTGTAAATTTTAGTTTAATAAATCTTTACTATTTTTGGTTAATGCTGCTTCATATTGCGAGTACTTCAGTAGGGTAATGTTTCAAAAACGATTTTTATCTTATCTTGATATATTTGGTAAAAATGTATGCAATTTTATTCTTTTTCATAGTTTATTACCAAAATGATAATTTTGACAATTGTTTGGTGGACTGTTCATAAAATCACGTTTTGCAATAGTATAAGAATTATCCAATGCCGTTTTTCAATTTGTCATAATTTGCGTGTTGTGTTTATTTTGCAAAATTTTGCATAAGTTCACTTCAGTTTTAATTAATATGTGAACTCTATTATATGGACATGTATTTAAATCTATTTAAGTAACGCCATTGAACGTTAAGAAGGCATTGCTGAAGTCATGATAAAATTCTGAAGAAAATTGTGATATCCAAGAGAAAAGGAGAAGAAGAGAGAATATATTTTTTATCATCTTCGAAGAGAGAACAACTACTTGAATCACCCATCCTACGACGAGAGACAGATTCTTTAACCTCTCTCCAGTACATCACAACGCAATAAAGAATTTTACAGGCGCTGGTGCGAGGGTGTTGTGGCAGTGAACTAGACGTCGCCGTGATGTATAGGCCATAGAGAAACAATTAACTGCATCTTAACACACTCGCCCTCGGGTAACGGCGCATTGGGTGGTTATATATCGATATCGCATTATGGTGTGGCGAGGCAATAGCCTGCCAAGCAAAGCTGTGGGGCCGAGTGAATGCTGCAAACTCTCCCTACCCTCACCCACACACAAACAAAGCGCTGTGGATGACAGACGCAGGCACTTGCTCTTCAAACGGCTCTCTAGAGCCGGTTTCAAAGGAATGATGATTACCTCTCCGCCTTCCTGAGATTTTGGGTTCGCGCCCGGCGGTCAAGTCCGTTTCCGAAGACGGAAATTCCTCAGTGTGCCATGTCATTCTTGTAGAAATGGAATGACCCTAGCTAAACTATAGGCGAGATTGAATACTTTTCCTAGATTCTGCGTATGTTCTCCCAGATAACGACAATTTTTGACATCGGTTTCATTTTCGAGGACGAAAATTCTTCAGTGTGCCTGACATTCACGTGGCATGTGAAAATCCTTTGGCTAACTGATAGGCGAGTTTGAATGGTTTGTTTTTCCAAATGATGACAAAAGTAACGGGTAACTATGTTTGGGATCGATATTTCGTCGTTCCTTGGCAATTGGACGGTCAGAAAAGTTGGCAGTGTTGGTAGCTCATGTTATTACATTTCGATTGGCAGATTGGCATTAGTCCAATTATCACACATCAGAAACAATTACAACTGTAGAAAGGAAGTATATTTGATTGTATTTACTTCGTTGATAAACTGTATGTAACGTACGGGGGAGAAGTTTAATCTACACCTGTTTTCTTTAGCTTCAGAATCCATCCCTTTTTCTGTACATTTTTAAATGATAAATAAAAGTACTAACAAAGCGTTGTTAAAAATATTTGAAAACTAGAAATATTCGTTCCGTGGCAATACCCATGTAATACTTATTTGCCTCCACAAAAGAACTACAGATTTGATTTGTTTTGATTCGATTAAATAGCACACCCCATCCGCCTACTCTCCTACGACTAGAAAAATTAGAGATCGCCAAAACGTGCGCATAGTGTAGCTACATGTATGTGTCAGAAACAAGCAGCCATCTAGCATTTGCTCAATGGAGGGAAGTCTTGTCGAAGAACTTATCAAGATGAGGAAGTAAGCATGGACTTGTTTATTAACACTATAGTGTTCTTGTCAGTGTGACGACTGAAATAAATACCGGGAAAGACTGCAGTGCCTCTGATCGGGAGATTTTAGGTTCGACTCCTGACGGTGGCAGGATATTCGACACTAGCTTGTCAGCTAGGTCGAGTTCAGTCGCAGTCTGGGGGAGAATTCAAGCGGCCGGCTGTTCTGATCGGTAGTTTTTCGTGGTTTCTACGATCAACACAAGGTCAATGCCAGAGCACTATCCTACCAAATGGGCCACGAACCGCGCGCGATCTTTCCTACATCTTCCTTGTCTTATCCTCTCCCCTTACTCACACATACACTAACACGCACTACACAAGCACACATGTAAGGAGACCGGTTGGGAACTTAGAGCTTGTCCCGGCTGGGGCGGTGCCCCGTTCGTGGGAGATACCTGGTTGGGGAAACCACCGCTAGCTGACGGTAGGTCGGCGCCGGATTTCGCCATTAAGCTACGGAAAGATCACGGCCACCTCACGACCAAACACATGCACTGCACTTATGGGACGAGTGAGCCTGGTAGTTGGCGTGCTCGGAATCACTAAATCAATCACCCATAAAAACAACTCAGATAATTCTACTGTCTTCATAAAAATGCATCTGATAAACTAAACAAACTGTAGGCAAATATAATTCGATTAATTATTAAATCCGATATTAGCGCTTATTCCTGTTATTCTGCTTTAAGTAGCTGTTTAAGTACTATGTAACACGTCCATCTATCCTCATAAACACTGTTGTTTTTGTGAATTACAAAATGGATATGTACTGAAAATAGACATGTATCAAGCGAAAATGTTTGATCCCACCGGACTCCGATCCCAGGAAATTGTATTATTCACGTAAATCCTCTAACCAACTGATTCATGTTACTGGGCACAACTGCTATGGTCATTCGGCCCGTTTGTGTAGTGAACGTTTTATAGTCGAGGGTGACGGTAGTCCTCTGCCACTGGCTGGTGAGATTAGGCGCCAACCCACACGTCGACTTCGATGAAACCAGTGAAGCACTTCTTTAAATGGATTTATTTTGTTTTCTGAAATACAACATGAGTAATGATGTTACTGTATACTTCGGAGTGATATTAACCCAATTTTGAAGTCAATGATTTGATAGCAATGAGACTAAAAAGAATCTTGAAAATAAAATATCATCGTAAAGAATGTTTTTTCCTGTGTTTCTAGACACAATTGATATTGTTTTGACTGTGTTACATTGATGGTTATTTTGAATATTAATTATATTTGCTTTAATTTTATGTGTTTTATTCATGACGTTATTACCTTGGTTTGAGCCCCACTCATTATCAGTATGAATATATTGCCTAGATTATTAATTATTAACTTAGTAATTGTTCGATAATTTCATTAATTGCTTCAAAGTTCACGTAATAAAAGTGCAATAAAAGTTTAATAAAAGTGTTATTCGATGTCAATTAGAATTCGGAAGTAAATTTATCCACAGCTCCAATCTGAGTGTATTGCTCGTCTTTACTACTCCTAAGGTATTTAGTGAATATTTAACTTTGACGTGTTTCGAAACATCTAGAGAATGTTTTCATATAAATTCCTTACAACGACGAGGTGTATAAATCTAAGAAAAAACTTGAATTAACTTCCTGAATCTGTTCAAAATCAGACAGAGTAGAGAAATTACTGAACCTAAATTAATTGTGCTTTGTGTCTCTCGGTTTCGAGCATGCTTCAAAAATTTCACCTCTCCTCCTGAAGTCAGACTTTTGGTCTGCAACTCATCGAGAAGTTTGTGCGTACTGGACCCACTATTCCCCTGCTCTCGCGACGGCACCCAATCCCGCTTGCAACGCCACGTGCGGGCCACCGCCCAACTAAAGACGCAAAACAAAAGCACGCCGGTGCCGTCTCTCGGCTCACCGCATTCGGAGCAACTGCGCCATTGCTTTTCTAATTATTTTCCAGAACAATACGCGCGCTTCCCGTGGAACGGAGTGCCTCGTCCCCGCGCCTCCCCCTGCACCCCGCCCCCGCCCACGCCACCCCTACTACCCGCTCCCCGCTGCGCACCCCCATGGCAGACTGCACGCGCCGTATTTCCTTTTTAATTTTTAACGACCTCACGTGGTGGGTACCTGTGCGCGTTAATTTCTTTAGGATCCTTGTGAATATGCATGTGCACTGGTCGCAGACAGCAGCACAGGTCGTCTTTGGGATCGCAGACGTGCCGCACTTTGGAGCCCCAGTGAAAGCGGCTGAGTAGACAAGCGATTACTATTGCTCTCGACTGTCTGGGTGACACCAATTTCTGAGCTGCCTTGGCAAATTGTAGTACGTCATTTCTGAACACAGTCACTGAATAAGAACTGAATCATACTCTCTCTCTCTCACTCTCTCTCTCTCTCTCTCTCTCTCTCTCTCTCTCTCTCTCTCTCTCAAGAAAGTCCAAATAAAAAATTGCAATTTCATTATTTGGCAAATGTTGAAGTATAGTAATTGCTTTCATGTATTGCCAGTAGTAATTAATTTTTAGAATAAATTGTTTCAGTTATTTTTCTGAAGAAAATTAATTTTCTTGTGCTAATAGTTACAAAATTAATTCTTGCTCTCTTGTCACAAATATTCCATCTGTTTATTTGGAAGCATTTCGTGTATGACAACCTAGAAATACAAATTAAGATAAGCACTCTCACAAGGAAGTCACTACTTCCCTTTACTGCTTACGAGAGTTCTCCGGCTGGTATTTTTACGTTAAAAAGTTTTATTTGTGCTATGCAGGTTTATTATATAAATAGTTTTTCAACATAATAAGTTGCGGTAATTGTCAATCCTCTGCCACAAAAAAAAGTTTGGAGAAAAATGATTTCTAATAATTTGTTTCATTTCCAAATGAAGTTTAATTATTGTCAATTTGTTAAATCAAGACATAAACATGTGTTCTAACGAATAGACAGTACACTAGTAATTAAGTCCGTGTTACTACTGTTGGTGCATTGAAACACACAAAAACACGTTTTTCTTTATTTTTCCTCAAAATATTCTATGATACGGCTAAAAATAGTTTCAATGGATTCGATTGGTCGATAGAAAATCAGTAAACGATTTCTTACATTAAGTGCTTTAAATACTTAACGACAAGGAAGATGAAGTAACAAACGCGGGCGGCCCGGGACCCGTTTGTTAGGGTACTGCTACGGCATTCGGGGAAAACACGGCATTCGTCTTTATCGAGGAAAACACGGAAAACTACCGACCAGAGCAACCGGCCGCTAGAATTAGCAGCTGAATTCGACCTAACTATGAAACTGGTGTTGAAAATCCTGCCACCGTTGGGGACTCGAACACTAAGGCCTCGCGGTCAAAGGGACTTTAGTGACGTCAGTTTAGGTCCTCAGACACCTAAGCCAGTGAGCATTTTGAAAATATTACAATGATTGACTCTAACCTAAAAATTATGACTAGGCGTCCTAACAAAATGTAATATATTCTTTGAAATAAGTATTTATAATTTTGTCGTGAACACTTCTTTCAAAATAAGTAATTTTGATTTAATTGTGACAATTATTTCCAGTACTTAAATATAATTTCCTCAATGGCCTCTTTTCTTGGACCTTTGTGTTAGGATTTAGAACAATTATGGTATTTTCATTACAAATTTCGAATTTTCATACATTAAAATTTAATATCTAGACATTGTTCATTAGTTACATGTAAATTTAATATTAGGTAATATTTAAAAATAAAACGGGAAAGAACGTGTGGTTTGAAGAGCTGCCCGAGTTCATAACAGTGGCATCCGCAGTTCATCTGCAGTTTGTGCTAGATTGTGTCCCTAGACTGGGCATGCTTAAGCGCTACTGGTAGCTCTCGGCAACTGCCTCGGCGACAATCAAGCGAGGTCGTAATCGTCTCAAGAAACGTTTCGATCCTCCTCAGCGAGGACAGCCCCCGCGCCGTATCAACATGGCGCACGCCGAGCCGCGAGCGCGGGCGGTTGCGGGCGGAATGGCGGGCGGGGAGGGCGAGGCGGGCGCCCACGGGGTGTAATCCGCCGCCCGCGATCTGTGCGCGAGCAGATAGCGCTGACGGACAGCGTTTGGCGCCGCCGCGGCAGGGGGCGTGGCAACGTCGTGCACAAGGCGTCGGAAATGGTAGGCTGATGGTATGAACGCAGTCATGCTGGTGATGGAAGGGACGGTGATGGTTCTGTTGGTAGAAGTGTTGGTAGCGGAAAGAAAGATGACGATAAGATGGACGTGGTAAAGGGTGGAAGGGAAGATGATGATTCTGTTGGTAGAAGTGTTGGTAGTAGAAGGAAAGATAGTGATAACGTGGTGGTAGTAGTAAAGAACGATGAGGGATCGTGGGAAGACGGAAGGATTGCAGCAGCGATGTAAATCACAACACAGGGCTGATGACATTCTTCTGAGTTGTGCGAAAATGACGGAGGTGGTTGTGATGGTGGAGGTTGTGGTTATCGTGTTGTAAAGGTTCTGTTGAGATTATGATGATAATGAAAATAGTAGAAGAAGAGGTGAAGAAAGATAATGTCGCAATAGTAGTGATGAAGTGACCGACGTTTTGGGGGTGGTCATGAGAGCAATTCCAGGTAGTACTGAAAGATGGTACTTTATGATGCTAATCAAAAGTGTCGGTACCAGAGGCCCCGCTGAAGTGGTGATTGGCGCTAGAAGTGATACTGGTGGAGGTGGTGACGACCCAATTTGTGGCGCTAATGGTATTAGGGACACATTCTCATGTCGGTCGTAGTCTGAATGTAATAGTGATAGCCGAAACGCTGTAAGCGATCTCATCAGCGTCGGTATGCTGTGGCGGAGGCAGCTGTGTCAATCCTGGCGGAAAGTCTGTTGAATTGGGACGGTCGGGGAAGTGGGATGCTGTTGCCATGCATACCCCAGCCCACCTCGCAGCTACTCCACCGCCGTTATCATCCTTGTCACTTGCTACTGCTGCTGGTCGTCCCTACCTCTCTTCCCACCCCACCCCACCCCGCCCCGCCCGTGCCCATTACTCCATCGCCAACTACCCCTCCTCGAATTTCCCTCTCGCAGCGCCACCACTGCCCCCGCACAGCTGGCCGCCCCGTCGCCACTACCACCATGTCAAGTAAAATATTTTTGACTGAAAAAACTGTTTCCATACAATTAAGTACTCTACTGACCATCAAAAAGATTTTTTTAAATGATATATAATGCATTAGTTTACATTTGTATTACATAATTTTAAAAAAGACTTCCTCTACCTAATGCACTTCAAATTCAATTATCACCATCTCGATTAGGCTTTCGCCCATTTTCCCCTGATCTATTAAGCGAATGATTGAGAGATGGCCCCTTGTTTTGCTTGTGGAAATAAATGTAGCTTTACGACAAGACCGTTTCATTGCACTCTTCTTTTCTTAGATGTGGTAAGAGTTAAACCGGGGATGTGGGTTAATATTTTGTAGAAATACTAAAATATTAAATTATTAGTTCGTTTACCGATACAAATAAGTTTTGTATAACTCAAGAGCTAAAATGTTTACTTCCAAATATTACTAGCCTCGTGTTGTGGGTACTTTTATGCATCACTCAACTATTTATGGTTAAAATGTGATGAAGAGATTCCATAGTCCAAGCAAACGTGCGCAGATTGTACTTTACTCCCAAACAACGCATACCGTTTTTACTGTTCTTTGACAAACAAATCAAATCAAATTAAAACTACCCCTGCTATCGCTACCACTCCGTCCATTCTCTTGGACCCAGCTACCCTCCGTTGCCCTCGTTGCTTCCGCTTCCCCCAGCCCTTCTGCGTTCCCTTGCCTCCCCTCCGCCACCCACGCCACTCACTGCCGCTCATGGGCTCCACCGCGCCGGCCAGCCCACGCCACGCCCTCCGTGCGTGCCCGCGGCGCGCTGCCTGCCTCTGGGCCAGTGCAGTGGCCGTGCGAGCCCCGAACGACCGTTTGGAAGCGGCTGCAAGCGCTGGATTTACAGAGCCCAAAAACACACCGTGCTGCATCCTGCGTCTACATTTACGGAGCCCCCTCTTCCCCCCCATGGACTGAGGGGTTGCTGGGGGCGGAATGGGTAGTGCATAGGCCTTCCAACATCGGGGCCTCAATTTGGCTCCCGGCGAATCCACGTGGAAGCGTTGGTACCGTTACCCACACCCCTCATTCCGTCACTATTCACAATAGTATCGCTCCTGAGCCCCAAATATCGTAGTGTCACAAAAACAACAACAATATTTCGTAATTCATAAATAATTGAAAACGTAAAATTATATTTGTATTGGGATCCATCTTTGAGCGCCGTGACATTCCGTACTACGATGTAGGAGCTGCCTCCACAAAGTCACATTGTGTAAATTACAGCATAAGAAACTACTAATATCTTCAGGTCACAAAAACCTGGTTTTAAATGTCTAGAAATCACTCTTTCCGAGTTAGCACGGTTATAATGTGCGTTGCAGAGTGCTGTACTGCACAGCTTGTACTGTGCATGGGCGCCTGTTGTTTCCCTATATCATCTGTGACCTCCTAACATAGGTTTAGTGCGTCTATGTTGTTTTATAAATGGTACAAAATATTTTTTTAGCTTGTCTTTATTACTAATTTCCGATACGCGCAATCATTTGCAGAAAACTACGCAACCTCCAGCATATTGAGAAGTGTCTATGGTTTTTTTAGGGACACAGAAACTTGGGGAAAATCTGAAGGCAATGAAACACGCACGATGGTATTGGTATTGAAAAACTTATATATTGCAAATGTTTTATTGTTTCTTTGCCTTTCTTTTCAAACTACGCGCACCGACTGAATGCTCGTACTCAATGCGTTGTTTTTTACGACTGCTTATTCACGCAAGGCTCCAACGAAGGGGTGCCCCAATACCTAAATATGGTTTTAAAGCGTTAGAGAACATCAACGTGTTTAAATTACTGCTAAGAAAAGAACTCTTTAACTGCATATACTATTCTACGTTATTTCAGTATTTCCGAGAACTATTTTTGTTAAAACATTTAATTTTTGGAGCGCTATATGAGAGTATTATATTTGTTGTACTTAAGCTGCGTGCTGACTACTTTTTGGAAAACAATTTTTGTGCCCTTGTTTATCATCACTTCTCCTGATGTAGGCCTCTAGTTATAAATCACGGAGATATTTGTGCGATTATATTTTATTGCTTGCGTATGAGTATTGCTTGTGAGTGAAATTTACTTTTAAAGGAAGAGAAAGTCTTTGGAACAGCCACTCTCGGGTCTCATGGAGGTCTGGAAGTTACAAAATATTAGTTTTTCTTGATCCGAACTTTGTTCTACATAGTTTTGGATGTCAACATTGCTTTCCACGATAACTTTTGTGAATTGATGAATAATCATGGCTAATGATTCCCAGCTAACACCAACGACCTTGCAAATCTCTCAATCAGCAGCTCTCTGGCGCAACTGCATCACTGATTCATATAGAAACAATTAATCCATTCAGAACGCTGAATAGAAACGGATAACTTAATGGAATGGAACAGAAATGAATGAAATGGACCTGAATGACTGAATCGATTGAAAGCGATGTAGTTCCGTCTATTTTCTGCGTTCTGTTCTCTCCAGAGAATTTCGAAACTATCATCGGAATTTTGTGTTTCAGTAAAGTTAGTAATCCCTTGAAATGCATACTGTGACGAACTTCGAAAGCGATGCAAAACTCTTTTTTTATATTATCCATTCCTCTGGGGACCAACTGTAAGGAAATTTATTATAGGTAAATAATATGAGAAACATAATGACACTGATTATTTTACGCAGGAAATAACTCACATTGTAATATTGTACACGCAATATCTCGTCTTTAGATATTGGCGACTCTTGTGTTGAATTCTCGTTCTGTACTAAGGTAAGGGAAGTATGTATGTATTGTATATATGTGTATGTACTTTTCCATTGAGTTTTTGTTCAAATTTACCGTCAGCTAACGGTTTATCCATGCCTGGGCTCTAGTTACATTAAAACAGGGGGAAAGAATACATTTGGCGAGTATGAAGTATTGTCGTCTGTCTGATCACACATTCGTCACACATCTGTAGAAACTCAGACGATTGTATTGGTAAGAATTCCCGTTCATCCTTTTCTTAAATACCGTCCGTTTTACACATTACAAAAATTCTCGTCGACGTTTTACAATCTTTACTATTTCATCTCTTTTTGCTCTGTGCGTTGAATTTGGATTACTTTCAGCATCGAATTTACTTTTCTTTTTCTCAGTCATCTTCAATTGTTATACGTCATTCTAAAACTGTTTTTAATCCAAGTTGACTGCTAAAGAACCTAGTAAATGTATTTTTACGATTTTTCCATTTTGGGGCATATGAAGCAAGTGTAAGAATATTATAATTGTACCGCTTGATGATACCTATTTTATTCTTTCTTGGAATTATGCACTTTAACATATTAGACAGATAAAGTCAGTAATACATCATTTTATAATTGGAACAATTTAATTTTAGATGAAATTGCACAAATCAAATATTCATGCGATAACATTTATCCTTAATTCTCTACCAACACACAAAGTATAAAAACGTTTTGAGTAACACACAAAGTATAAAAAACGAAAATGTGTTTGTTATTTAATGATAATCTTTTCTTAAATATAGGTGTTCATTTTCAATTTGTTGGCAAATAAATTTTCTTAGGTTGGAAACAGGAATACAGTATCCTATTTACATTTTACCTTTTTAGTCTTAGCATTAAAAACTACACCTGACCACACTGATCACGCTTTCGTAAATTAGCATTGTTTGGAGAGCTTAGTAAAGGCACGACAATGTTCCCATAAATCCTGTCGTTACACTGCAGAGATTTGTAAGAGAAAACTAAAATCATAGTTAACGATGTTCGTTTACGGCTTACTTGCAGTAAAGCAAACACATAAAGCAGTTTAAGTGTTTCCTCCAGAGCGGATTTTTAGCGGCACGTCTAGTATATACTTATAGCTTGATGCATACAAGTTCGTAATTACCATTGACATTCGAAATGCCATGACTCTTGTACTTTGGTTTCACGAAAAGTACCATTCGTGAAGTGCGGTTTTTGAAGCTATTGCAACTCTGCGTGGCGAAATAAAATCCATCGATGATGTTAGCATTAATTATTATTTACGTATTCTTTAACCGTCCCCTATAAACATCATCCCCAATCCCCTCATCCCTCTTCGAGCCCCCTTTCCTCGATCTGCTCCCCTCTCCTCGGTCCCCCTTCTCTACGATCCTGTCCCCTTTTCTCGACTCTCTCCCCATTCCTCGATCCCTTCCTCCCACTTTCCTCTATCCCCACCGCAATCTGGTTTATTTATCTCACAGACAGCATTACTCTGGACTGCAATAACTATGACTGGGAGGTCCAAAGTTTCGAGACCTGATGTTTCGAATTTTCAGTACAGGTTAGTTTTGTCAAATTCAGCCGCTGTCCCGAGAATGCTAGCGGCTGGCTTCTCTGATCGATAATTTTTCATAATTCTCCGAACAACACCTAAAGAATGACGGAGTATTCTCTGAACAAACGGGCTACATAACGCACGTTATCCTTCTTTTCTTATCCTTAACTCTTCCTCTTCCCTCACACTTACATGCAGTACACTTTTGGGAGACCAGTAGTGACCTTAGAGCTGGTCCTAGTTCTGGCGTCACCTGAAACAGGAATCTCCGCAAGACGACGCGTAGGTCGGGACTGGATCTCATGTACGAGCGCGGTAAACACCTCCACATCCGGGAAATAACATGCTATACACTTACGGGGCTAATTTCCCAAGCAGTTTACGCGTTCTGGAACATCAGTCAATCGCCCCCGCTCAAGTCCATCCGTTGCACCCGATTCGCTCAACTCCATCCGTTGCACCCGATCCGCTCTAGTCCATCCGTTGCACCCGATCCGCTCAAGACCCTCCGTTGCACCCAATCCGCTCAAGTCCCTCCGTTGCACCCGATCCGCTCAAGTCCCTCCGTTGCACCCGATCCGCTCAAGTCCCTCCGTTGCACCCGATCCGCTCAAGTCCCTCCGTTGCACCCGATCCGCTCAAGTCCCTCCGTTGCACCCGATCCGCTCAAGTCCCTCCGTTGCACCCGATCCGCTCAAGTCCCTCCGTTGCACCCGATCCGCTCAAGTCCCTCCGTTGCACCCGATCCGCTCAAGTCCCTCCGTTGCACCCGATCCGCTCAAGTCCCTCCGTTGCACCCGATCCGCTCAAGTCCCTCCGTTGCACCCGATCCGCTCAAGTCCCTCCGTTGCACCCGATCCGCTCAAGTCCCTCCGTTGCACCCGATCCGCTCAAGTCCCCAAGTCCCTCCGTTGCACCCGATCCGCTCAAGTCCCTCCGTTGCACCCGATCCGCTCAAGTCCCTCCGTTGCACCCGATCCGCTCAAGTCCCTCCGTTGCACCCGATCCGCTCAAGTCCCTCCGTTGCACCCGATCCGCTCAAGTCCCTCCTTGCACCCGATTCGCTCAAGTCCATCCGTTGCACCCGATTCGCTCAAGTCCCTCCGTTGCACCCGATCCGCTCAAGTCCATCCGTTGCACCCGATCCTCTCAAGTCTATTTTCTCTACCTCCTCCGTCCATCGCCTACACCGTCCTCACACCCATCCTCCCCAGGGCGTGCCGGCGCTAATGAGTGCAGGAACGAATTAGGGCAGCCCTGTGGAGCTCATTTGCAAATGAGCACCTGCGAGGGGCCGCGAGAAAGGCTGCGCTGGGGAGCGGGCTTCTTTCGCCCCTCTCCATTCCGGCGCAGGTCAGGGGTGAAATCTCCCTCACTCATTCGTGGCAGCCGGAGCTTTCTGCCTGTGCGGAAGGGGGTTGAAATTGAGGTCACCGCAATGGTGGGTGGACAAAAATTTTGGTAGACAAAGAGAGTTCGTATTTTCGCTGCTATCGTTTTCTCTTGTAGTCATCTCTCAATTCATAATTGGTCCATATAATTTATATAATTATTTATAATTATTCACGATGAGGAAAGATGCGTACACTAGTAGCGCTATCTTCCCTCTTCTGACCTTCGCATCTTAATCTAGTGTGAAGAGACGGGAGGCGACTTTTGCCTTAATCTCTGTTTCATATGTTGTTGTTCTCATGTGATTTAGTTCTTAGATTAAAATCTAAACCAGGATTTCCCTAAATTAACAATACTACTTACAACTTTTGCAAGTTTTCTATTATCATAAATTTATTCATCTACATAGAATGTAAATTTTAAAGTGAATCGCATAGAAACAAGTGAAATTGTACAATAACGCAAGAATTGAGGAAAACCGGAACAGGTTACTTAAAATAATTTAGTGCAGATGGTTTTTGTAAGTAGAAAGTGAGGTGTACCAAACGTTATCTTGATGTAAGAAATGCCAGAAATGAAGTAAGATGTTACAGATTGTGGCTTCCGAACAAATCCTAACAAGCTTTGGAATATTGAGTTTATAATAATGTAATATATGTCTATGTCCCCGTTTCCTGCAGGAAGCTGTTTTTCTGCTTATTGAGTCCAGTTTATAAATAAACAAAAATATAAACAATGCATTTCATAGTTGGCTGCAAAGACTCAGTATAATCGTTCGTTCGCTGAAGTACATCGCCTACATGGCGTCATGCTCTTCAAGAGAAATACGATAACCCCAGCAAAATTAACGATGTCCTTTCTTTTCACTTTACAACTGTTTCTAAACTTTTAAATGAATCCCACCGCAAAAATCTCGTTGTGTCACCGAGCGATCCAAAGCCTTCGTACGCTCACATTGGTCAATCCCTTCTCGTCGGCTCCCATTCATCAGCGCACACCTGCACGGTCAGAGTCTGTCCTTCTCGCCCCCCCCCTTCACCGCCCCTGGCCCGTTGTCGAGGAGGGCGACACAGCGCGCCCACGCGAGCAGCCAATGCGCAATAAATCGCCATGCAGAAGGCGAACGCGCAAAGGGCGTGGTGGTAAGCCCGCCCCCGCCCACACTCTGCCCCCGCGCGCGCTCGTCGCTGCCCACGCCGGAGCTCCGCCGCCTACCAAAAAAAATTAATGATGTGCCCGCTTCGCAAACAAAACTGCACAACCCAATCGGGCTAATGGCGGCGGTGGTGGTGGGGATGGTGAGTGTAGGGGCAAGGCTGGGTCGTGGGAAGGGCAGATGAGAGCTTTGTGTAGATAGAGGGTCTGAGTCAGGTGAATTGGTGAAGACGGCAGCCAGAGCAATAACCGGTAAGGGCTGTGTATGTGGTACGGTAACTGTGTATGTGGTACAATAACCGGCGAGGTTAGTAGAGATGTTGCTGGAGAATGAGGCTGTGGCGAAGAAGCAGCGAAGTTGCTTCCGAGATAGTTCGGCAGTTGTGATGGTGGTGAGCAGAGCAGTGAGCAAAGCAGTGAGCGGGGCGGTGAGCAGAGCTGTGAGCGGGGCGGTGAGCGAGGCGGTAAGCGACGCGGGGATGGAGGCTGAGGCGAAGAGAGCATGATGCTGCCGAGGTAGGGTGGCAGGAGTGACGGCGGTGACGGATGCAGTGACTGCGAAATAGGTAGTAGGCAGATTATTATATCGCAGGGGTCACGGTGGTAGTAATGGTTACGGGATTGGCAGTCCCAGGTCCGGAGGAGGTATCGCCGGGGACGGTGGATTTGGGGCGGTGCTGGGCGGGTGGCGGAGGCGGGCGATGTGGCGGTGACGTGAGTGGGGCGTCAATAGCGTCGCGTGTGATCTTGGTGGTGGCAGTGGCGGGGGAGGGCGTGGATGCTACAGCGGAGATGGGCGGCGGAGTGGATGAGTGGCGGGGCCACCGTGGGTGCTGGGGGCGGG
Organism: Gryllus longicercus; assembly: GCA_038098605.1. NCBI lineage: Eukaryota > Metazoa > Arthropoda > Insecta > Orthoptera > Gryllidae > Gryllus > Gryllus longicercus. The sequence continues at coordinate 6,240,257 of JAZDUA010000007.1, forward strand.
GCGGCGCTTTCCGCGCAACGCGGCGCACCGTGCGGAGGAGACGAGCGGAGGTGCATTTGATTAGCGCTCCGAGAGCTCTTGACTGGCGGATTCTCTGCAGGCAACGATGCACCAACGGTGGAATGAAGGATAGGATAGAAATAGGGCGTGGCATTATCAAAGAAGGCTAAAATGCGCTCAGCATTTCAGCAGATGAAATAACTTTGTATATGCAAGGTAATTAATTGGTCTTTTTAGAAAGAAAGGCATCAAACAAAACAGTAAAATCGAATATGGAGCTTGAATTGGAATATACTAAATAAAATCATGCTGAAATTTCAGTTCATTGAATTATATTTCTAAAGCTTATATGCCAATGACATAGAATTGAATAGTATGTAGTGGTACGTAGTAATAGAATGTAGTGTACTAACGTACAACATTTTCAAAGGGAATTTTAAAATAAGTAATTCCTAGTTGATGCAGGTACGTATGAAGTTTAGAACGGGATATCACACAATCAAATGCAGCAGATAAACAATAATTGTGCATTTCAAATCTATGTGATGTAATTGTTAAACTACAATAACAAATTATATTTCAAGACAATAAGGAAGTTCGTAAGAAATATGTGTGCTACAAATATAAATATCCAGGTGTAAACTATTTCAGTATACCTGAAATTATGTGAAAATTGACTTGCATACGTAGTAGGCAGTAAATATGAATATGATTACAATGCTCACAAAATTGAATTTATGAGGTTCCAAAGTACAGTTTCATTCCACGAATGAAAAGTGGTGTAATCTAAACTCTAGAGAAATAGCTGCCAACTAATTCTGCAAAATTATAAAAAACAATAAACGGCATAATTTGCCAGGTAAATAGCAATTGGACGCGTTTAAAATTCTGAATTTTGCTGTTGGTTGGTAGTTGCAAACAATTGTAAAAGGCACCCATAGTCTAAAAATACAAGCCACGGAATCCGAGAGAGAAAATATGTCCAATTTGGAAAATGCATAAATCTTGTTGCAGAGAGCAGTTAAGAATACGGGTCTGTGAAAAGTGCGGGAAGTGGATTCTAGCATGAAATGAAGTACGAGAGCACAGAGAGAGAGGGGGGAGTACAGTAACAGATAGGAACGGAGTAGGTACGGCAGAAGGGAGAGGAGTTAAGTGTAATCGCCAGTGAGAGACAGAGACAAACGGGAATGGTGAGGTGCAACCGCTCCGCTAATAAGCCAGGGGAAAGAGCCAACCCCCCTCGTCAACCCCCCTCGCCAACCCCCCTCGCCAACCCCCCTCGCCAACCCCCCTCGCCAACCCCCCTCGCCAACCCCCCTCGCCAACCTCCCTCGCCAACCCCCCTCGACAACCCCCCTCGACAACCCCCCTCGACAACCCCCCTCGACAACCCCCCTCGACAACCACCCTCGACAACCACCCTCGACAACCACCCTCGACAACCACCCTCGACAACCACCCTCGACAACCACCCTCGACAACCACCCTCGACAACCACCCTCGACAACCACCCTCGACAACCAGTCTTGCCAACTCCCCTCGCCAACTCCCCTCGCCAACTCCCCTCGACAACTCCCCTCGCCAACTCCCCTCGACAACTCCCCTCGACAACTCCCCTCGACAACTCCCCTCGACAACTCCCCTCGACAACCCCCCTCGACAACTCCCCTCGACAACCCCCCTCGACAACCCCCCTCGACAACCCCCCTCGACAACCCCCCTCGACAACCCCCCTCGACAACCCCCCTCGACCACCTCTTCACCAGTTCCCTCACCGTCTATTCATCGCCCCCCCTCATGGACTCAGAAGCCTCTCACCCCCCTCATCACCCCGACGCTGTCTGTCTATCCCCCCAACCCTTCCCACAGTATCCTCTACGTCGGCGCCCCCGCTTACCCTATTGTGCTTCCTGCTTCCACCACCGTCTGCTCCGCCAGCGCTACCTCCGCCGTTCGCCCTCGCCGCTAGCCCCACCCCCAGGCTCTGTCGCGGCGGGGCGGGGCCGCGGCAGGTGGAATTGTGAGATGCGAGCGCGACGACGGCGGGGGGTTGGGGTGGAGGCGGGAACTGCGTCGGGCACGTCGCCCGTCGCCGGAATGGGGTTATTTATAAAATATATCTTAGGATTATTTAAACTTTTGTGTGAATAAATGAAGTTTCCTTTGTTGGCGCCGGCAGCAGCGCGCTGGCGTCGGCCTTTTCGGTTTGTCTCCTGGTTCGGCAATCTGTAACCCGGTGCAGCGCGCTGCCGGGAACACGACTGCCTGTACCACGGTCGCGCCCCCTCTCCCCAGGCGCCGTCCCTCTCGCCCCGTGCGCGAACCTGCCGCCTGTGCGCCAGGGGTGTCCAAGGCGTTCCTTCCTATCGCTCTGCAGTCCAAGTCGAGCTCCTGCTTCAGGAGAGGAAGCTCAACTGATGTTACAGCAAAGCATCTGACCGGGAGGTCCTAGGTTCTAGGCACGACAGTGGCCAGATATTCGACTCTAGCTTGTCAGCTAGGTCGAGTTCAGTGGCTGTCTTAGAGGATATTTCTAGCAGCCGGCTGCTAGAATTAATAGTTTTTCGTGGTTTCGTTTCGGCAACACTAGGTGAATGCCGGAGATGTACTCTCACAAGCGGGTCACGGACCGCGCGCGAGCTTTCCTTCCTCTTCCTGGTCTTATCCTCACCCCTCACTGACACACACTTATACTAACATGCTCTACACTACCACATGTGCTGGGGGACCATTCGGGTGCTTAGAGCTTGCGACTGCGGTGCGGAATGGCAGGTTCTTCCGCTGGTGACAGATACCTCATAGGGGAGAAATCCCCTTGGCCGACGATAGGACAGCCCCGGATCTCACCATTCAACTGGGGAAGTTCACCGCCATCTTCCAAGGAAAAAGAAATATGCACCACACTTACGGAACTAATGACCTTTGCAGTTAAAGCGCGCGGAATCTCTAATCAATCTCTGGCATAGTTTTTGCTTTCCACCAATTCATAACCCTTCGATGTGATGAAAAATGGGTAATTTGGGAATGGGCAATCGGCATTCTGCACAATTCTGAGAATTCGATTGGGGCAGGATGGGTACAAGAGTATCAAGCTCCCACGTAAGCCGTTGTGTGTTATGCTGCTCCAGTACCTACAAGATGAATACCAAACCAAAAGAATACGAAATGCATACGAATACAAAGATAAAAATTTCCTGTAATATTAATTGGTCCCTTAGTTAATTCCTTTATTACAAGCAAAAGGGGTCTTAATATACGAGTACCTTCTTTAGATTTTTTCTATTGGTTACACATTACTACTGATTTTGTCACAGAGAAGCAACCGCTGCAGCTCGCTCTTCATCTTTTAGTTTGAACGCCCCTGTTCTACGGACATCCAAAGCGCTGCAAGCGGTCTTTTGTTAGGCTGAGTGCGAATGATGTCACCTCAGTGGATTTCGTCTTTTCTCGAATCACATTTCCGTGCGTTTATTGTAAAAAAAAATTAATTTAATCTAATCGAAAAATCATGTTTTCGCCACTAACAATAAATATTTTGACGAAAATGATCGTAAGGAAGAAATGAACAGAAAACGTCTAATAACATTACTGTCGTTTTATTACATACATAAATTGTAAGAGCTATTTATAAATATTGACGAGATGAGTTCAAAATTATAAATATAAAAATTAAGGCCGTATAGAAAGATGATCTACATAATAAAAGTTGAGATTTTGTATGTAATACAGAGCAATTCACTCCAACTGCATAAGTCTTCAGCGTTCTCTGCATCTTGTATTGACGGAGATGTTTTATAGTCATTATATATTGGCACAAGCTGCAATAATTTACATGCCTGCCATGTAAAAACTCGTATTGTGATACCTCATCGAAAAGTGGATAAATACTGTTCTCACAAGTATTAAATTACTTCCTTTAACATGTTATTGAATCAGAATTAACATTTTGTGCGAGACGGCATATCGCCCGTCCGCTGCATCTGAGGTCAACGGTAGCGCCAAAACCGTTCAGGTAATTTTCTTCCAAATTAATATTCCTCGATTAAACTAAACAAGCTCAGGGACCTGCGATATTCAAAAGAATATTTTGTATTATAGAGGAACTGTACATGAAGCCGTGCCGTTCATTTTCAAAATTTTCTCAAAATTACTCTAAGTTTGTTTTTACACTTCGTCCTCGGATAACCTAAAGGACGCTCAAAACAAGACTGCAGATCTCTGTGAATTTTCTAAAATTGCAACTTTTTTTCTATAAGTACAATGATGAACGATTTGTTTTCCAAAACTTTTTGTTAAAAGACAAAAGCTCAATCACTACAAAAGCTCTTAAAACAAAGTCTTCTTCTTCTTCTCCCTCAAGCATTAGACCGGTTGGTCCGTTGCGCCTCCTTGATCTAACCATCTTCTCCTGGGTCTACCAACGCTTCTTCTTCCTTTAGGGATGTACTGAAGCACTTGCTTTGGAATACGGTCGTCTTCCATTCTTTCGAGGTGTTTTTTCCATTGTTCTCTGTATTCCTTAATTTTTTCGTTTAAGTTGTAAATTCCTATATTTTTCCGGATGGTCTCGTTTTTTAATCTGTCCATTCTTGTTACTCCCAGGACTGATCTTAAAAATCTCATCTCGGCTGCTTGAAGTCTACTGTGTGTTCTGGAGTTCATAGTCCAGTTTTCGCTTCCGTGAAGTCCGCAAGGCACTGCCATAACTTTATAAAACTTTAGCATTGTGTCTTTACGGACCTTTCCTTTGAGCGCTCTTTTGATGGTGCCACACATCATATTGAATCTTTCTATCTTCCTTACAATATCAACTTCGCCGAGATATGATACGTCACATCCTAGAAATCTAAAGGTATTAACCTGTTCAATAATTTTGTTTTCTAATATGAATTTACATCTTAAAGGTTGTGAGCCTTGGAATGCCATGGATTTGGTTTTATTTGTAGATATACTTAGATTATATTGCTTTGTTATTTTATATAGTTCATATGGTGCCCTTTGCAGATTATCTTCTTTATCTGCAACTAAAATCTGGTCGTCAGCAAACATAAAAGTTTTAATAAAATTTGTTCCTTTAAAATTGTCTTCTATATTAAGTTTCATGATCTGTTGTTTCCATTCTCTCACAGCATTGTCTAGATATAGATTAAAAAGTATAGGTGAAATACAACACCCTTGTCTGACCCCTTTATTAATATTTCCTTGGGCAATAATTCCAGATTTTAGTTTTATGTTTATCTGTGTTCCTAGGTATATATTTCTTATAACTTCGATCAAGTGCAATGGTATTCCTCTTTTTTCCATAATTTTTCATAGTTTTCCTCTGTGTACACTATCGAATGCTTTACTGTAATCAATAAAACAAAGTCATGTTCAATTTTTCGAAATTATAAATAGTTTACTCGTAATTTTATGTGATTGGCTCCTCTATTTATCTTTAAATTATTCCCTCGTATAGGAAAGAACGAAGAAAAATTGAACTTTTTCCATTTTCGGCGAACTCTGTTTTGTAAAATATTAACGCTGCAACGGTGACAATTGTAAAATATTAGCAATGCAAAAGTACAATAAATTTTGTACAGTAGTACAAAAGTACAATATGTTCGACTTTGTTGATTAATGAAATATATTCTGAAATATTAGACCTTTAAATGAGATAATTTATAATTTTTCAAAAAATGAATAGTTTTCCCATAATATCCACTTGAAATTAATGCATTTTTTATTGTCAAAAATGGCTCCAATGTTTTTCTTGAATAGAGTAAAAAACGATTAAAAATGTCGTGGATCTAATTTCCTCTTTGAACTCTCTGAAGTTTACAAAATTGCATACATTAAAAATAATGCGTGGAACCACTACATTTTTAAGCGTCGACAAATCTGATTATTGTCGTTCGTGGCAATGTACTAATGTGTTTGGCGTGTTGACTCCTAGGACTTAAGTTCGAATCTCGGCACGGAGAAAACTGTTTTGGTGATCGAAAGCACTCGCAGGTTCATGTGTTAATCTAATTTTGGCAGACGTTACATCTAATGCGAGTAAATATTTCCTGTTGAAGCACCACTAGTAAAGGGACACTAGTAAATTGAGGTGAGGAAGACAACATATCCTGAGACGATACGTTACAAAGTGTTTATACTTTGCGAAAACGTTTAGAACTCTTAACATGCACAGGGAGAAATTTACACTTTTAAATTCTTTGAATTAGGGTCAAAATCATGGCAGCCCTGAATCTGTGAGATTCGAAACCCGCGTTTTAAGTGCAGCCCTCTAGAGTCAGACGTAATGCCCTTGCCTAGATTATATTAGTTGTGACGGTCAATTGCTGAAATTTTTATTACAACAGTGCAATCAGTGCTTACAATTATCATTTTTTTAAATATTTCATCTACTGCTGTGTGTTTACGGACCTGAAATAGAACACCTAACGGTATTGTTAATCCCTCGCGGGACGTTCTGATTCTTTATGCCCGCGCCATACATCATAATCTTTTTTATATATTTCTCGAACTTTTACTGGAAACCATTGCCAGTAGCTTTGTTAGCTTTTGCGATAATATCCACTGGAACTTCACAATTTTCTATCATTTGGTTCGAACAACAATGTTGCAATAGTAATTAGATAAACATTGTTTATCTGACGTCATATTGAAAAATTAACAGATTGAACGAATTGTCATATTGACGATTACAATGCATCTTTTCACTTTAGACACAAGAAAATGTATAAAATATTTTAAACTCTAATTTGATTCAGCAACGAATTAGTGAACCATAAAGTCTTGCATGTACCACGGGCGTTACTTACATATGAATGGGTGAAAGCCAGAAGAGACATTTTATATATTCTGAAAAAAAACGTGTTTATTTTAGACTATAATAACGTCAGGAGCTATGTATTTTCCTGATTTTAATGAACAGTTAAAATACCATGGTATCAATGATGAAACATCAAACCAGAACTTTACAGTGATATTGACTTAATAGATTTCTCAGAATGTATAAAATATCATACCGTTGTTATTTTCACCCATTTATACTCGTATTTACATCTTAGACATTCCAGAGCATCCTACTATACAAGCACACAAAGCGCATTTGGCAGGCGTTTTGTAGGCAATTCCTGCATGTGAACTCTATCCCACTATTGCAAGAAACTTTATATCAGGAGCACCTCGCGACCATCAAAACAAGATTTAGAAAGTGGAAAATGAAATTAAATCCGAATAAGACATCTTCCAAAGTTTTGAAGCTTTTTCTTCACAGATTTTCCTCTCTTACTATGATTCTGCTTGTCAACAATACTATGATGTTCTACAATCGTTGTCTTCCGTAATATAGTCCCCCTAGTGGATATCTCGCTGATGTTGAAACATCATATTACCACCAAGATGACTGAAGCCAATAAGCGCCGCGGTATTCTTCGACCAAACTTAATTATCAGTCCATCATTTAGGTACATTCCGCTCTCGTGTCTTATCAATATAGTTTACACCAGCTACTCCCGCTTGTTCAATCTGGATTAACATCGTCCCAACATCTATCAACAATATGTGCATGTTACAATAATAGAGGCAGTTCCACTGGCAAGGTCTTCAGAATAGCAGTAAATGCCCCTTGGTACGTAAGAAAACAAAATTGTTAAAAAAGACATCAACTTCTGTCATCAAACTCGTCTTCACATGTATCACAAAAATGTCCACACTTTTCTACAGAATCCACTTAGTTTACGGCTCATACCATTTCAACCTAACCACAGACCAACCCACACAATACCAAGTCACAATAGCAGTCACAATAGCAGTCACAATAGCAGTCACAATAGCAGTCACAATAGCAGTCACAATAGCAGTCGCAATAGCAGTCGCAATAGCAGTCGCAATAGCAGTCGCAATAACAGTCGCAATAGCAGTCGCAATAGCAGTCGCAATAGCAGTCGCAATAGCAGTCGCAATAGCAGTCGCAATAGCAGTCGCAATAGCAGTCGCAATAGCAGTCGCAATAGCAGTCGCAATAGCAGTCGCAATAGCAGTCGCAATAGCAGTCGCAATAGCAGTCGCAATAGCAGTCGCAATAGCAGTCGCAATAGCAGTCGCAATAGCAGTCGCAATAGCAGTCGCAATAGCAGTCGCAATAGCAGTCGCAATAGCAGTCGCAATAGCAGTCGCAATAGCAGTCGCAATAGCAGTCGCAATAGCAGTCGCAATAGCAAACGCAATAGCAAACGCAATAGCAAACGCAATAGCAAACGCAATAGCAAACGCAATAGCAAACGCAATAGCAAACGCAATAGCAAACACAATAGCAATCACAGTGATAATGAATAAGCCTTGTCCCAAGACCTTCAGCCATTTTTTGAGCGAAATGTTACGAACGTGTAAGGGACGTGTCGTGCCTCATTTGCCGGTGAGAACCACGCAAACAACCGATTAGAGCAGCCAACGTCCCCAGAAAAATGTCGTTATTTATCTCAGCTATTTAGCTGACTTCAGAAACTCTAACATGGTGTCGTAAAGCTCAATGTTGTCTAGGAAATAATGTGGAATTGTGACTATAACCGCTCAGGCTACGATATCAGAGTCGATGTGCTAGGTCTGCGAGTTGCTTCCTCCTCTTTCCGTTTCTTCGTCTCGGTGCGACGCTTCCGCCGCTGCCGCCCTGGGCCCACGACGTCGCCATTTGTCCGCGCGACGCACCCTCCGCGGGAAGAATTGCGTCGGTGAATCATTGGGCGACATTCCCCTCCGCTACCCAACTCTTAATGGTACCGCCCACCCTGCCTGTCTTTTCTTCGGTGCTTTCTTCTTCTGCTTCTTTTCCTTTTCTACTTATTTTCCTTTTCTGCTTAGTTTCCTTTTCTTTTTCGTCTTCTTTTCTTCTTTGCACTCTTTTCTTCTTTGCACTCTTTTCTTCTTTGCACTCTTTTCTTCTTTGCACTCTTTTCTTCTTTGCACTCTTTTCTTCTTTGCACTCTTTTCTTCTTTGCGCTCTTTTCTTCTTTGCGCTCTTTTCTTCTTTGCGCTCTTTTCTTCTTTGCACTCTTTTCTTTTTTGCACTCTTTTCTTTTTTGCACTCTTTTCTTCTTTGCACTCGTTTTTTCTTTGCACTCTTTTCTTCTTTGCACTCTTTTCTTCTTTGCATTCTTTTCTTCTTTGCATTCTTTTCTTCTTTGCACACTATTCTTCTTTGCACTCTTTTCTTCTTTGCGCTCTTTTCTTCTTTGCGCTCTTTTCTTCTTTGCACTCTTTTCTTCTTTGCACTCTTTTCTTCTTTGCACTCTTTTCTTCTTTGCACTCTTTTCTTCTTTGCACTCTTTTCTTCTTTGCACTCTTTTCTTCTTTGCACTCTTTTCTTCTTTGCACTCGTTTTTTCTTTGCACTCGTTTTTTCTTTGCACTCGTTTTTTCTTTGCACTCTTTTCTTCTTTGCACTCTTTTCTTCTTTGCATTCTTTTCTTCTTTGCATTCTTTTCTTCTTTGCATTCTTTTCTTCTTTGCATTCTTTTCTTCTTTGCACTCTTTTCTTCTTTGCACTCTTTTCTTCTTTGCACTCTTTTCTTCTTTGCACTCTTTTCTTCTTTGCGCTCTTTTCTTCTTTGCGCTCTTTTCTTCTTTGCGCTCTTTTCTTCTTTGCGCTCTTTTCTTCTTTGCGCTCTTTTCTTCTTTGCACTCTTTTCTTCTTTGCACTCTTTTCTTCTTTGCACTCTTTTCTTCTTTGCACTCTTTTCTTCTTTGCACTCTTTTCTTCTTTGCACTCTTTTCTTCTTTGCACTCTTTTCTTCTTTGCACTCTTTTCTTCTTTGCGCTCTTTTCTTCTTTGCGCTCTTTTCTTCTTTGCGCTCTTTTCTTCTTTGCGCTCTTTTCTTCTTTGCGCTCTTTTCTTCTTTGCGCTCTTTTCTTCTTTGCGCTCTTTTCTTCTTTGCACTCTTTTCTTCTTTGCACTCTTTTCTTTTTTGCCCTCTTTTCTCCTTCGGTTTTTATTTTCTCTTTCGGTTTTTCTTTTCTTATTTTCTTAGCATTCTTTTCGTCTTCAGTGAAAGATTTTAAAGAAATACAGGCAACCGAGTTCATAAAACTGATACTTTCATCCTGACCATCTTGATAAGCATTTAACACGTTTTACATGATGCTATGAAATATATGGAGATGTCCTAATCGTCACTGTCGCAAAGAGGGAATGTCCATGTCAGTGAGATTGACACAGTGTATTATGACGCACAAAACAAAAGGGCGGTAGAGGGTCTCTAAAGTCAAAAATAAAGGATACATAAATATATACTTAAATAAAAAAATTGTTAAAAAGTTTAATATATCAATCAATCTTAGGAGAAGAATCCTGAGAAGTGCTGTCCACTGCCCATTCGCTGAAGAAGTTTCTTTGAGAGTTCCTGAGAAGCTCATCCGTTGAACATGTTAACCAGTTCAAGTCTTTAAGCTAAGATGTCTCTTGTACTATTGGGTGCGAGAGTGAATAAACACGAGTTAAATTCCGCAATGTATAAAGAACGACGCCCACGTATTGGACAGGTGCCATAGGAAGATAGAATCTTTACGTTTTTTGACCCAACATCATTTTGACCCCATTCATGTGTCTTCCAGCGCAATATGGATCGTAATGAAAAATATAAAATAAAGTCACACTTGCAGAAATAAATGTCTGTAATGCACTTTGGAATATTTACTCCTTGCCAGATTACAAAATTCAGAAATGAAAATTGAAATACAAATCTTTCAATGCTTTGTTATGCTTTGGAAACATCATAGGAAGTAACAAAAAGCCTTGAAATAAGGATGGTAGTGACCCTTACCACATGATTCCGAAAGACTAATATATAGCCAGAACCCCACCTACACCGTGTTTCGGAGAATTAAAGAGAAAACATAGAGGATATTTACAATTCGCCGGGACCATATCTCTTTTTAATAAAAAGAAAATTATCGCAGCACCTCTCTCATAAAGTTCAAGTGATCTGCCCTTGTATGCATCATGCTCTTGGATGGTTGGAAATGAACCTCTGATTCGAACATGGTGAGTCCCCATCTCCCCATTCTAATAAATTTCAGGCAGAATTACAATATTGAAAAAAGAGTTCTCTGTCCTATCTGATGGTAGAAATTAAATTGCCCCCGCATATCAAACATTCCGAATAACAAAGTGATACAGGTAAATCTGAAATAATGGATATTGGAACGGGACAAGGCGACTTCTATTGAGACAAAACCACGCATGATTGTTAATTGGTGAGTGCGCAGCCACGACATTTACTTTCAGAAATGCGCGCAGTATCCCGCAATGTTTATGACCTGCAGTGCAAATTACAGAAGATCAAATGTGACGAACTCGTGTAATACATTGGGTTGAATTCAATAACTACATGCGATAGTGTCAGCATTTTATGAAAGGAGAAGATGTCGCTGTTTAATGTAATGTTCGAAAGCAGAATGTCCGTTGATTAGTGAAGGTATTGCTAAATGTAATATTCCCGTTGCGTCCTAGGCTGAATGGGAAACCTTTATCAAATATAACAATATCTAAAAATGTAATGAAATGTATATTAGAATGATAAAAAGATACACAATAGTATGTTGAAATGATGGGTTAGTCACTATTGTGGACGTTAATTAACATTATTATTATTATTATTATTATTATTATTATTATTATTATTATTAGGTAAAGGTAAAGGCCTCCGGTTTTAGAATGGTTACAATCGGTTGACATTTGTCATCAGAATCAGCAAAGCAATGTTAAGCGAAACAAAACGTAACTATAAGAAACTATTGTAAAACAAACTATAATACAACAAATATGTGCACAAACAAACAAAATATTAGCTACAAGAAAATTAGTTGCATTGGGGATCATTAAATGCATTGAAATTAATTGATCTCATTTGTAATCGTTGAGCATTTGGTGCGAAAAATAAGCACAATGCGAGAAAGAAAAGTAATTAAAAGTAAATAAATAATTCAATTCTGATATCGTTGGCAAACAAATAGATGAAAAAATACATAATAGTAATTATAAAACACTATGGTATTGTAATAATCTACAAATATATAAAAGTATACGTGTTCATTATCGGGAATGAAAAGTAGCCGTCATTATCGCCTTTTGTTGTCTTTGCATACAACAATGGGTACCAACCAACAATGACAATTCATCTGTTCGTTTTTCATTTAACGCAATTTAAAATTAATTAGCATAATATAATAAAAATAATAATGTTAAAATGAAATATGCAATAATATATAAATTTTAGCTCACGTAGCATCCAACTGCGTAAATTGGGAGCGAGCGACTGAAGGCCAGCAATCTTTATTTGATATTTATTACAAATAGGTTTTAAATAATTTCTGAAAGATTAATTTCTAAAGTATAAACAAAAGCTCCAATGTAGGAAATGTACAAAGAAATATGAAATAATATACACATTCTAACTTACCTCACTGCCTCCGAACACCTAAAATTACGATAAGGAAGCGCAAGATTTTCAGAGCGGGCGAATAACTTTGACGTCCAATTACTCCAAAAATACTCGTATTTTAAAAAAATCCAACATGACCTTATTTGAAAATCTGTTTTTGATCAACACATTCCATTGAGAAAAAATTGCATCTAAACTATAGTAGTAGGAAGACTCCGAAAAAATTTTGAATTTTTCAATTTTCGAAAAATCTGTTTTTAATCAACATGAGACTTGCACCAATTTCTTAAACGTCTTTGAGACAATTCACCATCAAAATTTCATAAAACACTTTGAAGTCGTTTTAGAAAAAAATGTTTAAACAAGAATTAAAAATTGCTTGTATTTCACGCAAAACACGCGAAAAAATACAATTTTTTCAAAAATTGTACATAATCTTATTTCAAAATGTCTAAAAGAAATAGATTGAGTAAGGAAAAAACTTTATCTTTTATATTTTAGTTATAGGGAGATGCCAACAAAAGTTTACAATTTTTGAAAATTTAGCATTGTTAAGTAACATGGAACCTGCGCTATTCTTTTAAACAACAATTAGGCTATCCAACAACAAAATGTAATAAAATTGATAGCGCCATTTTTTTGAACATTTTGAAAATGTTGCAGGGGCTTCCTGTAAAGTACCCCCTAGAACTAAAATATAGATTTCAAACTCAAGGGGACACGACATCAGCCAGATCGATCGAGAAATATGAGTTTTGGATTAATCGGATGAACACTTTAGCCGCTAGTATTGTTCACAGACGAACACAGATTGACGGACGGATAAAGAGACATTTTGACGTCAATCGATTTTTCGGTACCTTCGGTTCGGTTTTTCAACCTACAAAACATGAATTTTGGCTACATCACGAGTTGAGGTATTTTTCTAAATTTGGAACTGAATTTATCCACTTTTTCGTTACCAAGGCCCTGTAATAAGAGTTTTCTACCGAAAATTCGCAGTTTTTTCGTGCAGCATTACATAACATAATCTTTTAACAAGTTCTTTCTTAAGTGCGAGGAAGTAAAATGTATTCATAGATAGTTTTCGTCTTAACGTAGGTACATCATTGCAACTTTATCATATGATTGTATTTAACATTTTTTAAAAATATTTCTTCCTAAGACAGTCTCAAAACTTTTAGCTGGTATTAATAAATGTCATCGAAAAGTGGATCTTCAGTCACTAATTGGCTGTTGACATTCAGTAAACCTCTGCAAAACTGCGCTGGAGGAACATAATCCTTCAATTCAAATGTGTGTTTGATCTTATCGGGTTTCATTTTATATCTTCATTAAATTTCTGCAGCTACTCTACCACAAAGAAATGTTCTTCCTACACTGTATTCTGTTTTGTAGTTTAACTAAATACAATATATAATATAAATGTTGAAAAACTTATTTTAACATATCTTCCTTCATTATATAAGAAACCATACTTACCGAACGTTTTTTCTGTTTACTGATACCATTCATTTCATTATTTTCCACAATAGACCAGCACTAATCAACATATCAGATTACGTTTTCAATATTGTGAAAAGAGTTCTAACACTAGCCTTCCTCGCCATCTCAATCTAGTCATCAGAAACATAAGACATTTTCCTCAGATTTTCAACTATAAACCACGCATTACTATTATCCTAAGATATTTTTTAAGGAAAAAAACTACAATTTCTTACGCGGTAATGTTATGCTGTTGGCTGGCCTGGTTTCAACACATTGCCATCGCAGCGCTGTGCGGAGTCTGCTTATATATTCTTCAGTGATACTGAAAGTCATAAGTAATTCCAATATTTTCATACACAATTCTTTCTTGACGTCACCTTGCAGAAGGTAGTTTGCAAGCGAAAAATAGGTGGTAGCTTATAACTCGGCTTTTACAAATTTGTTGGTTAATTCATTTTAGAGTGCACGCCTTCGATTGTTAATGTTATATTTATAAGAGCTTAAAAAGTACATGTATGATACATTGCAGCAGATAAAGTTATAGAGAAGAGTTACATAGTGGTGTTTTAGATATGGAAAGATCAGCTTTCAGCGTCCTATCTACTTAAAAATGAAATCTTCTAAGCCTTAATTGTCGAAAACCTCGGATTATTTTATCTTAATGATATCTTAATGACAAGTACGTTCATGAGAAAATTTTCTAGCCAAAGAATTTTGTTACTACAAATTTACTTCAAATAACATTTGATATCATCGTCATATTTACTTTAACGACCACATCTTGCAAACATTAATTGTAGAAACGACTACACTCCATCAATACCTTCTATCCACCCTTACCATACATTGCAAACATTCCCCGAAAGTAACACGCGTAGCATCATTACTTGCAACCTAACTTGCCTTCCGCCAACTCCCTGCGGATCCCCACTTTCTGAGCCGGGGTACAAAACTTCTCCCCGAGGGAAGGCTCCGTAGGCGCGGGCGCCGCTCGGGCCGCCTAGCAAATCAGACTAAGTACCCCTGCGCGCGGCGCCGCTGCTGCTGCCTAGCGGCTCGAACCGGCTTCTGCAGGAACAGCTGCAGCCGCGCGTCGCGTAATTTCTGCTCGGCGTAAGTTCCTGGCTCGTGGCGCATAAACAGATGCAGCGCAAGAAGACTCCATCTTGCACATCCCCTTCCAGGCGTTGGAAATTCGGCGTGCACACATAGAAATAGGGTAATGATGACAGAAATTATCTAAAAAATTATTGTTACTTCAATCTATCATTAGGTACAATTATTTTGTGAAAAGAAAGAAATATTACGAGGGGAGAGGTTTGTCCCAGTTGGGGGGGTGCCCCGCTAGTGGGAGATACCTGGTTCGGAAAACCCCCGCTAGCTGCCGGTAGGTTGGTGACGGATCTCGCCAGCGAGTGGAAATCACCCCATCTCCCGAGGGAAAAAATGGCAGTACACTTATGGGACTAATGACCTTAGCTGTTGACGTGCCCGGAATCGCTAATCAACCAATGAAAGCTGGGGGAGAGAATGAATCCTTCATCTTGGGAAGTCTCATGATTTACTTCGAAAAACAGATTGAAGAAATTCTCAAGCGAATCGCGCGAGATATTTTCTAGAATTCTTAAAGAGATTTAAGTATTCGTCTGAATCTTAAAGTTCTCAATTTTATCTCTTTTATTTTCTTTGTAATTTTTTTCAGAGCTAAAAGATCAAACTTGTCTTTTTACTAGTGGTTACTTCAGCATCTCTTCTCTGAATTTCGTGAGATAAGCCTTGCGTTGTTTTCTCTTTCCACCAAACTCCTCGCCCCAAGTATTCCACCTCACTCAAGTATTTTAAGGCACCAAAAGTATTTCGGTTTCTCTCAAGAGTAAACGTTGGGAAAACACGGCCTTATTCCAAGATTCGAGACGAGTTTGTGTATACGCGAAGCGAAGTTAATTGAAACAGACATTAGGCAGCCAACGAAGGAGGGAAAGTGTATTTCTACGAATTGAATTGCTAGCGGAACTGTGTTTCCATAGCATTCTATGCAGCCAGTGATACTCATTAGTAGCCTCCACGTAACTGCGTCAGCAACACAAACAACAAAAAACTCTCCGGCAATGGCCGATTCAGATTCAGTTTGAAAAGTCAGCGTTTTGCATTCTTACTCGCAAAAATTAGAGACGACAGTGATATAACGTTTTCTAAATACCAGTATTTTTTTTTCTAATTTCGCAATATTGATGTAGAAAATTTCTCTTAATGTTATACAAGAAAAAGCGAGTTCTTTTTCCAGATAAATTAAGTGAAATGCAGTAGCAAATTAAAACGTGCAATAATTAAATCTCACTGTTTTAATTTCCCATTCTTTTCAAACTCTACATATTATTTTCATTTCACATCAGATCCCTCTTAAACCGGATACTTTGGCTTCAAACTTGTGCTATTTTAAGAATTTTTAAATTTGAAAATAAAGATTTACTTCTTCGTTTTGAATTTGTTTTGTACTCCTTTAGAAACAATATATATTTTATGCAATATACAGAGCTTCACGATTGCGACCTTTTATTATATTGTAATATGAATATTGAAGTCAGAAATTTTGTCCATTCTTAGTTGAAACTTCTGATTCCATCTCTAATAGTATTATCAGTTCCAAATCGGTACAAAACCTGTTACAGAATATTCGAATATGTCCCCATATTCCTATTTCATAATTTCAATTGCGATTTGTTTGCCTTTTATGACAACTATTTGTGTAGACATTGTGAGGAGAGGAGGCAAAACGCATATTCCTCAGATATAATGTAATTATATATTCCTTTTTTTTTTAATTTATTTTCCTGCCTGTTCGGCATAGTATGCCTTTCAGGGGTTTTAATCTACAGTTTATAATTACAGAATTTTTTGGCCATTCGGCTGACAGTATATGAGGGGGACCACACGGTTACCTCGTCAACAAAGTCTGCAGAGCAGTAATTCAAAGAAATTTATTAATTTATTTATTTATTTTAATTAATGTATTTATTTAATTTTTCAGCAGCGGAATTGATTAATGGGAGGGGATGGAAATTATTCTAATTTAAGGTGGTTTAAGAGAGTCTTTGGGGTATCGAGAGATAATGCGGGTTGGGATGGAAGCATTTTTGCCTAGATCAAATATTTGTGCACTTGTACACGACGGAAGAAGGGTGAAAAATCTGTTACTCATCCGTTGAATGTATTCGCTAATGGAAGGAATGTTAAGCTCTCTGTGAATTTGCATATTTGGAATAAACCAAGGGGCTTGCACGGCTTTTCTTAGGTACTTGTTTTGAATGATTTGTAGTTTCTTTAGATGTGTGTTTGCTATATTGTTCCAAATTTGACAGGCGTATGTTAATGAGGGACGTATTATCGTTTTAAAAATTGATAATGCGCAGTCCAGACTAAGCGATGATTTGTTGTTAATTATTGGGTAAAGTTTGTTCATTTTTGCGTAGGTTTTGTTCGTTATTTCTTGAATGTGGTTTTTCCAAGTTAATTTTTGATCCAGTAATACACCCAGATATTTTACGGGCGTTTCATTATTAAGCCAAGGAATTGCAGAATTATTAATTTTGATTTGTAGTGGTTTATGTATTTTTCTTAGTGAGAATATTTTAGGCTGTGATTTGGTAGGGTTTATGGCAATTCTCCATTTCAATGTCCATTCGACAAATTCATTTAAGTCCGACTGGAGATCTTTGCAAGCGTTGGTAATGTTTAAATTTGCATTGAATAATACTGTATCATCTGCATAGAGTGCTATTTCTGAGTAAGTCATTTGTGGATAGTCAGCTATATATATGTTGAACAATAAGGGAGAAAGTGGGGAACCTTGCGGCACGCCGGCTTTGACGATATGTGCTCTTGATTTATTTTTGTTTATACTAACTTTGAAATCCCTCTCTGACAGGAAGCTTTTAATGATGTTTTGGAGATAATCGGGGGTTCCCAAGGTTTGCAACTTGTAAAGTAGCCCATGATGCCACACTTTATCAAAGGCATGTGCGATGTCGCGAAAAATTGCAGCTGTGTACTTTCGGTTGTGAAATGCTTCAGCAATGTACTCTGTTACTCTTAATAGTTGATGACTTGTGGAGTGGTTTGGACGGAATCCGAACTGCGTATTTGGAAGTGCATTGGTTTCGGTGAAAAATTTAGATAGTCGGGATTTTATAAGTTTTTCAAATATTTTGGCAAAGGTCGGTAACAAACTAATTGGTCTATAGCTAAGAGGGTCTTGTGGATTTTTGTTCGGCTTGCATACTGGTGTTATAATGGCAGTTTTCCAGGTCTTTGGATAATATCCTAATCTTAAACAAGCGTTATAGAGCGCTGTTAATGCTGCAATTGCATTGCGAGGTAATTCTTTCATCATTTTATTATTTAATAAGTCATGTCCTGCTGATTTTCTCGGTTTTAAAGCCTTGATTATTTGATATGTCTCAGACGGGGCTATAAATTTAGTTTTTATTGGGACGGAATATCGCGGTATTGACAAGTTTGTTTCCACTTTTAGTTGGAAATCAAAGTCGGTTACCGGGTTATTTGTAAATATTTTCTCAAAATGTTCCGCTAAAGTTTCAGCTTTTTCGAAATCCGTCGTTGCTAGACCTGAGTTAGAGGATAACTGCGGGATGAAAGATTTTTCCTTTGTAATCATTTTAATTGTGTTCCACATTGTCCTGGAGTTTGGAGGGATGCTGCCTAAAAAATTTTGGAAATGTGTACACCTCACTTTATGTAGTTCTTGTTTAATTTTAACCGATATACTGTTTAATTTTTGTTTCACTATTTTATTGCGTGAATATTGCCACAATCTACGAAGGTTATGTTTTTCTTTAATTAAATTTAGGAGTGGTTTAGGAAGCGGAATATAATTTTTGGTGAAATTCCTAACTTTAGTAGATGACCTTTTAATAGCATTTTTAATAATGTTTTCGAGAGAGTTGATACAACTGTCGATATCAGATGATGTTTTAAGATTCTCAGGAAACTGACATTCGTTTATTAGTATGTTTCTATACATGTCCCAATTTACTTTACCCTCTATAATTTTTTCGTTTTGATAAGTCTGAAGTTCGGCTTTGAAAGAAATTATTACTGCATTGTGGTCTGAGTCTAATTCTGGTTTTACATTTTGGTAAATCGGAATGTTTAAATTTTGTGTAATAAGTATATCTAGAATATCAGGAACTACATTTGGGTTATAAGGGTAGTATGTGGGCTCTGGAGGAGCTAGTATATTAAGATTTCTTTGTAATGCGAATTTATGAAGAAGTTTTCCATTATATGAAGTAGAATTACAGTTCCAAATTTGGTTTTTACAATTTAGGTCTCCTGCTAATATTATTTGTGACCTGCCATCAAACAATGCTTTCAAGAAACTTGACGGAAACTTTTTGTTGGGAGGTTTATATGCAGCAATCAAGGTTATGTTAGAAGAGATCAGTTCGATATTGATAATAATTGTTTCTATTTCATTTGAGGATGGGGATTGTATCAGTGTATGTTTAATTTTTCTATTAATGAGAATTGCTACCCCACCTGATGCTATATGCGAAATTCGATCATTGCGGTATGCTAAATATTTTGGGATCGAAAATTTTTCTACCGGCTTTAAGTGTGTTTCTGAAATACACGCAATATCTATGTCGTGGACTTGTAGAAAGTATCTTAGTTCGTTTTCTTGGCGCTTTATGCCATTTGCATTCCAGTTGAGAATTTTGATGTTTTCTATTTTATTTTGAGCCATTGAAATGAACAGAAATAAGTTTTTGAACCATTTGTTGCAACTGTGGAATGATTGCAGAAAGAATATTATTTATAATTGTTTGGATTAGGTTTTCATTTATTACGTTCATATTTTGGAGGACTGGGGGAGAATTCCTGTTATCTGGCCTCGGCGGCTGGCTAGCGCGATAAGCAAAAGAATGCAAGGGCGTTGAATTAAGCGGCAGAGGAGGAAACTCTTGCGGGGCATAGTGATAAGGTTGTGTGTTTTGGTTTAATTGGCGGTTTGAGAACTGCCTATTTGGCAGATTGTAAGCTGAAAATTTATGATTAGCCTGATTTAAATTATATTTTTTAACTGCTTCTTTGTAAGCTTTGCAGCCTTTGTAGTTAGCCGTGTGTTCCCCATTGCAGTTACAACACTTTGGTACATTATTATGTTTAGGTTTGTCACATTTCGAGTAATGATGGCTTTCTAAGCATCTCACACATCTAGGTCTCCTTCCGCAATTTGCCTGTGAATGACCGAAAGTCTGACAATTTTTGCACATTATTGGAGTTTTAGACTTTACGCGCATTTGAACTCTGACAATGCTATATATTAGCTGATTTATTTTTAAAATTGCTTTGTTATTTTCATTATCAGTTAGATCGACCGCAACGGTACTTAACGGTTTACGTTCTCTTCCGAACAGTCTAACAACTTTTAACACTTGAAAGTTTTTCGAAAGTTCATTAAATATTTCCTCTTCTGAATAGGTAATTGGCAGATCTTTTATGACAACTGAAAAAGTTTTTTGGGTAGGATCCCTATATGTGTGATGCTCGATTTTCTCTTTTTCACAGAATTTTCGATATTCTCTATTGAGTTGAATTTAATTTTTATAGTGTCTTTTTCTAATTTAGTAGAAAAATTGTTTTTTGTAATACTTTTTAGTTCACTGATAAATAGGGGATAATCGAGTACTTTATGGACATAAAAGGGGGGTATTTTAATGATGGATTCTTCACTTTCTTCCCTTTCGTTTGGCGAATTTTCTTCGGTCATATTTTGAAGACCTTGGTACCTATTTTTGACGGTCACGTTATACAGTATTCTTTTAGAAGCATTGTTTTCATCTGGTAAATCTACGTGCATGCGTTTTAGATTTTTACTGTTTTCATTAAAACCACTGGTTGACTGTTGAATAACTGTTTGTTGCGGGGCAGCACCATACCTGTTATAATAAGCATCTTTAGTGCTTACTGACTGAAGGTTGGTCAGAGTCCCTTCCGGCTCTCCATCCAGCTGCAGGGCGGTCGGTTGTGATGTGTTGAACTGTTCCAAGGGTTGAATATTTTCCATTTGTGGTGGAAATGGAAGCACATCTCCATTCATTGCTGTGAACTGATCTGGTGTGCCACCATTTAAAACGTGGGCTGCAGACACCAATTGGCCCCCAAAAGCGGGGGCACTTGTTGCGAACATACAGCTTTCGCTGCACCACTACACTTTCACTGGATAACACAATATTTCGTTATTAGCAATAAACAATTCTATTGCACAAAAACAATCACTGTTAGAAAAATGGGGAGCCGCTGGTAGCGGCGCCCGTTTGTACTTGCACTAAACACGAGTTTGAGCGTAACACCGAAGCACAGCGATAAGCGGAGCGATGCGATGCTTACTCCACGACGTCTAGAGCGAGACTCCTATATATTCCTCAGAATAATGAAATTATGATTATCATACTTACGAAACAAAACGTGATATAATGAGTAAAAGTCATGAAGATGAATAAGACAACAAGTGCAACGAGCTCGTGTGCCACTTGTGGACAAGCGTTGTCATCATCACGAATTCCTCGAGTAAGTGCCGTGGATTATTGTACCAAAGTAATGCTGTAATTTCCTTCTTTGACCCATTTCTGCACCCACGTACTTACATTTCTGATTGTTTGGCCACATTAAATTCATCTCACTGGTCTTTGTCACCGTACGGGTTACGCACATATGTTTGCAAGGCAACAGACGTGCTGTGTTTTTCGATGGTAAGGCGTTGGTTGAATATATTGTGAGTTCAAATGCCACAAATCCATTAACAATTCCACGCGGAGTACCGTCGTCTTGAGGGGAATGGTTTCCTTCCACGCAAATGAACAGATAAGGCCCTTACAGAATTGAAACATAAACATAAGCATGGCTTTAACATAAAAGTTAGGACTACGTCCATAAGCGGACTCATTCACAATGCGTTCGCATAAGTATAACACATAAGACGTTAACATAAAAGCTTGCAAGCTTCAAGCTTCTGTGCTTATGCTTAAGTAAGACATAATTAATGAACCAATCACAGAACGGTAACTGAAAATCAAGAATCGAAATAGGTGCGAAGTCGATAGACGAACTAACGCCATATGGGCCATGGACACAGTCGATACCTTGAAATCGATTCTCACATCGAACCAATAGTAAACCAGAATGTCTTACAGCCAATACAAACTCTTATTTTGCTTACATTTATGTTTGACATTGTGAATACGTCCGTCTATCACTTATGTTAATATTTGTGTCTATGCGCTATGCTTATGTTTATAATTTGCATTATGAATGGGCCTATATACCTAGTAAGCTCGATGCAGGCTTTGATTTTTACTTCTCTCATTTTGGCAGAATAATAAATATTTGGAATATGCTTTCACAGAATTTTTAGAAAATAAATCAATCTTTATTGTATGCATTCATTTTATATATGATATTTATATATAATCATCATCATCAGCAACAAGGTTTGGGCCTAGTGGCCCGTTCCGCTCTCAAGAGTCTCTTTCCATCTTGTGTGGGGTCTGCCTCTGGATCGTTTCCCCTTTGGTTTGTATTCGAGGAGTCTTGGGAAGCCGTTCTTGTGGCATTCTGGTTAGGTGTTCGAGCCAATTCTTCCTCGTTGAGTCGATCTTCTCCAGTATGCTGGAGATCTGTAGTTCACCTCTGATGTCTTCATTTCTCTTATGATCTAGTAGTGTATATCCTGCTAATGGTCTCAGGAATCTCATTTCTGCCGCTTCGATCTTTCTTCTGTCTGACCTATTGACTGTCCAGTTTTCGCATCCATAAGTTAGGAGATATTTATATATAAATAGGCATATATTTTATAACAGTCTAATTGTTGGCATTCTTATTATTACACGAATACATTCTTCTCAGTTCATGGCAACCTGTAAGGAAAGGATTTTTGTAGCTCGAAACTGCATTTCTTTACCAAAAAAAGTATATATGTTTTGACGGTCAGTGAGGTGTCCTGATTTTACCGCTTCATTTTGTTGAATTATTATTTTCAGTAATCATTGTTTTTTGTTAGAACTTTTGAGAAAATAAATGTTGCGAAAGTTCACATAATGATTCTCGCCGTACACATCAACAGTCTACAACAGGGGTGTCCTACTTGCAATGCCTAAAGGGCCTCAACTAAAGTCTTTAAGATGGTTGCGGTCCATATTTTCATTACTCGGTTGATCCACACCTGACTTCTCCGTATTGTTAATATCGACAGTTTGTCTGGCCGCTCTGAAACGAGAGGTAGAAGTAGTGGTACCATTCGTGTTACCAGGCCTTACCTTGCATAACGCAATGAAACACATTGGATCATTGTACATTTCGGTTGGTTTTTTTTAGAAAAAAATCTCAAATTTTAACTTAACCTATTTTTACATCAAGTGGGTGTTAACCCCGGCAGTGCGCACGCGCTAGAAAAACTATATTCTCTCCCGACATGCAAGTAATAGACTAACTTTTGACAAAAAATACTTTTCGCAGGCCACAATAAAGGGCAACGCGGACCGCATGCTATTCTTCCAAATTAATAATCGCTTTCTCAATGATATAATGACGTAGCCATGATGACAACACTCGATAAAAACGGCGAAAGACTGTCATCACAAAGTAGAACAGATGTCCCTGCATGCCTCTGACCGGTAGGTCCTAAGTTTGGATTCCGACGGTGGCAGAATTTTCGACACTAACAAGGTCGAGTTTTGTCGCTGCCTGGAGGAAAATTCTAGCGGCCGGCTGTTTTGAAGGAGAGAGAGACGGGGGGAGAGAGAGAGACGGGGGGAGAGAGAGACGGGGAGAGAGAGGGAGACGGGGAGAGAGAGGGAGACGGGGAGAGAGAGGGAGACGGGGAGAGAGAGGGAGACGGGGAGAGAGAGGGAGACGGAGAGAGAGACGGGGAGAGAGACGGAGAGAGAGACGGAGAGAGAGACGGAGAGAGAGACGGAGAGAGAGAGAGAGAGAGAGAGAGAGAGAGAGAAAACACGTGTCGGAAAGCTAATAAAAATTTGAACATTGCACGTGATTTTAACAATTTTTCAATTAATTTCTGTAATATATGGCTTTGGAATTCGGTAGAGGACCTTTGTCGTCCAGTGACATTATTATCTCAAAAAGAGCAACTTTTGAGAAATATATGCTTAAACTTTCACTAACAATATTGGTGAGTGCGTCAATTTGAATGAAGGCATTTGCTAACGTAGGCAGCACCTACGTGGTGAAGGTGTGCCAGGGTTCTGCGCGTCCCGTCCCGTCCCGTCGCCGCCAGCTCCCCCCCCCCCCCGCGCTCTCCGTCGGCGCGGTCCTCCTCAAAGGGCCGCCGCCCCTCCGCGCAGGAGGCTTTCAGCCGCCGCGCCCCCGCGTGCCCTCGGCCCTTAATGAGGGCCCCCAGCGGCCTCTGCACTCGCGCCCACGAGCCTTCTGACGCGCCCTCCGAAGGCGCAGCCACGACCTGAGGGGGCGCAATTAGGTAACGTGGTTTTATATGACCCACGACTACGTTCCATCACTTTTCATTATGTCGATTCATTCATTTACTTCCATTCTTCTACTATTTCTTTCTTTCTTTTCTGTTCTTTCTTTGCTCTTCTTCTATTTCTCTTCCTTCTTCTTCTTCTTCTACTTCTTATTATTATTCTACTTCTTATCTCATTCTTATTCTTTTTCTTATTCTATTTCTTTTCCTTCTTCTTCTACTTATTATTATTGTATTTCTTATCTCATTCTTATTCTTATTCTATTTCTAATCTTTCTTTTTTCCTTCTTCTCTTATCCATCCTTTTTCTTCTTCTTGTCTTCTCCATCCCTCTTCTTTGCCTTCTCTTTCTAATTTTGTCTTCTATTTATCGTCTTCTTCTTCTTCAGCATTCATTCCTTACTATGCAATTTCTGAATTCAACATACTTTGTTTTTCTCAGTAGATCAGTTTTCTCACCTTTAAATCTTTTTCTTAAACATGCTTTCCTCATTCATAGGGTTCTCATGTCAAATCACATTTGCCACTTGAGCGCTTCTTCGCAATTTCTACTCTTCTGTAACTATTGCAAATTTTTTTAAGGCTACTGGAGTGTTATGATGGTCTAAAATCAGACGCAATGGCGTGGACGCCCGCGATACAAAGCTATTCTAATTTGCACCCGATTTCTGACTATTAACAAATTTGCGTTTTTCTTTTTTGTACCCGAAAAATATAGGGTTTTTCTTCAGCAGTACTTAGAATTACCCTCAGAGCTTTACCTCACTATAACAATAGTTATACTGGGCTATAAGTGCAATCTTCTGGACATCATGGAAGAGAAATTGTGAAGAAACTGTATTTCAGAAACGAACCATTTCTCAACAAAATAATGTAAGAAACATTAATTCAACTAATTGAGGAAGAGACAGTTTGGTGTTGTTCTTGACTGCCAGAAATAAGTCACTCTATGTATTTGTAACGCGTGATTTTCATATCAAGTCTTCAGAGTGAAATAATATATTTATTAGATTTCTGCGTTCTATTTCGAGGTTTCTGGTTCACAAATTACTGTATAATTAACTTATTAATGAACCCATTAAAGAGTTTTGTGATGAATTTGAATTTAATTCAAGCTTTCAGATAAATACACAATTGTAAAAAAAACTTGTTTTTCCAAGGGTATTTGCAATTTTAACAGCGCAACGGAATGCTCTGTAAGTAACATTATAATGTGGTTTCCAAATACGATTCTATTTAATGGCATATATTACATTGCTTTTCTGATGTGACAACTGTTCTGCTGTAACAAATTAGTTGACATTCGTTAAATTATCGAAATGTATGCTTTTTTGTTTGAAAAAAAAATAGCAACGCTTTGGTGGTCCCCGGAGTCTCCGCTGGAGAGCAACGTAACGAGGCCCATTTCTGGGCGAGCAAATGTGCTAGACATTTGCGCGCGGTGTGGCAGGGGGGGCGGGGCGGGGCGGGGCAGGGCAGGGCAGGGCAGGGCAGGGCGGGGTGGAACGGGGCGCAGCGAGGCGGAGCCGGGCCGCGACCTTTGGCGAGCGCGACCCTCGCGACCGCAGCGCTGTCTGCGGCGCCGTCCGAAACCGCAGACGGCGCCGCAGCGGCCGGGCGCCCGCGAGGCCACAGCGAGAGTCTCCCCATCCTCGCCACCTCGCCTCGTCTTCCCCCCGCCCCGCCCTGCACCCACTCCCCGCCCTACCCCTGCCCCGCCCTTCCCCCGCCCCGCCCTTCCCCCGCCCCGCCATTCCTCCCGCCCCGCCCTGCCCCATCCCCACCCTGCCTCCCTCCCCGCCCTGCCCCCCGTCTCGCCATGCCCCCCGCCTCGTCCTGCTGCTCCCTCCCCACCCTGCTCCCTCCGCACAACCTCCCCGCCCCGCACCACCCTGCCCCACTCCGTCCCGGGCCTCTCCGTTCAGCTCCGACTCGTCTCGCTCCTTCCTCCCTCTCCCCCACCCTACGTCCCACCCGACACCACCACCCCAACCCCTGCCACACCTACCCCGCACCTATTCTACCACCGCGCGGGCGCAAGCACTCTCCACTCGCGCCTGGAGCGTTTGAGGCGACGCCACGACGCGAGGCATCTGCCTGGTGGTCGCACTCCGAGCACCGCGAGCCTCCGAACTGCAGCTCGCTTCCAACGCCTTTTATGCCGCCCACCCACTCGCCCCAAGTGCGGTCACCCGCCCATCCCACCATTTACTCTGAGATCCACCCACGCAGCTTCTCACCCTTCCAACCCCCTACTTAGACATAGACTCAAGCAGCCTTCCACCCCTCCAATCACCTATGCAGACACTCACCCAAACAACCATCTACTCTGACTCCCACCCACGCAACCAGCCATCCATCTAATCTTCTACTCTGACAGCCAACCACAGAGCCACCCGCACATCGAACTATTAACTCTCACACCTTGTCACGGGGAGGGCTATTTGTATATCAAGTTCAATGTTGTGGATTGACTCTCAACTATTTTGTTTAGATTGTCACTCAAAGATAATATGGAGTTAATTTGGAACGTATGATGTTCAAGCTGCATCACGTGTATTGCTTAAAAATGGGCAAATAAATAAAAAGAATATAACGCTTTCACTAATTTGAAGACTATTCAATAGGTAAACACTTGATAATTCGCTTGGTGCATGCTCCAAGGGAGTCCAGTGCTGATACGAAGAAAATTAGTGGCAATGCGAAGCTTTTCCTCCTTTCAGTATTACTCAACTACTCTTTTTTTTAAGTACACGTAATATTTAGAGACATAAAATCAAGGTATAAATTGTATTGAGAAAGAAATCTCTGAAGGTTCTGAAATCAATTTGAATTCATCCCTTCATTCCCAATTCAGCCATTCATCCCTACATTCAAACAGTTATCCCAATTTTCGGGTACAAAATTGCAGGTTTCTCCACGACGCCTGCATTATTCGTAACCATCTTTGCAACAGTACTAATAGGTTTTAATGACGTGTATGTGTATAAAGTTACAGCTCAAAAAAACCTTACACTTATCTGTTACACCGAAAAATCGATATCGTAATGTTTAGGTGATTCCAATACTTTCTGTCTTTGTACTACAATGGAGGGAGAAAAAGTAAAAATTGTTCAACGTAATGTACTTTTGATGCAGTGAAGGTCTATTATGTGTCATGTTATGATCCTTCGAGCTCAGTGAGTTAATTGTAATATCGCGTTATTGAAATTCGTATTTGTGTTAATGTTGGTGTCATTTTGTATTTTTCAGGTGAGTTGCAGTTATCACAATCCACGTACGCTAAGCGCCCCTTCCAGCCGTGGTGGTGAGTTTACTTACAAAACACACGTTTTGGTATTAAAAATCGTTCCCATGTTTTAAAATTCTGCGAATGCATAATTACTCCATCCATTATTAAACAATCTGTGTTCTCGCATTTTACAGTAAAATCGTATTCTGTGCAACAATATAAGTTTGCAATTGTTTAAAATATTAATCAAACAGGTATTTGAGTGTAAAACATGCGTTTCAAAACAATAAAATTCACAATTTTGTTTTCGTGTTCACAAGTCTAAGGCTTCAAACTGTACCAATAGGATTCTTTGCTAGAAAGTATTCGATATAAATTAAAATTAAATAAAAAGAAAAAATGATGAAATGAAGTTCCATAAAGTGAAAAGAAAAGTTGATAGTAAATATTATATTAATTTAAAGTTACTTCTTCTTTTCGATGAGATTTTCAAGAGAAACAGTAGAAATGAATAATTGTAGAGAAAACATATTTCTTCTGTTTTGTCCCACGTATTTCCCAGCAGACTTTAAAAAATTTAAGGTAAATATTTATTTATGAGTGCGTGGAATAAAGTATTTAAAGCTGAATTTTTCTAGCATTGTAATTTTACCAACAAATTATTTTGAACATCATTCTTATAACTCTTCAAGATTTTATAGACATACAATATCTTCCGATACTTACTTGTAAATAACTATTACACAGTACGGAATAGGAATAAACGTTACAAAAACTGATTTTATGTTCAATACGACAACAACATAGTGTGTTTTAGAGATGTACTTTTAGAGCTAAACTGCTGTAATAGAACAAGATGAGTTCTATTGCAAAGAATGGAGAAGGTAGTGTGATCTACCGGGAATAATTCTGGGAAACCTCGTAAAGATCTTCAAGACTGTAATTCGGATTTAAGCATCTGTGAGCTACCAGGGACTGACTGGTGAGTCTTCAGCGATGCGCAGAGATGATCTCCTGTGTCATTACTACAGAGCGAGGTTGTTACCGAGCACAGTAGTCTAACCGTACGTTGATATTTTACACGTTCACGAACCACTATTGCTAATCTTCATACAGTAATCGGGCTACGAGTATCGTATTTGCTTTCGTATCTCCGTGTGTCCGTATGTTACTCACAGATTACTTTCTGTCCACCATTGTGGCCAGGAAATGTGTCGTATGCTTTGTAGAACATTTAAAGAGAAGTATCAAAAAAACTAGTTTTGGGGACTTACAATCACCTAAAAAGCGTTTAAGGGTTTAAGATAATGAATAGTACATTCAATTATTTTCTACAATACGAATCTATCGAAAATGTTTTAATTGAATTCTTCTAGGATATTCTGTAAGAAGACCAGAAGAAATGTGGTTTGCTAGTTTCAAAGCACATACACGAGTGAAACGCTTATTAAACTTCCTCTTCGACAAAACATGAAACGTTACGATTTAATTAATCAAATTGGCTGTCACTAACTTAATTTTTCAATGAAATATAATTCAAAAAAGTATTTTGATCGGTTTTCTATGCTCGAGGGTGGACGACTACAAACGGGCACCGCTACTATAAGTAGGTTTAATTTCTTTGTTATGCATTTTCATAGGTCAAATGAAAATGTTTATCATGAAAAATACCTACGACAGGCCGCACGTAAAGCTAGTAGTAAGTATTAACGCATCTGCCAGTTTTGGTGATTTTTCCGTTGCGACTCACGGTAGCAGCGATGTGCCACTCCTGTTGTTGTGGTTACGAGTACTGTGCCGTCGCTCGAGTCGCCAAAAGTGTGTTCTCCGTCATATGATAACGTGGAAGTTGTGAAATTCATTGAAATATTAATTGATGCATAATTTTCTATAAATTAAACTGATATGTCCATTATTGTTTGGTTCTAAAATCCCGTTAGCCGTTGCCTACAAATGCAATTTCCGTATCCAGAGAACAGCAAAAGGGAGGGGTCGTCAGAATAATTTCAAATATACTGAAGGAATTTTGTTATATTTCAGGACTATTCATGATTTTACAAATATACCACAATCATTTTCTTTGTGTTTGTTTTTAATAGTTATATATTGTGCTTGCGAGAATTTTCAGAATTTTCACCCAGGTATCTCCCACCAGAGTGGCACCTCACCAGGCGGAACAAGCTCTAAACTCCCGAATGATCTCCCGGCAAATGCAGTAGTGTGGTGCATACGAGTGTAATTTTGGTTAAGTGAGGGTGAGGTTAGGACAAGGAAGAGGAAGGAAAGGTCGTGTGCAGTCGTGTGTATATATAATATATATGCTCTCTTCTGTATATATATATATATATATATATATATATATATATATATATATACAGAGAAGAGAGCAGCTGGGCGTAAACCTGAAGGCTCGGGTTCGAGTCCCGGACGGGACAGCCAATTCTTTGAACAAATTTAATTTATCCCGCACGTGTGCTCCTTTTCATGGGGGCACAGATGACGATATCTCTAAGAAGAAGAGTTCAACATTCACTGTGTCTCTCCATTTGCACAACTATTATTAACATTGACAAAAACTTAGATTTTAACATGATTATTGGCAGGCCTGGCTGTAGGCGAGTGACGGAGTTTCAACGAAGCAATTTCACATAGTGCGGGTTTGGAATTTATGTAGCGATCCGATGAGCGTCATCACGAAACTTGTCACTAAGGATAGAGAAAGGATCTAATAATTAGCCTTCAAACGGCAAACAGTAACCGGGAGAGGTGGCTCAGGGCATCAATTGATGTCACTGCAGTGCCTCTGGCCGGGAGATTCTAGCATTCGAATTTGCGACGGTGGCAGGATTTTCGACACCCGCTAGACGGCTAGGTCGCGTTATCCCGCTGTCTGGAGAAGGATTCTAGTGACCGGCTGCTCTAATTGGTAGTTTTCTGTGGTTTCTCCAATCAATGCCAGAGCAGTACCCGAACAAACGGACCATGGACCGCGCACGACCTTTCCTTCCTTCTTCCTTGTCCTAACCTCACCCTCACTTATCCAGACTTACACTCGTATCCACTATACTACTGCATTTGCCGGGATATCATTCGGGAGTTTAGAGCTTGTACCGCCTGGTGAGGTGCCACTCTGGTGGGAGATACCTGGGTGAGGAAAATTCTCGCAAGCTCAACGTTCTCACGCTCAAGATCAACAAAAAGAACTAGGTGATTAAACACGTCATCAAATTGAAGAAGAATAACATTAAGAATCACAACAAAACTGTGACAATAATAACAAAACGAAGTGAGAACTAATTCAAAGTTGTCCGCAGTTGTAAGATACAGGATTCTCACTGTTCCAACGCACGGTACTATTCTGCAAAAGGCATCACCCATCCTCCATCGGGTACGTTCTTCGAGCATGTAGCCCCGAGTTGGAAGGGACTTCCATCACCGCGGGGCAGAAGCTTTCTCTCTCCTTCCCTCTCCCGCTCTCTCGTTCTATCGACCTCTCGCTCTCTCGGGCGCCACGCTCTCGCCCGCCACTTCTGGGAGCCACCCGTACACTTTCGCGTTATCCGAGAGCGGATTTTATTTCCGGCCGAGTTTCTTTTTACTTCCGAACGAAAGCGCCGCTAGAGAATCCGAGAAAAAATAACCTCGCTTCGCTGTACATCCGCTCTCGCTCCGGCATGCACCCGACGGGAAAACAGTTCGATGCTGTTTGATGTAGAATTCAAGAAGCGGGAATGAATGTAGAAAGGTTTGCGTTTTATTAGGGTTATTTTGCGAAAAGAAGATGGAAGAGTTTGCTGAACATTTTTGAATCGCCGATATATAACTTGAGAAAAATTCTCGTACCCTATCTGGGAAAAATCTGTCACAATTTTTTAAAAACAAAGCCACTTTTGTGCTGTACCAGGTTGTATAACGTGATATATTAGATTACTTTTACGTTTATTTTACATAGTCTATGCTCAGCATCTTTCCAACCCATGTAGCGCAGTGGCTTGAAATATCTTCCAAGTGAAGAGGAGCCGATGGGTTACAGGGGGTACGGGTTATACGTAAATACAAAGGTGTTCTCACAATGTGATTTTGGCATGATTGTCTTTCTCATACTATCACGTATACTTGAATATCACCTTATTCATAATGTTTCTTCTGTCATTCGTAATTCATAATAAAAGAGGAAGGAAGAACATAGATTCCTAAGCCTCATCCCTTGTCTATGCTCGACAATTTGTATAGCATTATTTCACATAGTACGAAACGCACTCACAATTTTGCTAAGGTAACTGTCCTTCCGCTTACGAGCATGTAAATAAAGTTTATTGCTACAATTAGTATATTAAACGTTACACAAGTTTAAAGAGTTTCATCATGGAATTGGATTGGAAGGTGATATTATATTAGAGAAATGCATTTACATAGACAACCGAGTAATCGTGAGAACGGTAGTATTGTTTGAGCAGAAAGAGCATAAAAAAGTGATGGTAGGGGATTGAATGAGGCCAAGAAAAACCGAAGCTTGGTAAATGTTTTTTAGCCCCACTCCGCCAATTTGTCCACCCCGGAGTCTTACCACGCCCACGCACTGCAAAGGTTTCGGTACATTTATATTGTTCTTTCCGCAGTGATTTCACCAACCAAGTGTTTATTTAGGCAGCATGACTAATGTCGACGAGTTTAAACTTGGAAGTGTTACATTGGCATCGTTCTTCCTTGAAAGCTAGCAGCCGGGCGCCTCCCCTCCATCAACCTTCGCCCGCGGCGGCGGCGGGAGAAGCTGCTGTTTGCGGCGACGGCGGTACACGTCACGTGACCTGACAGCGGCGCATCGACCAGCGGAGTAATGAGCCGCACGCGCGCCGACGATGCCCCACCCCCTTTCGCAACGCCCGCCGCCCACAAACATCCATCGCAGAATCCATTCGCACTCCTCAGCATGCGTGCCAGTGATGCCCCCGTCGCTTCCCTTGGCGGCACCGATTCCCCACCGATTGCATCGCAACATCGCCTCGTTCGCCGCTCACCGCCGCCCCTACCGTTGCCACCCATCGTCAGTGCTCACCGTCAGTGCCCATCGTCAGTACCTACCGTCAGTGCCCACCGTCGCCGCCCACCGTCGCCGCCCACCGTCGCCGCCTACCGTCGCCGCCCACCGACGCCGCCCACCGACGCCGCCCACGGACGCCGCCCACGGACGCCGCCTACGGACGCCGCCCACCGTCGCCGCCCACGGTCGCCGCCCACGGTCGCCGCCCACGGTCGCCGCCCACGGACGCCGCCCACCGACGCTGCCCACCGACGCCGCCCACCGACGCCGCCCACGGACGCCGCCCACGGACGCCGCCCACGGACGCCGCCCACGGACGCCGCCCACCGTCGCCGCCCACGGTCGCCGCCCACGGTCGCCGCCCACGGTCGCCGCCCACGGACGCCGCCCACCGACGCTGCCCACCGACGCCGCCCACCGACGCCGCCCACGGACGCCGCCTACGGACGCCGCCTACGGACGCCGCCCACGGTCGCCGCCCACGGTCGCCGCCCACGGTCGCCGCCCACGGACGCCGCCCACCGACGCTGCCCACCGACGCCGCCCACCGACGCCGCCCACGGACGCCGCCTACGGACGCCGCCCACGGACGCCGCCTACGGTCGCCGCCCACGGTCGCCGCCCACGGTTGCCGCCCACGGACGCCGCCCACCGACGCCGCCCACCGACGCCGCCCACCGACGCCGCCCACGGTCGCCGCCCACGGTCGCCGCCCACGGTCGCCGCCCACGGACGCCGCCCACCGACGCTGCCCACCGACGCCGCCCACCGACGCCGCCCACGGACGCCGCCCACGGACGCCGCCCACGGACGCCGCCCACGGACGCCGCCCACCGTCGCCGCCCACGGTCGCCGCCCACCGTCGCCGCCCACGGTCGCCGCCCACGGACGCCGCCCACGGACGCCGCCCACAGACGCCGCCCACAGACGCCGCCCACGGACGCCGCCCACGGACGCCGCCCACGGACGCCGCCCACGGACGCCGCCCACGGACGCCGCCCACGGACGCCGCCCACGGACGCCGCCCAAGGACGCCGCCCACGGACGCCGCCCACGGACGCCGCCCACGGACGCCGCCCACGGACGCCGCCCACGGACGCCGCCCACGGATGCCGCCCACGGACGCCGCCCACGGACGCCGCCCACGGACGCCGCCCACGGACGCCGCCCACGGACGCCGCCCACGGACGCCGCCCATCGACGCCGCCCACCGACGCCGCCCACCGACGCCATCTCCAACATCCCTTACAGCCATCTCCGTCGCTTAAATCTCCTACGGACGACCTAAACACCACCCCAGGTGCGCACTGTAGGTTGCGCCATCAGCACGTTGCCACCAGCCCCCTGCCGGCCTGCAAACCCGTTGTTGAAAACGTGGCTGTTCATGAGGCGCGGGGAACGATTAGATTCCTATGACAGGCGGCACGCGCGTCGTGGTCGGCCCGCTTTCTCATCCTAAAGATGGAATTGAAATCGGTTCCAATGTCCCTGGAGAATAGTTGGATGTTCGATGCGACCTGGGGGCAGCTCCCCGCCCACACCGCTATCTCCGCCCTCGCCATGCTTTCGCCCCCAACGTACAAGAGTGGGGTCTATTCGGGAGCTTTGAGCGTGTCTCAGCTGGGTTGGTGTTCCGCTGGAAGAGATACCTTGAGGTTGGAAACTCTTGCAAACTGACGTGTCGAGCGGCGCCGGATCTCACGGGAAATCTGGGGAGGATCTCACCGCCGTCTCCCGTGATACAATACGCACCATACTAAAGGAGCTTACGTTCATAGCAGTTGACGTGCTCGGAAACACAAAGAAATCCTTCCAAATCGAACCGTGCATGTCCCGCCTTTTAGCCCGACTCGGGCAACCGATTCTGCTCCTGTCTCCGGCGCTTCACTCTCTCGCTACCCTCCCCACTTCCTCTTTCGAAACTTCTCCTCTTCTGCTCCATTGCCAGTCTTTGACCAGTTCCCTGCTTCTACCCTCGACGAACATTCGCTTCGTTCCTGCTCCTTGGACACTACTCCAGGTTCCTCATGTTGTTCAAGGTCCCTTGTTAACCGATTCGGAAAGTGGTGCTTAAACAATTCGTGTATATTTTTAAAAAATATTTCTTAGGCCAACTTAGATACTCTATTTAAACGAGTTATCGAGTTGCTCCACCATCCATCGAGAATTTATTGTATGTATTAGCACGGATGCACTGGAAATTTTTCGATAAATTCACGTTGTGGGTGACAAGAATTCATCTGAAAATTTCGAATTCACAAAAATAATATTACACAACGAATAAAGGTTTGAAAATGCGTTAAATATCATTTATATTAATGAAATTTGTACGTGACCGTTGATTGATACATCGGAGTTCATCAGTCACAGTGGCCAATAGAGAGAAGTGCTAAGAAAAATTGATAAAAAAAAGTATTATTTTTTAGATACATCTACCTGATTAGCCTTACAATTTGTATTGTAAAGCGCTATTGATGTAAATTTTACGAGTGGAATGTGAACAGAAAACTTTTTAAACTGCTAGTCAGAACAAGCGGTCTCGAGGGCGGACGTATCCTCACCTAATCATTGGATGCGTCCGATCCAGCAATTTGGTCGGATACAAAATCCAACCACCGCGGCGGGAAGTTTCGTAGTAAGAAAAGTATTTATTCGTCTGCTTCAGTGCGCTTTCACAAGTATTTACGCTAACACGCTGATTCTTTACCTACCATTACAACAAAAATCTGTGTGTCGTCCGGATGGCCGAGATCGTTAAGGTACGAGTAGTAGAGCCATAGCGATCTTGGCCTCGCGGGTTCGAGATCCGCCTCAGGCATGGATGTATTTGTGTTCGTCCTTTCACCCCCTATCATCACCACATCATGTCATCTTCACAGTTACCATAACGTTCAATCCGATAGTGATCGCTGATGGCCTAGATGTTGATGCGACCTTAAATTACAAAAAAATCTAAGATTTTCCCTTGTTATTTCCACATCAGGTTAACTTTTTGACGGAATATCATGTTTTACGAAAATAAATTGTGCGATATCACATATTTAAAGGAATACATCGCACTTCCTCTGCCCTACTTTTTTCGCGATTTTTGAACCCAACGTCCGCGACGCGCATTTCATGTCGCGTTGGGCGTAATCGTGTGAAGCGGAAAACGAGCGGCGTCGCTGCTGAAACTGGGCCTTTGCGCGCGAACTTCTATCAATCCAATTAATCCCTTATTGATGAAACGTTGCGTTATAAATTACTGGAAAATCTCGTTAACTCGCTGCGAGTGCGATTTCACGACGAAAAAGACAACCTCCGTGCAAATGTTGCGTCGAGAAACGTTCATTGGCGCAGGCCAGTGATTCACGATTGTTTAATTTGGCGTGGAATAAAATATATGCTGCTGTAAAAGTTTTAAAATTGAATGTTATCCTTTTCTATTCCAGACTTCTTTGAAGTTACTTAACTTTGAAGGCCAAATAATACTAATAATAATTGAGGGAGAATTAGGTATGAGCACGATGTCAAAAGTGACTTAGTTTGGAAGAAAATATGAACGATGACTGCCCTGGATACAAATCTATTCAACGAAGATCCACTGATGTATCACAAAGTTTTGCTTTGTAATGAGAACATTTTCAATGAATTATGAAAATGGTTAGAGTAAATTTTAATTTTCATATTTGTACCTTTTACAAGTTCACATTGTTAAAAATAAATATATCATCACTGTATTAAGCAAATTAGGGCTTCATTTAAACGAATTTCTTAAATGCAATTTACTTGCTTATTTACAATACTTAATTCTAAATCTGATAATAGGGTTGCATTTTCATTTTTTTTAAAATATTTTTGAATGAAATATGTAGTACAAATATTTTATACTCGTTCTGCAGCATCCTTTCCAATTTCTTCTCCGTGACTAATTTGTATTCCGAGATTTCACAGTTTTTCAAAGTTTAGAACTTTCGTTCTTCGTCGAAGAGTTGTACTTATTCATTAGGGTCTTCATTGTGTTCATTCAGTGTTGATAAATAAATCTATTTTTTTTACCGTTACGAAGAAATTTTGAAATACCCACGAAATGTCCGACTTTCAAACATACTTACCCGAGAGCATGAGTTTGTGCCACAGTCAAGTGTCACGAGGTTATTGGTATTACGTGGACCTGTAGCGCAGATTGATGCCATCTCGTCTTTCGAGAACGACGGCAATTCGAAACAAAATTCAGTGCGTTAACAATATTCACAAGTTGGGTCATTTAGAAATGATGCGGTGATAATGAAGCCAAATCTGCTAGGTCCGAAAAACCTTCAGTGTGTTTACTCTATCTAACACACTTCCACGATGTGAAATTATGACATCGCGTCACAGTACTAAGGTACATAATAAAGTTTAAATATCGCTCGTGGACTGCAATACAAATATCACTCGTGGGCACAACTGAAAATTACGAATTTGGAGTTATTGCCCTCTCCAGAATTGCAAATTGGTCTACCTTTCATCAGCAATAGCAATATATCTTACAGTACAGTATTTCACCTACAAACGTATGAATGCAAGAATGATGCATGTCAATACAGGGAAAAAACTTGATACTCATTTATCTCAACACTTGATTTTTTTTGTAGTAATATAGCAGTTCACGAACGATATATCGAGCGTTTCAGCCATGGACTATCTAGCCATCGGGGTTATGATCTACTACATCTCGTAACTGTCAATTCTACTCCCAAAGGTCCAGAGTAGCGCCCGCGAAAGTTTCAGTTGGCAGCCCAACAGTTTGCTTGCTGGCAGGCAGGCAGGCTCGTTCTCCTACTGTGGTCGGACGTAAAACCCTGCGTGCAGCACCTCGTTAGTTAAGTTTACCGACGAGATGGATTGTCTGGAGAACGAGCGGACTACCTCAACGACAAGCACTCTGCGCGCCAACTTCAGCGGCGGAGGTCGTGACGTGAAGCGGCTCCGGGAGCAGACGCTGTTAACGTGAAGGTGACGCCTCAACGACCGGCGCAGAGCTACATTTCGCCTTTGAGAGTTGTTTTCGCCACAACAGAACGCACAGGTCACCTGTGTGTGAAGGCTCTTCGTGCTTTTCCCGGTATAACGGTTATCGACGTGTAAGATTTAGGTTCAAACCTCATTTATTATTTTTGGTGTGAACCCATTACAAGTTGTCTCGTTCTACTTTATTGTGACATCGTGTTCACATAAATCTGCATCGCCGAAAGTATAGAGATTAGCCTCAAAATGTACTTTCCAACTCATTTTTTTTAAATTTGATAACCAACTTGTCTATTTTCCTTTATTTTCAATATTAATGGTCATTCTAATTTATTCTAAATACATATGTAATAAGTATTTAAAATACTATTATAGTTGTTAGTTATTTAGTAATATTGTATTTACTTCAAATACGCGAAAACTACTTGTTTTCTTTAAAAATAAATTTTACATGACTTTTTTTAAAGAACTGCTTTTTTAGATGAAATTTCTTTTAACAAAATATCTCTATTAATATTGTAATTTTCCACACGTTTTTGAAATTTTCTAAAATACAGAGAATTTACCCAAAATGAGATGAGCAGCCCCATTTTTTAGGGTCCAGTACAAAATTAAGAAAATATTTTTTGTAATGTCTATATTTAACTGCATTTGTGTTCCGATTGCAGTACTTGTCTACATCGACAGACTCTAAAATATGATTGTGACATGTTTATAAGTCGTTTCCAGATAATAGATTGCACTAATTTTCAAGAAGTGAAAAGGCCTGGTGACAGTTTCGAGTTTTTTTCTAAACATCTGATGGGCCTTGAGAGACTAAACTATCACCAAGGATTCTGAAAGGTTCTAACAATAAGTCCTACACAATGAAACAGTAGCTCCTAAACAAAGGTGGGAAACATTGTCCTGGGGTCCGTCGTCCCCCATTGGTAAGGTTCTCTTAGCTCGGGGAATTGCTTTTGGGGTCCAGAAAAGAGGCAAGACGAGCAGCGCGAGAAGTGATGGGACGGGATAACTAGAAAACCATTTTGAGCCTTCAATTTCTGTCGTACCTTTGTGATAGACGATGCAATCACAAGCCTTTGGCCGCAGAATCTACGACTTCTCCTAACTAGGCTGACACGTGGCTCGCGCAATCGTGACACGTGAGATTGCTCGCCTCCCAGCTCTGGGACCGGGATCCAATTTTCGGACGACAGATTTAGAATTTGTGGTGGCAATGATTTCTTCGGCGTTTTCACTGTTTCCCCCTACCTGTTCTATTCATTCCTACAATTATCCATCATTATTCTCCGTTTTCTTCATTTACATTTTATTCACTCATTTTTATCAACAGTCAGACAGCATCAACAGTCGACAAGATTTACGCCATCAGCCTCAGAATAGGCTAAAAGGTGCTGATATTAGGTTAATTAGATCGTAATTGTTGGCGGTACTGGATGATTTGAGATATCCTCAGTTTTTTGCGCTTACAGGCCAACTCGTACCACGCGTGCATTCAGCAGGTGCAAGTACCTTTAACTGCGGGGGGGGGGGGAGAAACTCATTTTAGCTGAATCCCGATTTCTGTCCTCGGAGGCTGTTCGTCTTGGGGGTATGGATAATGAGATGATGATGATGATAGTGAGGGATGAAAGGACGGCACACACATGTAGACTTACACAAATTCGCCCATGCCCGAGGTTGGACTCCAACCCGCGCGGTCGTGTGGTCAGAGATCGTTACGGCACTACTTCCCTAACGATCTCGGCCATCTTGACCAGCATCCTGAAATAAAGATTTAACTTTTTTTTGTTTCTCTGAATTGCCTCGCGACTTCCCTTGTTCTGGGTGCGCGCTGGGCCGCGGCGCCGCAATGGCTGAGGGGGGGGCTGTCGCAGGGGGGGGAGGAGACTACACCGTGCGGAGAGCTCCCGCCACGTCGCGTTGCGTCGCCTTCTAATCGAGTTGCGGACTTTCGTCTCGCGACCCACTTTCGCGATGTATTGTGCAACTTGAGTCATTCTCTGCCGCCCTCGCCAGTCAGTGCAGATCTCTCCCTGCCCTTCCCCCCTGTTCGAAGACACCGTGGGTATTTTGGGCGAGAGACACTGTCTGCGTCGCCTCCCTCCCCTCTCCCGTGCACGCAAGAAACGAGACGAGGGAAACGCCCCCCCCCCACACCGCGCGCAAATTGTTTTATCTCATTAAGCGCGCGCGCTGGAGGCGGCGAATCCATACGACAGATGCAAGTTCCGTAATGGTATTTGCTTCAGAAGATGATACACAGTTCTGGAGGAGTGCACATTACATTTTATGAAGTATTCTATTTATTGAAAGCGACAAGCGCACGTTTAAGCGACAACAATGTAAGAAGGGCCAAGGGCGAATACAATGATTGGATCGTCTACTGCAACGTACCAATAAAAATTAACAACACTTGAATGTTTTTTTACTAACGGGTAGATTTTTATTTTTAGATAAACAATAATATTCACTGCCCGCTAAGATGGCTCATGGACACCGTACTACTTCCCGTGGCGGGCTTTCGGCTTCAGTTTCCGGACAAGTCAAAAAGAGTTATAGCTTTCCTTTAAAATCGTCTCA
This sequence comes from Gryllus longicercus, assembly GCA_038098605.1. Classification (NCBI taxonomy): domain Eukaryota; kingdom Metazoa; phylum Arthropoda; class Insecta; order Orthoptera; family Gryllidae; genus Gryllus; species Gryllus longicercus. The sequence goes on from JAZDUA010000007.1 coordinate 6,280,548, forward strand.
GTTTCTGTAACTGCGTGACGGAGAATGGTCCAGGTAGGCGGAGTTTGCTAGTAACTGTGAAGGAAATGCGATATGTTCGCCACGTCTCTGTTACATCCCCCACCCAGGCGTGGGAATTAAACCTGGCCTAGTGATACTGTGAGGCAGGTGGTGAAGACGGGTAATCGACCCCAAAATACCAACTTTGTACAGTGATGTGTATTAATTCCATAATTTTAAAATATTCTCTAAATTAATAACGTTCCATGTGAATATAAACTAAATAATTTCATTTAGCAGAGGCATGTCAAAATCGCGGGCAAGGTAACTAGCTTGCTAGCGTTCGCAGAAACTGCGCCAAGAGAAACTGGAGCGAGATTCAAAAGTAAGGGTTGTACAGACTGCTCCGGAGTGACATTACATCATTGGATACCTATTCTATAGAATTCAGTTGACATTTATTACCCTAAATTGATTTATGTTAATTTACATTTCCTCCAGTAAAGCAAAGAAATGATTCATTAAAATGTAATCATCAGTCATAATTGTCAATTAAGTGTAAAATTAAACTGTAGAATCCAACGTATTTTGATTCGGTAACCGTGTTTACTTCAGTATGCAATATTTACATTAACTTCCTATGTTCTAATTAGGAGGTTAACAGACAACAGGTTCAACAGACAACAGATTCTTGTCTGTTGAATGAGCTGTCCGCCCGTAAGCGGGAAACTTGTAGATATTTATTAATTTAATTCACCTTCTTGATATATCAAATAACTAAGTGCTTTTATAAATCATAACACAAAACGAAAACAATAAAAGTGTTCCCCGTTCAAACATTCTTGGCGCTAGGAAAAACAGTTTATTTGTCGCAGAAGTTTGAAAGGAAATAATAGTAAATAGTAAATGATGTTATCATAATTCAAATATCGATATCTGAAAGAACGAATCTAACACACATTTTCGTACGATGTCAATATTCCACGACTCGCGCCGCTTCAGCTTGTACGTGTAAATCTCTTTCTGCGTTTAGAGGGGTAATGACCCTTGCCCGCAGGAGCACCGCGCTTTCCAAGCGGGCATGTAGGACGTGCGGGCGCAATTCGCCACGCCATTTTTAGCTAACTTTCTACTTTTTTATGACTCACAATTTCATTTAAAATAAATACATATCTTACTAGATAACCAGTTAACTATCTTATCCATCCCATTAGTCATAAACGGATAATATTATTAATCACTACATAATTATCCCTATATATATATATATATATATATATATATATATATATAATCAATTTGTTATTGTAAATTATTTAAAAAATAATGTTAGAACTGCCCCCAAACTTCCAAGTTAACAATGTTCTGTTATATTAAAGTGGAATACGTTTTCCCTCTTTTTTATAAAATGTATTGTTTGACTGTAAACTAACTAAAATTCAGTAAATAGAAGATCAATATTTTAAAAATTGTATACTTATTTTATAGTAATTAACGAAACTGGTGAATAAAAAACAGTATAATAGCACAAATGGTATGTTCAAGGAAACGAGCAACGATAAAACCCGTTTCCTTTCCTTCATCGATTGGAGTCCTTTATCCACGTGTTATGTTCAATACTTAGATAGACCGCCTATATTACATATTTTGAAATATGTCGTCTACATCCCTACGACTATGAACTATACCATGTTAAAACTGAGTTCATGAATACTGTTGGTGTTAAAATATTTACTTTATTTCAGCGTTATACAAGAGTGTTGTATTTGTTGTACTTGAGACGAACTCGTGCTTGCTTTTGGAAAACCAGGTTTTACTTTTTGTTCTCTATAATTTTTACTATTCCAAGCCTCTAGTTTCCTCCTAATTCTCTTAGGTTTGGATTCCGTTAATATTTAAACTTCTCAGATACAAAAAAATTATACTGCAAAATGCTGATATCGTTTGAAGCTGTTTCTTTCTACAAAATCGCCCGTCTATATTTATCTTGCCCTTCAATCATCTGCCACGAGAATCCAGGGAAAAGAAGATTGACGCACGCTCTCGCCCAAAAGGGAAGCAGCACTCGAAGCCGTGCAGCTGTCACATTGATATCAGATAAGGGAAGATATTTTAACTTTTAAAAAAATTGTGATGTATTTTAAATTTTGTGCAATCTTTGGAACCATATCTTTCCAATTTTTGGAATTTTCATTTAAGATATCATGTTGATGTTGTGAATATTTATTTTATTAGCTATTTTATTGTATGTTTTTACATTACGTAGTTCGAGATCTACTGTTGTCATCCAACGACTATGGACTATAAAAACTCTTACAGAATAGGTTGTGTAGATGTAAAAGTGTGTGATTGAATCTCTGGTGGTTTTTGTTTATGACTTTTTCTTGTCATTGATGTATAAAGCTATGCTGCTAACATTTTTATGAAAGTGAACGGTGATAGTGGGAGACGAATGGGCCTAAATAAGATCTTTAGAGAAAATTGAATCATTCGCTAGTGTATTTCAAATACAGTTCATTGCATACAAATACAATTCATTACTATATAAATTACAGTCTCATAGAGCCGTTTCTTTACCTTTTAACTTAGAAAAATGGTTCTAATTTTCTTTGTATTCATGCATGAAAATAAATCTGAAATCTCATTCACCAGAGCCAGAAGTTTTTTTATTAAATGCATTTTGTATTTTAATTTTTAATGTTTAAGTGAAGATAAAAATTTCCATTTCGATTTAAGATTAATATTTAAAGTTGTCACGATAATACGGATTCTCAGTAAATCAATTGTGTATACAAGTAATAAAGAGTGACGGATGGTATTTCGCGGTCAATACAATTGTTTGAAATTTTTACTGTTCGAGTTGATATCAGTTATTTTATTCCTGCACAAAATTAGGATACTGAAATGAATATTAATATAATATTAAAACCAAATCTGTAAATTTTATTACATAATTCTTATTTAACAATTCTGCAATTATAAATTCAAATGCAATATTAAACTAGTGATGTTAGAGAACAGCACTTAGACTTTCACGCACTAGTTTTTTAATATTTTATTTTTCTATTCTTTAGGTTAGGTTTCCGGTATTTTCCAAGCCTCTTACCAACTTCTACCTAACAGCGCCAAATCTATTTTTTTTTTACATTTTCTCAATTTTTCGGTCCCCTAATAGCAGAATTGAAATGTCTAAGAATATTATAGAGGAGTAAGACATACAGTCCTATATGAGTCGCGTCGAGAAAATCCGCTTGGCGGAGTGACCGGAGCAAGGCGGGACGAGAATGATGATAAGGAGGGTCGGGGCAGGAGAAGAATTGCGGGAGCCGGGAAGAGGTGAACCCGAGTGAGGCTGTAATGACGGGTTTCGGGCTTTGGTAGGGCGAGACGGGCTGGGAAGGGTGAGGGGAGGGGTGAAGCGGAGCGGAACAAGGCAGCGCGTAGCGGAGAGTTTTGTGCGGGGTAGGACGAAGACGGATGAGTCAAGAAGGTACAGAGCGGTGGTGAGAGAGATCGGGTGCAAGAGAGAGGAGTGTAGGAGAATGGTACTGGGCACGGAACAGATCTCGTGATAGAAAGGTGACCAGAAGGGGTCCAGAGTGCAAAAGAGAGCTCCGCGCAGAGGGTGGAAAGGGGAGAGGGGCAGCAGAGTGAAGTGGGGAAGGAGCTCGAATAACTCGTTGAGGAAACAGTGAAGCTGAAGCGGCGAAGGAGAAACGGTGAAGAGGCAGGTGATGAGTGGAACGGGATGCGCTGAGGCCGGGAAGTGGCGTACGGGAGGGAAGCTAAGGTGCGAAACGCGATGCAGAAGTGCGTGGTCGGGAGGGCAAGGTCAGGTGCGTGGAGGAAGATGAAGTCCGTGGCGGGAGATTAGATGAGTGGAAGGGCCCGGGGCGAGGGACGGAGTGATTGGTGGGGCGGGGCGGGAAGGTGTGGAGCAGGACCGCGAGATGAGGTACTCGAATCTGAAGTGCTGGACGTGACGGTGAAGTGAGGTGTGGGGTGGAGGGGTGAGGTGAGGGGTTGTGTTCGAAGGGGAAGGGGAAGGAGGGCGGGGCGGGGCGGAGGCAGAGGGCGCTCGCCGGGCGAAGTCCCTCCGGCGCGATAAATCGCCCGCGCCACCTCCGATGGGATTTACGGGGCTTAGAGGCGGCCACGGGCGCGCCCGGGTCGCGATCCCCGCCCCGCCCCGCAGCCCGCCGCCGCGCCGCCCGCTCCCTGTGCAAAGTAGCTGCAGTCGAAGAAGGGTCGAACACTTGTCTGCCCGCCTGTAATACGTCTGCCGTCCAAATGGGTCTCGCTGGTGTAGTAAGGAGTGGTATGGTTAGCATGCTGCGGGACGTAAACATATTGAACCAAACGTTCGAATACTGGCTTATTTTTTAAGAAGTTGCAATCTTTAGATTTTATTAAAATGTTTTATTTCATAAATAGTAATGTTGTTCAGTGCGCCACGAAACTGTCTCCGTAGTCACACCGTGTTAGTGAGAGTGCTAACAACAGAAACTGTATTGAGTAGCATGTACTGCAGCTTGTAACAAAAGGAAATGTAAGTTGCGCTCTCCTCAACCATCATAACAGATGTTGAAGTGTTTTCCACTTCCGTGTTTTCTAGTATTCTGGTTGTTATCTAAATGAATACAATTTTTAACGGAAGGCCCTAACTCGATTCGGTGCGGAGAGACTTTCCGGACGCTCAGTATGTAAATGTATGGTAACTTTATACACTATAGAAACCACATTGAAGTTTTTGATGTCGCACGTGTACTCATTCTCATTTCTTCCCTACAAAGCAGCAAGAGAATTTACCAGTTAGCCCTTTTCTTCGATAAAACAGCCACACTGCAATTATCAGAAGCAGGGCTCAAGCATTACATTGTTAATTGTTAAAAGCAAATTTTTACTTTCATAAACGTAATAATTTACTATCAGCTTAATCAAGTAACCATAGTAACCAATCAGCGTATTCATAGTATTGAAGTTCTGCAGAACTGTATCGACATAGCGCTCCCAGATTTTTGGACTCACCATCATCTTCCATCAAGTCACACAACGTGGAAGTCATTACTTACCTTGAGACTCGGGAGAGCTCTTCTCCATGTAGAACGACAGTCTGAAAATCTCCAGCACACACATAAAACGGTCACGCCCTCATTTAAGCCCGCACGCAAAAAAAATATGTTGTAATAAATTTACACTCCAGTAAAGCGATAAGTGGTCGCGGGATGATAAACAACGCCGAAATTTAGGAGTCGCGTTTACAAATGCCGCGGACGCGGAGTTACACACATTACGGTAATCCATCAACGGGATTGCAGTGGACGGCGGCGGCGACCACGCGGAACTGCAGCGGGTGGTGGGCGCGTTTGACTGACAGCCTGCGGCGCGCCGCGCTGCAGTGCCCGCTGCAGGCACCGCTTCAGAACACAGCGTGCACGAGGCTGTGGCTGATACCCGGAGCGACCAGCAGATATGCCAGCACGCGCTACTCACAATTTTTAGAGCAATAACATATTGCAATACGGCAATAATAATTTGGTTATTGACATAACAAGTGTCATAGTCTTGATCAGAATGAGTGTTATGTTAATATTAGTGAAATACTTATTTTTGTGACAAGAGGACACATCCTGAAACTCGTATTGTTTGGTTGGCATGCAATCTACGTAAATATAACATGGAAGAATTCTGTACATGGAGAAGGAAACACGAAAAATATCGTAGTATATGTTGTATACTGTTGCACTTTTTCTCACGATACATTTTACTACTTACTTTAATGCACATCTTCCATCGACTATCATCAAAGACCGTGTTGCCTCGAATTAAGCAATATCTCGTGAAAATTGTTTAATGGAATTGCACCTAGAACGGAATTTATTGGACTCTTCTCACCACCATCTCATAACATCTTCCAAAACAATGAATTAACTGTATGGGAAAGATCAATAGAAACGCATATATGTGAAATACAGCGGCGCCCGCTGCAGACACCGCTTCAGAACTCATCGTGCACGATGCTGTGGCTGATATCCGTAGCAACGCAAATCTAGACAGCACACGCTACTGACGGTTTCAGAGAAATCACATTTTATGCACTACGAGTGTTATCGTCTTGATCAGAATGACTCTTAGGTTAAGGTTAGGGAAATACTTATTTTTGTGACAAGGGGACACATCCTGTAACTCACCTCTTTGGTAGACATATAATCTACGTACATGGATCTGGGAAAGATTCCCAACACGGATAAGAAACCACGAAAAATCTCGTGGTATATTGTAACTCTTTGGCTATTTCCCAATACATTTTACTACCTACTTTAATATACATCTAATATACATTGACTATCATCAAAGATCGCATTTCATCGAATCGAGCAATATTTCGTGCAAATTGATACAGGAAACCCAGCAGGATTTCTTGGACTCTTCTCACCGCCATCATCTTCTACCATCTTCCAAAACAATGACCGAACTGCATGGGAAAGCTCAATACGGGATAGAAACGCCATATATGTGAAATACAGTGCAAAGTCGCTCGTTTGACCGACAACAGGGAACCATCACACTGAAATGTCCGCTGTAAAAACTCACAACACATCGGCCATAGTCTGAAGCAGTAGATGTCTGCAGGCCGAGACGATCTGTAACTTGCTACATTAGCTGCCAATTGAGTGCTGGTGTTCTAACTCCCGGACACATCGTATGTGATCTTCTTGTGGTGAATGAAGAGATTTAGCGGAAGCAATAATCAGGTGATTCCCGATTCCCTGCATCTCACTCATGTAATAATTTACCATCTGGCCATCCACCGTTCAAGGTAGGCCCGTCAAGTCCTGGCACTTGTATCATAAACTATAACTCTACTGTACTTTCCGATTCACTCAAACAGGCAGTATTATTCGCCCCGACCGTGTCCTTGATTGTGGCCCAAATATCTGGCCAGCAGTCTACGGGTAAAGATCCGAAAATCCTAGATCAGGGCTGTCAAAGCGGGCCGCGGACCGCAGGCCATTTAACGGGGCCCGCGAAAGGTTATTAGTCAAACGTGAAAGTCCCTTGCATCGACCTCGGGCAAGAAGCACGCCTAGCGGACGCGCCATGTCGGGTCAGCACCCACTTAATGAAAACATTGGTTAATTTTATATTTAAGGATGTTTTTCTAGTAAATTCAGATATTCACAACCATCTTAATGTTTTTGACTCGTGTTATGCAAGGCTTTGGTTAGAGTCTGATATCATGCATGGTTCCAACCCCTCTCCCATCTTACAGAGCAGCCAGTCAAACTGCCTAGATCAACAATACCGAATCACGTGTGGACCGCTGAAGAATGAAAATATGGCCCGTAACCATATCAAGGCTTTGGATTTGCCCCTGATGCCTTGCAAGGTGGACACCCCTGTACTAGATATTGAATCCGTAATGATCAGGGCATGAATGTGAGCGTTAGGTTGGGAACGGAGTAAACCCAGCCTCATAAGTGAAAGTTGAGAAGCCACTTTACTGTGACTACGTCATCGTCCTTGAAATTAGAGAATATCGCTTAAGTGTGGCGATATAACAATCCAGTAATTCTCTCTGGTAAACAAAAGAGTTACAGGCTGAAATAATTATGAAGAGCTTTACCGGATACGATGAATATTAGTCTCAGAATTTTGATTCCGTTTTTCACTTTCATTTCGCATGTTCTTCATTATTACCGGTAAATGTCTTAAGAGAAACGATGAGTAATTTGCAACTTCATGTCAGACCGCGCGATGACCAACAGGAAACCGAAAACACACAGATAAAGAGATTTATAAATTGTATGCAAAGAACAATGGACAAAACCCTTGAGACCAATATTAGACCTGGTTACATCAAATTCATTATCACTGAATTTAGGCATAATCTCGCGACTGCATAACTATCGTATACAAGAAATTATCCCGATTCCTAATTAATAGTGTTACACATAAATAATAATAGAAGTAAATAAATAAAATATTTAGTGATAAATACAGGCTATCCTTGTTATTCAATATTAGTTAGCAAAATCAATTTAAAAATTTCCTTTAGTCGTATTCACTACACCTCTCAGCACTTTTTACAATGACTTCACATCACCAACACTGCTCAACATTATCTCAATCAAAAAACACCTCATAATTGCAATTAATTCAAACTTATTTTTATATCTTGGAGAGAGAAAATACATTTTCTGCCGATAAATTGTTGCAAAGTCTAAATTACCTGATTCTAAATAAAAACTCCTCTATCTCTGGAGACTATCAAACACTCTCAGAACACCAAAGGCGGCAGAGGATTGGCTTGGTTCGTTTCCCGCTGCACGATGTCTGACCTTTCCGTGCCGTCGGGTCCGTAACTTTGCCTTGCCCTTCCGATTCCGGACCGTAATACACTGCCGTCCGCTCCCTTGCCTTGTTTTGTCCTGCCCTGCTTTCCTGCCTTGCACTGCCTTGCCGTATTTACCTCACTTTGTTTTCGTTGACGTGCATTGTTTGCCTGGCCTTGTTGGCGTGGCCTTGTTGATGTGGCCTTGTTGGCGTGGCCTGGTTGGCGTGGCCTGGTTGGCGTGGCCTTGTGGGCCTTGCCTAGTTGGCCTTTGCTTTGTTTGCCTTACCTTGCGTCACTTCCCGGTCCTACTTAGTTCACGGGGCACCTATTCAACCACAACCAGGTGTATTACGAGCTATAAGCCAGAACGCCCACCATCCTGGCACACATTTAGCACTGAGGTACATCACGATAAGATGATTCAAACGTCGTGTATTGCAACCTACTCGTTTCCCGAACAACCAAGATCATTTGCATGACTGGCAGCAAAAGCCTACGACATTACTTCTTTCCATCAAGTTTTGCGTGTCGTTGATCGAATCAATGCGCCTGAGGTGTAACGCCCTCTAAACACGGTGGCCTGTGATTCATTCTGAATCATTAGGACTTCTACTTAGTAATTACTACCTATTACTTCTATTATGTAAACACTAGTGATGCTGAGCGTTTAGAGTGTGTTTAACAGCGTTCCATCGAGCTATTGCTCTAATTGTGACTTAGTTTTGTTTTTTTTAATTTGTATCGACACGGTCATTACTGTATTAATAATTACTAATGTAGATCGCGCGTATTACTCTCTACAACCCCAAGGCTATCGTTCTTGATGACCTTGATGGTTGCCAGAGAGCAGCAAAGCATCTTGGTTTTCACTGGTATTAGTTTTCCTATCAGGCTGCCGAGTTTCACTCACATGGAGAGCCGTCGCTGCAGTTCACTCCTTCAGTTCCTAAGCAGTCTCTCAATGAACGACCGCCTGTGTAAACTTGAAGTGAAACTTAAACTTGTATTTCAGAATCAAGCTGAACTCGTTAATTCGACTATCGGGAATGTCACCCTATGATTAATCGTATTTTAATTTTTAACAATCTGATCTAATTGTACTCAACTTACTAAAACCTTCGTCTATATAGAGCCAACCTACTTAACAATATAGGCTGCTTCAGTACATGTTTCTGAATATTTTTTTTTCATTGTTATTCAACAGGTACATCAACTTGTATTTATTACGTTCAAGTGTTTCACAATGTCCCTTCTAACAAACTTTTCGTGACCATAAGAACCTATTCTTCGGCTATCAAGTTTTATTGTGGGCATTTGAAATATATTTTTATTACTTAGGAGGTCGCAGTGTAACAATGCGACGGCTTTAACTTTCGGAGCTGCTACAAATAACGTCTGACATTTGAAAGCAGTCGACGGTGGGTCTTGCTACGAGCACTGACAGTAGTTCGTGCATTTTCGCGGCACTCCTACAATTATTTGAACCGCAAGTACATTACAGAACCACAGATCTCTATTTCTCTTACAATGTCTCTCACGTTTTTGTTTCGTATTTGTTTTCGTTTGTTTTTTCGCTGACAACCGCGAATCGGCATCACTCGCAGACTCTGAAACTAGGACCTCCCTCCCGTTCTATGAAGCTTCAGCGCGTCCCGGACCTCACAAGTGCATAATCTCATAACACACAAGCGCCGAAAATAACCTCAAATAAAAGCTCTGTTTGGCATAAATTAAGAGCCGAGGGTATGCATTTAAAACGTGCCGCGCCCCAAATAGTAAATTTTTCATTCAAAAAACCGAACATCCTTACACAGAGGAAAAAAGGCTTTCTAGAGCAACACCACAGTTTGCAACTACTTCGCAACGTGGCTAGCAGGGCGCAGCATTGTCCTAACAGCCATTGTCAAGGTAGAATAATAAGAACGGAGGCAATTTACAATAAGACTCTGTTAGCACGCATTATTCAAATCAACAATCGAACCAGCTGTAGCGGATTGCATCGCACATGAAGCAGGATACTTTTCCACATTCCTCAACGCGGTTAGTGAACATTAACGCTCCGTGCATCATCCATGCAAATTCCTTGGCAACGATGTAAATATTTGCTCCGTTACCCGCACTTCCGTAAGATAAACAACTGCTGTTCACGCGTGGATTTGGTGCATCGGGTGAGAAATAAGGCCAAGACAGAGGCCAATACCATTGGAGGCAATTTTAAAAGTCGGCAATGGCAAAAATCTCTAGCTCTCCCAGGCAACCAATGTAACACGAAGCATTTTGATGCCTCATCATATGTTATGCACTCGATGTTGAAATCCACTGCACTCGCACCTGGCGTTGCGGAGCGCCCATTGTAACATACGTGTTGGATTTATTCTTTCTCACACATTCATTTATGTAATAATGCGCTGGGGATAAATGCCGATTTTCACGATTTCTAAGAAATTACCGGAACAAAATCCTTTGTTCCTGCTGTACAGGAAATTACTCTTCAACTTATTGAAGACGAGAAAAATGCAAATTGCAATTTGTGATTGGAAACACATGTCTCCAACACTCAATCAAACGCGCATAACGAAATCTGGGCCCTAATCAGGTTTTGTGTCCCGAAAAGTGACATAAGTATTATTGGGACAGATTATAGAGAAACACATTGGATGACTATCTGGAAGAAATTATTTTAGCAAATTATATTAACATTATTTGAAAAGTCGCCTAAAATGACAGCACTATGGTTTACAATCATAAACGTATTATATCAAAGCCTGCCTTTTGTAGAGGATATTCAGTTGTCATAATCTTTCACAAACAATAGAGAATATTACTTCAAAACTTTTTAAACGTAAATGTGCTGATAAGAGTGACAATCGCTCATTAAATCATACATATAGTTTCCCACATTTCAAAGTATAGAAAATACTATCTGTTCCATGTCATATGTGTTTACATAATGCACTTCAATGTAAATTTCCGACCAGTGGCAAAAGTATTTCTCTGAAATTCGAATGATGTCTAATGGTATATTCTGCAATTTCCCGCAACTACTATTCAATGGCTGCAGTTGGGATAAAAACGTGGGTTGTCTGATAATGGAGTACACACACAGTCCCTCGTGCGGAATCAATTGAAGTGGTAATTGCGTCGTATTTAGTAGCGGTTCGCACCCCTGCTTCGCCACCGAAAAAGACCTATCGCCGATCCAGGCAGAGAGAGTATTACATGACGACGTTACTTGAGATGTACAGAAAACCAATCAATTTACTTTTACACTTTAATTTCTTTATGTGTTGAGAGCATGTGTAAAACTCCCTACAACGCAGTCATTACTTGAGTTTGGTTAGTTTGTCCTAATATACTATTGCTACTCCCTCTCTACACCTCTACATTACTAAACTTTCCTTTAACGAAAGAAAGCGCTCGGTTATTTCAGTTTCGGTACAAAAAGTTTATTGTGTATCTAAAAAGTAAAAAAAAGGATATGATGACTTTTAATTTTAATTTTAAAACTTTGTAGCCATGTATAATTCCAATGAAATATACAGTTACATTGATTTTGTTAGTACTACCTACGTATATGAGCTGAAACATTTATGTGTAAATATTCTCAGAATTCTGATTGTAATAATCGTGATAAATTTTCGATGGCAAAAAAATCCAAATATACATAAATTGTGTAGTGTCACCCACATAACCTGCCACTCACCAAACAAAGATAGAATTGTTAAAAAAATATTAAATTGCGAATCATATACTTTATTTCATTATCAAATCTCTGAAAATAAAACAAAATCACTTTTAATCGTGTCACATGAAATTTTTTAGCATTTTTTGTAGTTTATAAATTTATTCTGTAGAGGGTATTTCGTAAATAGTATAAATGTAATTCTCATTTAATCCGCTTATTTTGTAATATAAATAATTTAAAAATATATATTATTTTAGGGGACAGAGAGTTCCACAACTATGAAAAAAGCAGACGAGACGCTTAGCACAAATGCTCGTTTTCAACAAATTTTTGTAATATTTATTATTTTAACTTAAAAATATAAATTAATGTCAAAGTTAATTAAAAATACATCTCGTGTCCACATTTTAAATATAGTATTAAAAACTCCAAATTTGCAGTTGCTTTATATTTAACGCAGGAAGATCAGAAACAATTGTTTGTGTTAACGAGTTGGTTCAATGAAGGGAGTAGAGCAAATTTTTGGAATTTTTTTTTTAATATCTTCATCTTCTTAACATCAAGTGTAATGAAAAAATGTTAATTGATATTGAAACTATTTAGTGTGCATACTCAGCCAATTACACATCATCCCGTTACTATCAGTTTAGTCCATATCCTATCGTACTAAAAACTGTGTATCGTATGACACTATTTTTCCGTCGGACTAACTTGTAAAATATTTCCATGCCCTCCTTTGTCGTTACAATCGTGATCATCATTACTAATAACAATAACTAATAATAATAATCCTTCCCTGACACTAATTTTCTCGCGCCACACCACTGAAAATCTCATTTGCTCTCGTGCTCCAATTTCCTTCCTACCTAGCAGCCCATCCATAGTTGGCTTCTAGCTAACTTGCAGGCTTGTATAGTCACCACTTTCATTCCTTCAGTAATTATCAAGTTAGAGCAGGTTATAATAAATTAATAGATAATAAATTATTTATCCAGAAGCATGTTTCCTTAATCTGCAATTTACTGACGGCTTCTCACAGTTTCATTCCCGGCTGCACCTCATGGCGTGATCTGCGAACCGAGTTACTGCTGCTTTCTTCGAATTACCTATTGCCCATGCGATGCCAGAACGAGAAAACACTTAATTAAGTAGCGATTAACTGTAGTAACTGAGTGCAAGGTGACTAGTATTAACTAAGTACTGTAACTTTTTATAACTCAGTGTTTTAAAAAGCGAATAAATAATTAATTTAAACGACTCGCTTTTGACAGTTATCGTAAGACTAGGCATTGCAATATGTGATTGGATAATTATCGAACGAGGACATTTATATAAATTTGACGACCAATCAACGATATGTAACATCTTATGATCAACTTTCTAAAATGATAATAAACTATTATTTTCGTGTACATTTTCCTCCTGTTACGAAATGTGGTGGAAGGATGTTTATCATACCAGTAGCTCATAGAATGTTACGGATTATTAAAACGCATGTATTCTAAAATGCTCTTTACCAAACTGTTTATATATCACACTGTTTGAGAAAATTGCAACTCCAAGAAGACACATCAGACAAACGTGCAGGCTAGGGAAGCAGTAGTACCCGTTGTTCCTCGCAGAAAGCTTGCACATTCATCGCCACATGCGGTGGGGCATTGCCCTCCTGAATTATGGCATGTGGAGCTTCTTGCATGAGGGGCAGTACCTGGGACTCTAAAACCTCCCTTATATTACTGTTGCTGTTCAAATTGCCATACATACTGTGACGTACCTTTGTTTGCGGTACTTTCCACTGCATTTATTTTTAGAAAGGACGGGTGTCTTGGTTCGTGAATGGGTCTCGTAAGGTTTGACAATAACATTGGAAGAACTCAATTATAATTTTCTTTAAACAAACAAGCAATTTATTACTGAAATCACACATTTAGTACATCCATTTCGATCTCATTACTCCCTGTTTTGGTACCAAAACTATACCCATGATCTAGATCTTACAATACCTTGAATACCAAAATAGTTCGTTTCTTCTCAGATGATTTCCAACGGCTGCCACGATCGGCGGCCTTCGGCGCGACTCGGCGCCCCTTCGGACGGTTGACTGCGTGGACGCCAGCGGCACTGGCCCTCTGCGGCGGTTACATAATACCTCTGCTTCAACTCCGACCGTTGCACGTGTCTTCCAAATCGAGTAGGCACTGCTCCTATATTACTGTCCGCCTATCCCTTGCAGTTTATCTCGATGCTTTCTCGCGGCACAATCCACCAATTCTCTTCCGCTTTCCTTTTTACAATAACGCCGGCACGTGGCCACTACCCACGCCGTTATCAGCTACGCGGCTCACAGTTCTTGCCCCTTTTTTACCACTGTTCCTGACACCAATAACACGATCACCAGCTTGCGCTATTTAACATTTGCCACTGTCACACTTAACTCACTTCTTGATAACTTCCCTTACAATATTTAACTTAATTTTGTCCTTCTTTTGCCGCGCGCACCAACATCGCTCCGCTCTCCTTAGAGTTCTGTTCCACACTGCAACTGCCGTCGTCTGGCCCCGTCTCGCCACCTTCTCGTGCCTGACTCGTTCCCTTTGTCGCGTCCGTTACTCGCCGCCGTTGCCGCGCAATTCAAAATGGGCGTAATTGGGAGAAAGTGCCCTGCGTTTCTAATTAATTAAGGAAACGCTCCGCGTTTCAATACGTATGAGGAGAGATCGCACATTTTAAGCAAATAATGGCGTCCTAAACAATCATATTTGGAGTTTGTCTGCTTTGGCGCGGAAGAATGCAGGCTGGCAGATTGCGATCACGGCGGTAGCTTCGAACACGTACGCGGCCATCGCTATACCACAAATGGAAGCGGGACTCGTCCGAAAACACTACATTTTTGCCACTCAGCACACCAGTTGTCGTGCCATTTGGGGCACTGATGGTTTCTGGGCAAAGGAATCCAACGCAATGGTATGCGAGCCACCAGTTCAGCCCTCAGAAAACGACGCAGACATGACCACACCTGTTGCCATGCCCCAAAGTGGAGCCAACACTGTGGACGCCGCCGTCTGTCGATAACGATAATGCTCACAAGATGGCGGTCATCTTGTGCTGTAGTCACATTGTGTGGCTGTGTGCCAGCTCGCGCTGTGTATGAACCTCCTCTATCCCCTGGTTCTACACTTTAAAATGATTCCGACCATTCCTTCTGGATGTTCTAATTTTCACAAACAGCAGTGTAGTAATTAATGGTGGGCAATATATTATTAGACCATTTGTGTTTAATAACTCTTATTATAAAACCGATCTTATTTTCATAAAGTTTGAGTTCAAATAACTGATTAAAACTGTATTCTTCATTATCATCTTTTTCAATTAGCGTTATGGTGTTTGTAGCTTTGCCTTCGCATCCCTCATCGCAGTAGCCGATTCTTTATCATTGCTAAGCCTTTATTCTTTATTAGTCGGGTTACTATTATTTGGTTTCTGAACAATTTCTTTCTACGGTGTGAGTTGTTCGCACCAACCATCTTTGTGCTGGGGCCGGTTTGTTTTCTGATTATACATGTATATATTAGAAGGCATCAGCTTCTATTTGAGAAAACCAATTGTATGCAAACTCCAATAGGTACCACAAACCTCGATTATGCCATACTACTATCTGCCGCGTCATTTCGGGAACACATTTCATATAACACCGACAGACCGTGTTCCACACGATCTCCGTCGAAATCCCTTGCAGCCTCCTTCGCTTTCTCCGCCTCTTCCTCGCGCAATGAACAAGGCGCTGTTTCCGACAGCGCGCAATAACGTGGGCGGAATTCCCGGCGCGGGCGGCGCTGCAACAGCGGAGACAAAGCGCGACGCCCGGCGGCAACCGCCGGCTCAGCTGCGAATCCGCCATTTCTACCCCCCCCTTCCTCACCCCACCCCAGCCAAAGGCATTGCGAATGCCACAACCGCCTCCAACGCATGGCCTCTCCGTCGCCGTCAGCTCTGCTCCGCCCTTACCCCGTCACTAACAACATCACAACTAATCACGTACATACTATCACTACAACCACAACCCACACTCCGCCACCAAGCTCCCGGCTCCTCCATAGCCATCTCCTCCACTATTCCCACCACTCCGCCACTAGTAACGTCTCTGTGTTCCCCACAAATCTTCCCACCAGCACCTCCCCTTTCAACGCCTTGCTCCTTCCACCCCTTCCGTCGCCTTCAGGGCTATCCCGACCTTTCCTCATCACTACTCGTAGCGTCACAACTAAAGTACATACTATCACTACCACCACTCCACCACCAGGCGCCCGTTTCCTCCTCAATTTGCAACACCAACACCAACTTTGCTGTGATTATCACCATTTTCCCCATTATCGCCACCACCTCTGTCATGACCCACAACCACTATACCCACCACCTCCTACACCACAAGCACTCCACAGCCCTACATCTACCTCCTGCTCTACCATCGCCTTCTCCACCATCACTACTACCACCTCAACAATAGTTGGTACCGGTGATATCGTCACACCTTTCCCCCTACCACATCGCTCCTCCCCTTCTTTCTCAATCTTCTTTCTAATTTCCTAGTTGGCCTATTTATCCTTTTCTCCCTTTTACTGTACTTCGACAAATACATTCCAACAGATTATTTTCCTTCTAATGCTATCGCTTATAGTTTCCACACAGCTTCGTACCATTTCTATCGTACATTACTTACGCCACACCGCCTCCTTCCTCAGAATCCCGGAGTGGGCGACAACCAGGCAGTCGACGTCACCACAGAATACGCGAAATGCTCGCAATACGCTGTACGATGATAAATGCGGAATTAAGTATTAATTCATGCGAAAAGAACACGCAAACGGCGCAATATTCCGTTCCCCCGAGCTGGATAGCTATGCGTCGCTGCTCTACGCGATGCACGCTCGCTAAACGCTCCTGCCGCCACCACCTCCCTTCCTCCAGGCCGCCCGCTGTCGCCGCTGCCCCCGCCCCACCTCCGCCCCGCCGCCGCCCCGCCGCCACCCCGCCGCCGCCCCGCCGCCGCCCCGCCGCCGCCCCGCCCTCGCCCCGCCGCCGCCCCACCGCCGCCCCGCCGCCACTTCGCTATCCCCGCGCCCCCGCCCGCCCCGCGCCGCCGCCACCCCCACAGCCCCCGTCACTGCCTCCGCCCCCGCAGCCCCCGCCACCGCCTCCGCCCCCGCTGCCCCCCGCAGGCCCCCGCAGTCCCCCGCCGCCCCCGCCGCTCCGCCGCCCCCGCCGCCCCCGTCGCCCCTGTCGCCCCTGTCGCCCCCGCCGCACCCGCCGCACCCGCCGCACCCGCCGCACCCGCCCCTGTTGCACCATCCCCTTAGGTACTACCGCCTACATATCTCCATCGTCAATCCAGTAACTCCTGCCGCGCCTGTTGTTTCGTCACCCCTGCCGTCTCCACCTCCCCCGCCCCTCGTGCTGAAAAAGATGGCTCCTCGGCTTCCTGAAGCGTCGTTTCCTTTTCGTGCCCGTTTAACCGCCTCGTATGTTTTGAATCTCGCAGATAGCGGACACTGGAATTGCTGAATCTGTACATCGAGACATCCCGAGATTATTTTAACAATGTATTTTCTCAAGCTTATTGTAAATAACTATGAAAAAATCGTTTTTCGTAAAAGTATGCTTAGGTCGTAAAATTGGGATATCCCTAAGAAATATATTGTTAAAGAAGTATCAGGCGTAGGTTTTTATTTGCACACGCTTTTTCACTCGAATTAAGAACTTCTCAATATCACAAAGTAAGGAAAGTAACTATGAAGTTCTGATGAACAGGCGGAGGCAGTTGCATAGAACATTTACTATCTATATATTTTAAAATCTAACGGTTTTTGTCCAGAAGAAATTTTTGGCTTTCTAACCATCAATATTTCAAGATTTGTTTTCTTTAAATAAAAAGTAGTGTGCCTAAGTATTGATGTCTCTTATATAGATTACCCTTATTAATTGACATTATAAAATCCCCACTACATTTTAATAAATACTTCTATATCTGTTTATACTAATATATATATATATATATATATATATATATATATATATTATTTGTTTCAATATATATATATATATATATATATATATATATATTGAAACAAATAATATGTTTCATTACACTAATTAAACATTAGTGTAAGAAATCAATAGATACTTTGGACTGCGCGGTACGTGCGCCGGGCGCTGCGAGCAGCAAGGGGAGCTAGCGACGGTTGCTACCGCCACCAGTGCCACCGCCGGGAGGCCAGCGTGAGAACGTCGGTTGCAACGGGGTAGCGAGCACGTGCGGGCAGTCGTTAGGAGAATCGCGAGGAGAACAGACGTTAGCGGAGCGGCGAAGAGTTCGGACGTGTGGCGAAAATCTCGCCGGTAGTGCATGGACAAAGAGAACATGCGGTGTAGTTAATGAACTATTAGCGACTGGAATATAGTAGACATGGGAATGAGATATTGAAAGTATCAGTAGAATAAAAGATTCGCGTTGATAGAACAATCGATCGCGCTTGTAGTAATTAGTGTAGTGGAAACTTTACCGAAATTGTGTGGTACGGAACTGGGACCAGCACGCGTGATCGGCGCGGGTTGAGCAATTGAATCCATCGACGGAAGGTGATTCGAGAGAGGTGCAACGCCGTGGTATCAAGATCCAAGTTGGGGAGGAGTTGCAAGGCTACCAGCCCGGGACGACCGCCACGCCACCAGCCGCCGACGGCCCGCCGTTGCTGCCGAGGTCGGCAACCCTGTCGATACGAGTTGTTCTACGAGCATCGAAGGTATCTAGTCGGGGCCCCGGAGGTATGATAAATGTATATTACCTCTAATCTTGGTACCAAGGCAGAGTGTACAGATGTTATCAGATCATGTAATTAACAAATTTGATTTGCAAATAAATCTTGTTCATGATTGTATTTCCACTTTTGATTAACTTCCCCAATATTATACCAACTTATCCAGGGACCCATTCACGGAAAAGATACCCTCCTTTAGTGTTATATATTGCAGTGAAATACCCGGCATCACCAGGTATGTCACAATATATATATATATATATATATATATATATATATATATATATATATATATATATATATATATATATAACAGAAAAGCGTTGCGTTACAGCGCGGTAATCTCGGAATACATTAGACCAATATCAATAAAACTTGTATGTTAGCTTCCTTTGAAGGTTAAGAGTACTACAGTCTATGATTTACAACCACAAACCTTAATACCTAAATGCCTGCACAGCATTTTGCACTTTGTCTGACCTCAAGAGCCGCGGTAGCGCTTAAATTGAAAGAGCAATCGATGAGAACATGACGATCACTTACAGTTCAAGTAATATTTACTTCTGAATTATGTTGGAAATGTTTGTTGTCGATACATAGCTATGTGATATATGAAACTTAAACGATTTCTTATTTGATATGGACACCAAATATTATAATTTGTTGGTATGATAATGTAATTCACTTTGCTACGATGTAATAACACAAATACAGTTTTGATAAACACAAAACTATTATACTGAGTTGTTTTTGTTTGATAATGATGGCAATAAACTATTTTTTTCATTAACTATGTTTAATTGAATAAGAAGGTTCTAAAAACTAAAACACATATTCTTTAAAAAACAATTGTTTCTGCTCTAATTTTTGACAAGATTATATAATATATTTATAATATCAAATAAACGAACACTATTCAACATTTATGACATCGTATAAAATATTAAGTCCTTTGCATGTTATTTAACATCCTAATCTAATGAGAGAGATGTTTGCTCGTATCTATTATTCAAATTCATAATGGGGAAAATTGTCACAAATATGTGTTGCTAAATATTACACTTCTTAGAATTGTCTATATTTAATTTGTATGTCCATCTTGAAGTGAGAGATTTCCCTAATTATTTTCATCATTTTGCAATCATTTGGAGATTATAACATTCTTAACGAATAATCAATTATTAAATTATAAATTGTTGTCAGTTATAATTAAATAATGTAGTTTTTAAAAAGGACCACTGCTTTAAAATATTGCTTAAGTCACAACGAGCATTAACTAAATAAATTACATACAGTGGTTGATACAAAAGTCAAAACGCAGCAGTGCACATAAGAACGTAAACATGGAATTATGGCCCTTGTAGCTTAAAATTTGGGACATCACCAACTGAAATAAGTGGGGAAATGGTTTCTCAGCATGGATCATTACATTAGACGCCCCAACATTCAATCTCTGCGCGCGTCGTGCAACCTCAGTGTTCTCCCCTCGCCGAAAATCTTCCTATCCCCACCACTTACACTTTCGGCGCGATCGCGGGCTGTCGGTCGGCTCGTTAAGTTCTGAATGCCCGCTGGAGCAGGTGTTGTGCAGGTCTGCTTTAATATATTAACAAAATATTTACTTTTCTGGACTTTTTTCGCCTAGCACTGGATCACAGGTTCAATTAAGCATCAACATGCTTACTGGGCGTAGCCAGGCGCCACCAGAGGATGACGATTGAGTTCATCAATGCACTGAATTGCGCGTAGGAGAATACCGTTTATTTACTTTCACTGTCAATTGCCTAATACGAAATTATTCTGAGTTTTTCTCCCTTTTATAAAAATAACTTTGGTATTGATTTTAATTGCGTCTAGGAGAATGCATTCAGATAAATTCAAGGATTGGAAGAAATCATTTACAAATGGATGTGTATTATTTTATTGGCGAGTTGCGAGTGACAATGCGAGTGAAAACATGAGCAATTTACGTGATATGCTGAATCTGTGACGGGTTGATGAATTTTTGTAGGGAAGCGTTGTATTATAGTGGATAGTAACCGCGTTCTTTTGGGTGGTGAAGGAATGATTATTTAAACTAATGAAAGTTCGACAAGAAGTATAATTGAAGTAATATAGTAAATGGGTATCTGGAGGAACTGAAAGTGTGGGATCCACTGTGATCTCGGAGATATAATTTTCTAAGTGTTTAATGGCTCGATTCCGTCAGGCAGTATTTATCAAGAACCCTAAACCGCGTATTCTAATTCAATTAAAATTAATGTAATAATATTTAAACAATCAATTGCCGCGGCAAGATCAATTCCAAACTTTTCTTTATAAATACGTGCGAAGAAAACATATAAAGTAAGAGTAAGTTTTACTATTGAAAGTTTTAAATTAATGTATAAAATTCCCCTCCCTCCAAAAAATGTACGTTGGTACACGTATTTTGTTTTGTTTAATTTTGATTTGTTTATTTTTTCAGTTATAAAGTGAATGAAGTTTGGGTCTGGGAATCCCCATGAGACAAAAATATGCATATTTTTGTAATGAGAAAGTATTTTGGAGAGTACGGAAGACCGGATATTTCCAGATGGGAACAAGGCAGAGAGGGCGGAGGGAAGATACAATCGAATATGTAGAAGCAGGGCGGGAAGAGATGGAATTCTCTTGCTGTCTAATAAATTATTATGGCTATTCCACTCGTGAAATTAAAATCAATAGTGTTTAACTATAGATACAAAATGCCCCAATCAAGGGCGGTGCATCTCTAAAAGTTTAGATTTTTCTATTCGATTTTTCTTTCCGCTTCTTCCTTCTAGCCAATCATAAACTGTGACTCATCTATCTTAGGAGGTGGTATTGTACATAGCTCTCTATGTCGATGTCCAATAAACCACGTATGTACTATAACACAACCTATGTGATTTTAACATAGCTTTCAGTTCTTTTCAATTTCTGATGCAGTTTGGAACTCTGCTGGGCATAATTTTACTTGTGGAATTCCCCTATTAAATACCACCCGTGCTTTGGAAATTCTCCGATAAATCCCCTCCTCGCGTTCTGAGTTGGGAATTTCTCGACTATTTGTCCAAAGTACTTGTGTAATTACCAGGCAACACGGGGTATTTATCATCATCAAACTTGAATGCAATATTGCTTGGTCTTGTTTAAGCAAGTTGCAATACAAAACGGTCGACGCTTTGTCATGGGTGTGAGTGTGTGATTATTCATGATTCAAAAATATCGTTGGAGCATGAGATTATAGTTCGCAAAGAAAAAAGAGCAATTGTAGTAATGCAAAGACGAAGAGCTGATCAGGTGACCGAGATCGCTACGGCACTACTGCTACGGCACTACTGCTACGGCACTACTGCTACGGCACTACTGCTACGGCACTACTGCTACGGCACTACTGCTACGGCACTACTGCTACGGCACTACTGCTACGGCACTACTGCTACGGCACTACTGCTACGGCACTACTGCTACGGCACTACTGCTACGGCACTACTGCTACGGCACTACTGCTACGGCACTACTGCTACGGCACTACTGCTACGGCACTACTGCCACGGCACTACTGCTACGGCACTACTGCTACGGCACTACTGCTACGGCACTACTGCCTTATCGATCTCGGACCGAAGGATCGCGGATTCGAGTCCCGCCTCGGGCATGGTTGTATTGTATTCGTCCTTTCACCCCCTATCATCATCATCATCATCATCATCATATCGTGACATTCTCACAGTTAGCATACCGTTACAAGCAATAGTGGTAGCTAATGCCCTGGAAATTAATGCGATCTTCAATAACAAAAAAAGACGAAGATTTTTGGAAATACAAAGATTGTGTACAAATGCAATGTCCAGCACTCGTCTCGTACACGTGTCCCATTAGAAAATCATTAGAGTGGTCATAACTATTTGGGATGCATTAAGTTTTTAAGTTGGGGTGGATAGTAAGACATCACATTACAGTCTACTATTTGTATGTACAGATCTTGGTAAATGTAAAATATTGCAATTTATTTTCAGATCATACTCTTTAACTCTGTGTTCACAAATGAATACAAATTGTGTCGTTCCAAAACTAGTGAACATCTCTCATTTCATTAGTTTTGGAGAAGAAGTACAGAATAACTTGAAATAACATTTTTGTAGTTTTCGATTTTCATAGTAATAATTAGTACTTTTCTGTTGTAAGGCTTTTACAGCTCTTTATTATGTGAAGCCAGTCAATTGTTATGTTAAGATGAAATAAAATACAATAACAAGAAGAAATAAATGCAAATCAATTAACTTATATTCCATTTCTATGGGGCGGCAGGTCCGGTAAAAACAAAACACCATATGTCTAGAGCATTGTTGTGATATTTGGAGCTAAACTGGTAATAGAGTAGAGTTATTTTAAGAGAGATTGTGAACTGAGACTTTTCTAAGAATATAATGATTAGAGGGAGAAAGAGGGACGCGTGTACTTTTCAGGTGGTGGTACTTTCTTGTAAAAGAGTAAAAACAAGTTAGACCGATGAGTTGAAATGAATTGTGTTCTGCCTGCTAATTCATTTAGGCCAACATAGTTTGATAAATGTCTACAGTTTATTAGATGATCCGTTTCTTTATAATTGTATCAAGAATATGAAGTTGCATTCTCTGCGTTCCAAATCACTTCTGCACAACGGCGACTCTCTAATGGCATATCTCGAAAATCAAACCTTATTTCAATACCGGAGTGCCGAAACTGCGGTTGCTTTCTCTTTGCTGCAAAACAGTCCTAATAATCTAAAACACGGCGGTTACTGAAACAAACCCGAATGGTAGGAGACTCGTACCATAAACATCAAACTTGAGAAGAAAAAACAAAAATTGCGCTAGTTTACTGAGAAACAAGGGCGAAAATGCAGGGCGTTGAATAAATGACAAGTGCCATCTCTGCGGTCAGGTGCCATGAAAATCTCAAGAGCCGACTTGCGCCTCTGTTTGTTCCCAGGGCGGCGCGACCTCCTTTCCGGCTTCTTCCACTCGGGTGCCTACGGGAAAGGTGTAGCGGGCGGAGGTAGAGGAGGACGACGAGACAGCGGCTTTAAAGGGCGAGGAGGCAGAGGAGAAGTGGGAAACAGTAGCAGAGGAGGAGAACGTAGTGTCGGAGGTGGTAAAGCAGAATAAGCTGTTGGCAGAAGGGGGAATAAAGAGGAAAGATGAAAGAATTTGATAAGAGAGTAGAATGAATGAGGGTGGTGAGTAAGCGGTGGAAGAGAACTAGGTAGAAGTCGAGGAGGATGGACCCTCGTGCGAGGCGGAAGACGAGGAAGGGACGGAGAACAATGCTACGGAAATGAAGGAGAAAGAGGAGTCGATAGAGGAGGAGTTTGTGAAGAAGGGTGAATCGGTGGAAAAAAAGGATGTAGTTGGAAGGAGGAAAATATCGGAGGAGGAGGAAGAGGAGAATCCACAGCAAGAGAGAAAGAGAGAAATAAGTGCGAAGGAAGAGAACGAGAAATCGACGGAGGAGGAAGGACGTAAAAAGTTGGAAGAAGAAAACTGGAGGAGGAGGAGAAGGAAGATGAGAATTCACAGCGAGAGTGCGAGAAATCGGCGAAGGAGGGGAAGAAGGCTACGGCGGTGAAGGTGGGACAGGAGGAGAAGGTCCTCAAAATGTGCTGAGCATCATTTATAGAGGGCGCTCAAGAGCCGTGCGGTGCCGGGCGGCGGTGGGCGGGGCCGGTGGTGGGTAGGGAGATGGGGTGGCTGCCTCGTGGGACCGAGCGACGCGGGGCGGGGAGGGCGCGGGTCACGCTCCCGGGAAGGCAAAGTAAATTTTGAATGCTCAGGAACTCTTGCTGAAAACGCTGAGAGCTGGAGGGAGTTGCTCACGAGTCATTTCTGCGCTGATTGCACTTAAATATGAGAGTAGAGGTAGAATGTGACGACCAAGTTATCGCAAACGACCGTTGGAAATGGAAAATTTGAAGGTTTTATTGGAAATACATTTCGTTCATTTACCACACTAACTTGTGTGGATGGATTATTTTACGGTCTATTTCAAGTCTTTAAGATTTACATGTTGGCATAATAGTTTGACAATTTTTCGACTTCATATTCCGAATAAGTACACATTGACATTCATAAATTCTCTAGCATATACAAAAGTCTGTTATATTCCCGTACATTAGTTTTCTTATACACAACTCGATTATTTCGTAGCTTCAACTTTTCTTGTATAGCAAAATTTGATTTTAAAATAATATATGAATTTTTTATCTTCTGTAAATGTATTTACGATTTATTTGATACATAGTGGTTAATAGCTTGAAGCAGCATCAATTCTCTCTCCCAGAAAACCTTGTTTAAAGTACTTGAGGGATAAAGAGTCTTACGCCTGTTTTATTGCTATTTAGATAAAATGCCAACGTTTTGGTCATCATGCCGCGACCTTCATTTTGTCCTGAGGAAAATTGCAGCTTGACTGCCGAAACGTTGGTATCTGCGCCTAGGATGAGGCGTCTCCCGGACAGCAAAATATAAAACGTCTTAAATGTAATTAAATATAGTTCTATTAAGACATAGTTTCAGTGGAGTAATTTGAAAGAACGTAACCCTGAGAAATATACATTAGTAATGGAAATGTTAAAAACTGTCATTTAACTACTCGACTATTCTCTATGTCTATTCTCTAAATGATAACTACCCGATCCTCTACCAGACAAGCATTGAATTCTTGTTGAAAGGAAGACGATCTCAGAACTCATTGTTTATCCATTACTGGTAAATAGTGAATAAGATAAGTTGTTTACGTGAATGCTTCTTGTCTTCATTGCTGACTTTGTACTTCGTTTCTTGTCAATATATTTACATTCACCAAAGCCCGTGCAGTCTTGTTCAATCTAACGTACGTTTAGACTTACTACAATTTCTTTCTCTGTATGATTACGAAATGCGCAGTAGTATCTACATCGTGTATGATTTCCAACAACGCATTTTAAAAAGAATTAGTAAATGTTTATTTTTTGTAGTAGTGTAGTGTTTTAATGACTAAAAGATTCAGTATAGTTATATTATAAAATAAATGTTCGCGAAGATTGGAGAATTTATCGAAAATCAAACGTTCATTTGATATCTTACTGAGCTCTAGCCTTTAAAACTCTCATCGTCAAAAGCAAGATAAATAGGGCACATTTCATAAGTGACATCAAACCATTTTTATTCGAAAAGAAAGCAGCAAACCATAATATTTCATTCTCTTTTGAAGTCCAGGAACAACATGGATCAATAGCTATAAATAAAAAAAACTGTTTCAAATTTATTGAATCCAGACATTTCATTTCAAATGGATTTTCCTGCCTTTGTGAGTCTGAACACGATTAACTGGTTTCGGAGCATTCAACACGGTTGTATGTTAATCCTGCGGACCATTGGCATTCAGAACTGACAGTAAATAATGAGGATGCGGCCCGGTTTCTGATGGCTCTGTAACCCGTTTTTCATCCGGAATACAATATCGCCTAGGGCACAGAGGGCGCGAAAATGTGCGAACGCTGTTCTAGCTTCTGAAGTCATGGGCTATATATTTGCACGATCGTTACAGGAAATCGGTGTATATGATCATGGTGCACCACTGAAGTGATTTTCGTACTTATTGGTTTGTTGCGAAAAGAACACCAATAATCAGTTATAAGCCTGTGATTTGACTTCCACTTGCGAGCCCTCAACTGGAGGACCTCCTTTTAGAAAATGTTGCATTTTTTTCAACTTGTCTTCGCTTCCGAGCCCCGACAATGTCGGATTTTTCAGACTCATAACTGTGTTTGGACAATTTTGCTCTCTAAATGAGTATTCTAGAAGCATGCGTGATATTGCCTTGGGTATCTCTGGTCAATTCCATGTGAATGGCGAGACAGTTCATCGGACCGCACTCAATTCTTTCTGTGGCATCCTGATTTGACTTTCAATATCTGTCTCAAGAGATTTGAAAAAAGTTTAGCCCAGAAAAATTATTACAAAAACAATTTTTTGAACATATTATAAAGCACATTTAGCCCATTCACTAGGAGGATACTAAAATTACATGTAAAACAGCAATCTGAAGGATTAGCAATGTAGCTGTGTTGTATTTGTCGTACTTGCATTTTCATGGAAACGTTATCGAATGTAAAATTAAAAACCCTTTAATTCCTGTTCAGAAATAATGTAACAGTTTTCGTGGAATTGTAGATATTTATATTTATTTTACGTTTTTTGCAACAATTTGGTCATTAGTAATCCCAAATACATTTAACACAAATTTAATTTACGGTGTTGAATTTTCGTATACATTGAATAACAAGAATAGTTTATAAATCTGAGAAATAAGTGTCAAAGTATCGATATTTTTAATCAAGGTAGTTTTGATCGCTTAACAATCAGAATCAGACACTAATATGTATGAAATGATGACAAGAAATTATTAAAAAAGTATAATGTTACGTACTGTGATAGATGCGTAGGCAAACTGGATCGTGTATACCTTGCAGCGTCTGGGTAGAAATGAAATTCTGCGGTTTGTCGCAAGTGTGAAATATTTAAGAGAAAATGGTGATAGAACAGAGGGAGCGGGATGATGGAACGGCGCGACCGAAGGGTCGAGATGAAGAGGAAAAGGGTCGGGGATTGGAGGGTGAAGGGAGGTCTCATGGTGGAGTTAGAGGTACAGATTGTGCTAATTTTATCAGTGGGGATGAGAGTTCAGGGAATTGTGGTTAAGGCAAATAATATTCTGGTTATGTAGGTTGTTATGTATGTGAATTCTCTCTTTCTAACTTTCGTCTGTGCCAGCAATGCAGACATTCTCAATTTCTAGATCATGGAAATTACGTATGTGTCGAATGCGTGTTCGTTTTGCGTTAGGTGTTCAGCAAAGTGATACTGTGTTGGTGTAATTTTTCCGAAGTTGTTCACGTTCTTTGATACTCGAAGTCAATTTTCGGTCGGTTTTCCCTTTGTCTATGAAGAAGTAGTTGCAAGTGAAAGCGTAGGTCTCCCCTAAGGATTGGGCCTGGGTCTTTAGTGTTGGCTAGTGTTTTCTGTAATGTGTGCTTAGTGCGGAAAGTAATGTTGCGGCCGAATTTTTTGAGTGTGGTGACTATTTTAAGAGTAACGGGTTTTATATATGGGATAGTGGGGTACATTGTTTATAAAGGGTGTATTTGTAGTTATCTGATGCATTATTACTTTCATCAGCGCGACCCATGCATGTTAACGATGTGAAATTTTAATAATTGATGGAAGTAATATATGTTTGAGAAACTAATCCGGAACGTAAACTCAATAACAGTCAAAAGCCAGACTCTTGGCAGTGTGTTCTCAAATGTGTCCCAAACAAGTCGAGAGTTTTCATATACTAAATCAAACAACGACTCTTAAATTATGTTCAAATTACATAACATCTCACTATCAAAGTAAACCGTAGTGTTCTCACTCAATATGTACGTTAACTTCAAAAACATTTAAATGAAAATTTCCAATAACTTTCTGCCTAACTGATTTTTCCGTAATGGATGCGTTGGGTATCACATCCTCACTCATTCCTCAACCTAATATTTTGTTGTATTTTAATTCAATTTATTCAAAATAGTTACAATGCTAGTATATTGATCGCTTTAGACTCCAAAGGACTTTTTCAATAACTAAAATAATTCCGAATTTTTAAAACAAATTGAAGCTAACAATTAAAACTAAATTTATTTTTTTAAACATATTAATGGTAAAAGAGGGGAGAGCTCCAAACTAAAATATACGCCCTGAAATACGTTTTGGAAGTGCCTCTTCTCACAAAAGGGTTGTGTTCGAAAACAAAATTGCTTCTACTTCATGGTAGTACGTAATTCACTCGTATAAGAGAAAGAAATCTCATATTTCTGTAAGAGCCGTACGGAAGATAAAGTCAAGCCAAAAGGAGCTAGAGATATCCAGAGACACATTGCTTTAGACGATTTATATCTTTGATTTCAAGACTATCTACCTCGAAGCTACAGACGTCAGCCAGGAATGTAGTGGGTACTAAAGAAATACGAAAAACAAAATTTCGTATGAATTTCGCTTAGAATGAAGAATGTTTGAGCCAATTATTTTACCAACACTAAAAATGTTTAGATTAATGAAATTAACTCAGCTGTCTTTTTTGTGAATTCCGATAATTACGGAGAACTGGAACAAGAGCCCAAATTTGGAACTGTACAATGAGAAGATATTTCTGGAAAAGTAAATTGCTGTGTCGTAAGATATTCATACAATTCGTTCTGAATATTCAGATAAAGGGAGTACTAATATATTTTTGTCAGATCTAACGTATTTAACTGAATTCAACTATTTGCATTATACGGCTTTGTAGCTATTTTCTTTAAAGGAATCGCTATTTATTTCTAAATAGTAATTTAATTAATTAAAAATATGGTATCAATTAAATTATGCATTTCAGCATAAAATTTATTTGAATCATACCGTTGCATTTACCTCAACTAGTTGCCCGATCAAATCGAAATTTTTAGTTACATGATTGCAGCAGTCTTGGATCATTTTCATAAGCGCTCTGCCGCGTTCCACAAAAATTGTGTCGAACTGTGTGTTAAATTGTGTTAAATTACATTAAACATTACATTTTCCTTGTACTAATATTGTTTATTTATAGTTAGGTGATAATTATTTTTACGGAACACGCCTACTAATACTCAAATAATTTCCGGTATGAAAGCCTGTTCAACTCACGAGTAGTTGTGAATATCCAAGTAATGTTTTAAATATTATATTTTAAAATTAGTAAAATTTTAATTTTATTTTGAAGTTTCCAGAATCAAAATGAACATTTACGTTTTAAACAAACATAGATTAGGCTCAGTTTCTCTCGGAATAATTAAAAAAACTTCATGTGAGTTTCATTATAAGGTGAAAAATATCTTATTTCCCCGCATCTTGCTCTAATATAAAAGGCAGCAATAAAGAATTAAATGTTAGGCTAATTGCGCTCTCCCGCGCAACTCCTCGCGCTGCTTCAGCAGTTCCTGCCAGCGACCTCTGCTCGCGCGCTCACAGCGGCAGGCGCGGTGTCGGCTCAGCCAGCAGGGCGGGGGAGGGGGAGCAGGGCGGGGGCGGGGGCGGGGGCGGGGCCGGCCGAGGCAGCGCGGCCGGGCCGGAATTAGAATTTGTGCACGCGCTAATTGTCCATTAGGGCTAAATGGGCGAGCGCGAGTCACGTGACTCGGCCATCGCGTCTCTGCGGCGCGTGTTTCGCTCCGCTCCACGCAACCTCCGCGCCGCCCCCGCCCTCGACCTCGCCCCCTCTCCCGATTCGACCCCACCCGCACCCCGCTTCGGCCATCGTTCTCTTACTTACGCTCGCTGCCGTCCTGCCTTGGCAGCAATCCACTTTTACTCTCCATCTCCGCTCCCCTCCATGGCTTTCTCTATCCCCTCACATCTACCCCAGTCACCCCTCACTTCCGCCCTGCCCACTCGTACTTCTGCCGCATCTGCCCTCCAATACAATCCCGTCCGCCAATACCTCCGTTTCCCTCCTGCGCCATTCTTCTGCGTTACCAACCTCTGCCCTCCCGCCGTTTGCCGCTACCTCCACCCATCCAATCCATGCATCACATCCTCCGCCCTGACCCATTGGCATATACACGCCTGCCCATCCATTTATGGCCCCTCTGCCCGTCGCCCCGCATTCGATCCCCCCTCCGCCCACCCCGTCTCTGCCCTACCCCTCGTTCCACTCCCTCCAGCGCCCCGACCCTTCGGCCTCTCCCTTCCAGTGTGAGCTTTCGTGGCGCTTCTCCGCCTCCACCCCGCATTCCCTCCGCTCTCGCTCCGCCCGCGCTATCGCGACCGCCACCCGGCAAACCCACGCACCCTGCTCCCACGCAGGCATTCCGCCCCCCCCCCCCCGCGGCCCCAACCCACGCTACGAAGCCTAACACCTGATCCCTGGCGTGACGCGCTTCAAGCATTTGCACGCTCAGAAGCTACTGCACATAAGCGTCAAAGCGGAAATGGTTTCATTTTTATGCAGCTATCACGTTCACATCTGTGTTAAAACGGCGATTTTACTTCGCTGTTTTTTAATTATTTCTTACTGAATATCTATACAAAGTACGTCTGGTCGAGTCTTAATATTTGAATATGTATTAAAATCTTTTCGTACTACTAAGTCAAATTGTTTGACATATAACAAAGAACGCAAAGAGCTAGAGAAAAGAAAAAAATACTCGTATTTAAAAAACTGAGAGGAAAAATAACATTTTAATTCATGATAGAACATAGCTATAATCTTTCATAAAATTGAAACATATTTTAATGAAGCTAGATATCTTCAGACGTTTCTTTCAGTTTCCACGAATGTCGTAGTTACGTCGAAAAACATAAAGCATAATAAAATTTAACTGTACTAGAACTCAAAGGAATGTGAGCATTAGTAAAAGAATATACGTATTCGATAAATACATAATTTTTGTTGTTGGGCAACTTTTCTTTGCCATATAATGTTCGAAGAGCAAAATATCTAATCGGACAGCTAAAATCCATTTTCCAACTTTCCCATGATTATCTAACAACAGGAAACAAAAGCACGGGGACTTTTATTTCAACTTTGTAGTTTGTCTTACAGTCAACTACTACGTATTTACAACTATTTACCCTTTCGCTTTGAACACACCCACACCGGTTTTAATTACATTGTAACACACGAATCACGCTCCCCATATATGATCATTCGCAACCAGAGAATATCAGATATACTGTGATTCACAATTGTATGTTGGTGAACACGTCCTTCTGCAGAATGCTTTTGATATGAATTCCGTGTCGACACATCTAGAAGTTGGTGGGCTTTGTGTGTCGTCGGTCGTGGTGTGTATCGGTGTTGTCGCTTAATCTGTTGCCACAATCTGACGCGTTTCTTCCATTACGCCACGCTGTCATAGCCTCTTTTTCAGTGTGTCTAAAACGTCGCACATTTCATTATAGCAAGTCAACATACAACCGTGTTTTTTCGGTGTTATATTTTTACTTTCTCGCTAACGGTTATGCAGTACGTTTTTCTCACTGTGCGATAAAAACGCAAAATTTCAGCAGAAAACATCTTAGTGGATACGTCCAGTTGCTAAATTTAGAAAAAAATCCCCTAACACGTGGTCTCGCCAGAAACCATGTTTTGTGGGTCCTTGATACCGAAAAGCCGATTGACAGCAAAACGTCCGTCCGTCTCTGAACAACGCTAGCGGCTAAATCGTTCAGTCGATTTTCTTCAAAATTATGTATCTCAATTCATCTGGCTGATGTTGCGTCTCCTTCAATTTGAAATTTTAATTTTCAAAAGCAATTAATATGCATCCCAATAGTTTTTCGTCTTAAATGTGTTTGATTCAAGGCTGTGGAGTAATTTCGAATCCAGGAGTAGTACACTTAAGGATTTTTGCTTCTACGGCTTCAAAGTCGCAAAATCCGATCTCTTCCTTTAGCGTATTAGAGGGATTTCTTTGGCGTATTACGTCTACAATGAAATAGTCACATTTGCTCGTGGCTGAACCCGTCAATTGTCCTCTCCGATCAACAGCAAGAAATATACACGAGAAGGTACGGAAAACCTTAACATAGACATTCATTGGGGAATTTGTGACAAACAGAAGAGAAAAATACAACAGTTGTACAAGAAAAGTAGTAAGGAAAGCATTGTTTTGATTTTCCTTTTCCCATCCTTTTTGGATATTTGCCTCACCTTATAAACCCTACGAACACCATGCATTGGAGTTCACTGACACGTTCTTTCGTTACTTTGACCCTTCTTACATTAAAATTACATGTTATTCTCTCCTCAAATTTGTTTTTTTCCTTCCCTGTCATAGCCTAACTCCCGTGTTTTCTAGTCTTTGTTGATTCTTCGTCTACCCTGAACTCGAAGTCAATCGTCTTATTTAATAAATAACTCTATAATCGACTCGTACTATGGCATTTCCTCCATTTCCATCTTTCTTTCAGAATATCACAACCATTCGTCTACTTTCTTTGCCAGATTGTGTACGTTTTCGTCTTCCGCTGTTTACATTTGCTTATTTTCTCTCCCCTCCCTCTCCCTCCCACCCTTTCCCTCTCTCTTCCTCTTTCTTATCCTCTCCCTCCCTTCCACTCTCTCTCTGCGTCCCTTCCTATACCTCTCCCTCTCTCTCCCCTCTTCTTCACCTCTCATTCTCTCTCCGCTGCTTACCGGCAATAACACAAACACAGCTATATCTGTATCTAGTAACAAATGTTATCTGTTATTTATTCCAAAAAAAGTAACAAATAACTCCGTAATTACTGCTCCAACACCAAAATAACACACCTAAGAGAGTGTGCAGGTAGCAAGTAGGATATGCCGAAGGTTTTGCAGGCGCAGCAAAATGCAATTCCAGGAGGCGACGCCCTCCCCCCACGCGGGTTCGAATTAGCCAAGCAAACAGCGACGCGTCGGGAGCAAATAACGGCCGCGGAGGCAAAGCGCGATTGAAAATTCAGAGAGAAACCCGCTGCTCTTGGTGTGTGCCGTTCCGTTTGCTGTGTGGCATATGAAATGCTCGCGCTTTGTTTTGCTTCTCAGCGCGAACCTCGCGCCACTCCGCTTCCGCGAGCACTTCGGATCATTCTCATTAACCGCAGCCATCCGTTTGAGCGTAACGCTCTCCCCTTACTCACGCCCCTTTCGCGACATGCACTTGCACCGACCCCGCCCCGACCCCGTCCCGACCCCGCCCCGACCCCACCCCGACCCCACCCCGACCCCGTCCCGACCCCGCCTCGATCCCGCCCCGATCCCGCCCCGATCCCGCCCCGATCCCGCCCCGATCCCGCCCCGTCCCTGCCCGACCCCGCCCAGACCCCGCCCAGACCCCTCCCCTATCCCGCCCCTATCCCGCCCCTATCCCGCACCGATCCCGCACCGATCCCGCACCGATCCCGCACCGATCCCGCACCGATCCCGCACCGATCCCGCACCGATCCCGCCCCGATCCCGCCCCGATCCCGCACCGATCCCGCCCCGATCCCGCCCCGATCCATTCCTACATTCCTGTGCGCCGGTCACACACCCACTTGGTCCCTGCCTCACGTCTCCCTCCCCTCTTTCTCGTGCCTCGCTTCCGCCCTCTTCCCCGCTGCCGGTGCTCCCCCGTACGCCCAGAACTCCCCAACTTGCCCCGCACTCTCCGATCGACCTCCAGCCGTCGCAATTACTACTCTTAGCTCCCCCTCCCCGCCCCTCCCCCCGCCCACGCCCTTCACACCAATTGTCGCAGCCGCCGCCGCAGCCTCTGCTGGAGGTAGAATCGATACGCCGAGCGCGATCGGTGGCAGCGCTGTGGCAGACGAGCGGCGGGGGTTAGCTTCATCAGATTTGACATTCACCGCCCACTGCGTTGTATTCACGCTCATGCAGGACCGAAAAGCCTTGGCTAAGAGCATTTTCAATCCGAAAATGAAACTCTTCATACTTAATTATAATCATTGGTTGTTGAATATTGCACTCATCATAGGAATTATTTCCATCATTATTAATGAGAAGAACTACAGTGATGTGAAGAACAGGGATTAGAAAATGACTGTTCTCTAGAAAAATAATTTTACAATAAAATTTGTATCTATACCCGCTTTAGAATTACTTATGAGTGAGAATATAATTAATTATGTAAGAATTGTAAAATCTACCAATGCATTAATACACTAAGGTCTTGCTATCCTTTTAAAGAAATAAGTCTTTTCATCATCAAGACTTCAAATCAAAGACTCATTTTGTGATATTATATTTATTTTTATTTGTTACGAATGGAATTTTTAGGTCGTACTTTGCAATAGACAGTATACGAAACGTGACGTATTTCACTTTTCTGTCGAGTGTTAATCAAGTTTACTGACAGAAAATGGCGAGATGAAACTTCGAAATAAAACAAAATGAGCGTAATGTCATAGCTTAGTTTGTACAAGAACAGTAATGTTACGTATGTTTTAGTATAATACTGTAAATTGGCTCTTTAGATGCTGTTTCCAACGTTTACGCCTATGTAATCATTTCATTTAGAGTAATTTCACATATTGTAATAGAACTAGGTCCGAGTTATTGGTTAATTTAATTACGCGCGAACTATACTCTTGTATACGGTTAGTTAACTACAGGTTTGAAGTAAGGAATAGTTCATAATTAAAACAAATGTGCACACTGAGGAGACTGACCAAACAGCTGGTGCTTCTATGATCTCTCCCCATCACAATTCGTAATGTACCGCATTGGCTGCTGCATTTACCACACCGAAATACGCAATCCCTCCAGCCTCATCAAAACCTCCCCTCCCCTTTCCTTCCCCACCTTCTCTGTCCCTGCAATCGATATAAACAGCACTGGGTTTGGTGCTGGGCAAGGACAATGCGATGGCAGACTAACTACAGTGACCAACTATACAGGATTGGACTGTCTGCAACAGTACATGCGTACAATATTGAGAATCGGTGATTAGGATCGTAGTGTTACCACGTGATATTGTTCCATCACATACTAAATATTTTTCAATTACCTATTCACAATGATAACTATATTAATATTAGTTACTCAGTTTTGACATAAAAGCGTGATTATAGGTTATTATTGTAGGTGTAACTAAATGTGACAATAATCAACATTGAAGGGTTAATGAATTGACCGTGAACGGAATAAGAACTGAAGACATTCACGTATCGTATTAGATTAGTACTTCCGAAGAAAACGTGACAGCCGTAATTCTATCAGTTATCGTCTTTGCCTTCACATTTTTTTTTAAATTTTATTTGGAGCATGTGCTCTTGGGAGACTCATGGACAGCGTGCTGGATTTCGTTGAAGCAATTCCGGGTGACATTCCGGATGAAGGCAAAATATAACCTTATATTTGAAATAAAATCGTCCCTGTTTCTGTATCTGTGTGACAAAGAAGCTCTCACATAGGAGGAGTTGCTAGATACAGTGAAGCGAATATGCCATGATCGCTAAATGTATCTTTTTAAGAACTCCCTTTCCGCAATCGTAGATATTAAAACTAGATATGAACAGCGGAAGTTAGCCCGTAAAGCCGGATACTCGACTCAAAGGCTAAATACATACATGTTTAGTACACAATTCAAAGTAAGCAATAGTGGAAGTTGTTGGAAATGTAAGAGTTTTGGATTTAAAAATATAAATGTACAATTGTTTGATTTCTATTGACATTTTTTGTAAGGAATGTCTGCTATATATGACGAAAAATGAATAACTGTTTTTGCACCGAAACAATAAAAAGATGTTATTTTAATTATTTATGTAGACTTAAAATAAACAAAACCTAAAACACTTTATTTTTATAATTTTAGCTGAGTCAAGAAATACATTTTATATTTAACACTCATTTAAATTGGTATTTATAACACTTAACAATGTATGCATGCAATAACACCCAAAACATTCATAAACGTAACATTATAAATACTCAATAGACATTGCTTGCATTATCTGGTGGTGAATATGATACAGAGTTCGGTTGAAATAAATATATGGATTAAACTGTTACTGCGAGATTGTTCGTTTTATCGTTTTATGCGACATATTGATGATTTCTTGGAAAAGTTCCATTTTTCGAAATTTTAATAATATGCGTATCTCCATTTAATTTTAAATATTAGGTTATTGTTGCATTGTTTACTATTTACATACCAAAGCAAAATTAATTCCAAGAAAATGACCGCCAGTTAGTGGCTACATTAAATGTTGGGTATCAAATGTATCAAATTTTGTTTTATTCCAACCATTA
Source organism: Gryllus longicercus (assembly GCA_038098605.1). NCBI lineage: Eukaryota > Metazoa > Arthropoda > Insecta > Orthoptera > Gryllidae > Gryllus > Gryllus longicercus. Next base: position 6,317,161 of record JAZDUA010000007.1, read on the forward strand.
TTTAATTTAGGCACTGTACTTTAATAAAATAACGAGAATAGCTGGGGCAATTCACAGTAGAGATTCAACACCCCAGTAATGAAAAGCTGAACGAATCTACTTCCCAAGCTCTCAACCGACTCCATCTCGCTGGGGGCTCGCAATAGTGGCAATTTAAACCAGCTCTACTAAAACGAACATTTTCTACCAAATGTAGTCGCTGCGATACAGATGCAAGGAGCACACCTCGCCTACCGCTTGCACCAGGGCGTTTGCACGAGATTACAGGATTTCATTAAGACGACGGCAGCACCTCGCCTTCGTGGCTGGAGGGAGGGGGCTGGGGCGAGGAGGGTTGGAGGGGGGGACTATTACGTCGCATCATATAAAAGCGCGCGCTCCAATGAATGCCCGTGTTAATTTTACGACGCGGCAATGAAAACAGCCGCGGTGCGGCGCAGTGCGACCCTTGCGCGCTGGGTGGCGTCTTTGGGAAGCTCATTGCGCGACTTCGTTTCCAGGTGCTAATTCCAAGGGGGCGGGGCGAAAGGTGCAGGCGCCGAAAAGCAAGGGAAGGGGGCAGAAGCTAAGTTGCACATCGCCCCTCCAATCGGGGCATTGCTGCAGGTAATTCGGAGGAGAAATTGTGTCGGAATCATGAAGCTCTCGATTCAAGTCTGCATTGACAATGAGAAAGGAGTTTAAAAGGAATCGGAACACTTCTGTCAAGGTATATTAAACATTTTCTTTTTAGATAGCGTATCATCCCGATCAATGTTGGATTTTCTTTCTTTTTGTAATTCGTTAATGTCAAATAGTATCTTGTTTTAGTTACGCGTGTAATATTTATGTGAAATTAGAAATTTTGAAATTATTAAAATGTAAAATGTTTTCAATTACAAGTACAAGTTACTACCCCGACTTATTCGATCGTAACATAGTGAAGTTTGCGCAGTATCCAATTGGCAGAGGAACCTTATTCAAAAAATGTAAAGATTTTTTTATTACCTGATCTGTTTAATAACTGTTAGTATACAAAAAATTTGGTGATATATTGTGTATATGTCATCTAATAGATTTCAAGAATTACTTTAAAACAACTAAGGTAATAAGAATATTTTCAGCATAAATATGCATGTTCTATATTCTAATCACCTTGATAGAATAATTTTTGAGATGTAATGAAAAATTTAGTATATAAATGTCAATAGGCCGCAAGTATATTCAGCGCAAGTTATGAACATCGTTAATAGCTCGAACTGGTCAATAATCGACTTAAGTTAATTTGTATTGGAAGATAAACACCCATTACAAACTATGTTTGTTCAATATTTTGTGGTCTCTTCCTCAAATTTGTATTGGAGCTCGCGAAGTTTTGGATACAGTAAGTTAAATCCGGTTTGATGCTGTTCAACAAATAGAAGCTAGAGATGTGTACAGTTGACCGTACACAAGCATAATCTGTTAATTTGTAATTTATCGTCCTTAAAAAAATTAACATACGGATGATGCACTGTAGGTTTTTAACTAAACAACAGCACGTAGATATTTCGAGGCATATGATTTTTGTAATTTTTGATGCAGTACAATTTTTATAGTTAAACGCTTAGGTGGTTGATCGAAAAAATCAAAAATAAAACATGCATTCTGGTTTCTTTTAAATAACGATCTATAACTATTATAAAGTTGTTAAATAATCGTCCGTAAAATTATCCGCCAAATTCGGCTCAAAAACATGAATAATTTAAAAAGTTTCTGTATACACTGAAGAGCTAAAACAACTGGTACAGCCATGCCTATTGAAATAAGGTGATCTGTAACTATTCAGAATACGCGCTCCTGTCAGCAACGACTATATAAGACAACTATATCTGCCACAGTTGTTAGATCGGCTACTGCTGCTTCAATGGAAGTATTAATCGTGATTTAAGTGAGTTTGAACGTGGTATTACAGCAAGAGATGGGGCACAGCATCTCTAAGGTGTCGATGAAATTTGAATTTTCCCTACGACCATTTCACGAGTGTACCGTGAATATCGGGAATCCGGTCAAACATAAAACCTTCGGCATCGCTGTGGCCGCAAAAACATCGTGAAAGAACGGGACTGACGACTATTGAGGAGAATCATTATACGTGACAGAAGTGCAACCTTTCCGCAAATTGCTGCAGATTTCAATGCTGGGCCATGCGTCAGCGTGCGAATCATTCAACGAGACATTATCAATATGGAGTTTCGGAGCAGAAGGCCCACTCATGTACCCTTGATGACTACACGACACAAAGCTTTATGCCTCGCGTGGGCCCCACAACACCGACATTGGAATGTTCATGACTGAAAACACGTTGCCTTGTCTGACGAGTTTTCAAATTGTTTCGAGTGGGTGGAGGAGTACAAGTATGGTAACAACCTCAGGAATCAATGGAACCTACATGTGAACAGGGGACTGTTCAAGCAGGTGTACTTTGTGATGGTACCGGGCGTGTAGAGTTGCAGTGATATGGGACCCCTGATGCGTCTAGATATGTCTCTGAAAGGTGAGACGTACGTAAGCATCCTGTCTGATCACCTGCACCCATTCATGTCAATTGTGCATCCCGACGGACTTGGGCAACTCAAGCAGGACAATTCGGCAGCCCACACGTCCACTATCGCTGCAGAGTGGCTCTAGAAACACTCTTCTGAATTTAAAAACTTCCACTGGCCACGAAAATCCCCAGGCATGAACATTATTGAGCATTTCTGGAATGCCACGCGACGTGCTGTTCAAAAGAGGTCTCCACCCCCTCGTACTCTTACTAGCTTATGGACAGCCCTGCTGGATTCATGGTGTCAATTACCTCCAACACTACTTCAGACATTAGTCTAGTCCATGCCACGTCGTGTTGCGGCACATCTCCGTGCTCGCGGGGTCCTATAAGATATTAGGCAGGTGTACCATTTTTGAGGCTCTTCAGTGTGTAACTAAATAAGTGAATTCAAGTCGTATTTTATAAATGTAATAATTACTCTTAAATATATGTGAACGGTCCTTAAATATATGTGTAATCATACCACAATCACTCATGCAATTTTACGTGATTAATTTTTTTCTCTTTAACCAGAGAAAAGGCAGATGATTGTAAATCATGATTCACAAGGAAATAATATTACTAATTTATCATTATAATTCACATTGTAAAATAATGTTCTCCCCGATAAACGTTTCCCTGAAAGTATTATATTTTCGCATCGAAATTCTCTTGCTCTAGACATGCATATTTTAATACGTATAAATCGCAAGCTTTCCACGGAGCTGGAAATGCGTAAATTTGGCGGAGAGGACTTTAAACGTCTACACTCAGAAGAAGTGGATTAAGCATAAATAAAGATTGCTACCAAGCAGACACCTCCGTGCTTCCAGACTCCCGCAGACCAGAGTCTCAATGCGCCATGAGCGACTTAGCTCTCGTAAAAGAGGCACCATGTACTAATTCTTGCAATTAGCCTACGTTAAGACAGATTATTATAAGATAAGCAAGTCAATGTCGCAGAGAGATGGCGAATTGCGCTTTCTCTTTCTAAAGTCTTTACCCGGTAATTGCGGCAAACGCTCACGTGAAAATTGCTGGGAATTGATTGTCCGGACAACAGTGTTTCGAAAACGTCTAAAATATACTACTACGTCGTACATAATTAATGTTTTATTGTATAATTTGGCGTGCAAAAAATTGTGGATTTAGAATTAAAGAAAGTTTCAAACGATTGAGATAATAGATGCAAAAAAAGGATCAGTACATTATATGGTCAGCATTCGTGTTAATAAATCTTCATATAGATTTAATAATACGACAGAGACATAAGGTATTCATACTTCATGATGTACACTATACAATAATATTAAATTCATTACAGTTGATACGATTGTTTGCAGATTAATAGCGCTCATAATATGAGTTTGTATTGTTTCGGGGACTCAAACAACCTTTGACCAATTTATTTCTCGGAAGTGTGGTAAGTGTATTACATTAACACTCCTTTGATGTACTTGTTTAGCTATGATTGACTACGTAACATTACTCACCTTTAATTACCCATTCGTAATGAAAATTAATAATCCCTCTAGGCAGCTTTTAAGCGATGATATAGCTAAAATTAGAAGGTACAGCTAACATGTCAAAGCTGAAAGACCAGCACATCGGTTTAACATTGTTGCACAAAATACACATTAGTGATTTCAATGTACATTCAACACAGTCTGTAAATAGAGCATCGTGAAGAATTTAGGTGATATGGTGAGATTAATTACCAGCTAATGAAAACAAAATATTTGTATTGTGCTTAACAGCCATAATTGTTGTTCATTGACTCAAAAGAAAATAATTCGGCAATAGAATATTGTGTGAACCGGAAATGCCGAAACAAGTAGTGTTCAGTGAGTACGAAATATTTTGAAAGTTTAATATTATTTAATTAATTATTTAATTATTAACTCTTTGCTGCTGATAAAGTTACACCTTCCAACTGAAGTTCATTTAATAAATGAATAAATGAAATCAATGGATAAAATACCATACAAATCTAAAACCATATTTTCATTGGTCGGAGAGTAAAATGATCTGACGATCGAAGAGGCACCTTTCATTTTTTCCTCGGTGGAAAGGCGTATAGTTGGTTTGTATGTAGAAAGTGTGCTTCTTACAGAATACTGGCGGAGTGATGGTTCCACTCTTAACTCAGAAAGGAAAATGACTTTTTCAAATATTGCAAATCTTGCGATTTTGAAAATTTGTTTTGAAAATTTATTTTTATTTATTAATGTTAAACTTTTACTCATATTTCAACTATTTATAGCTAAAATGACGGGAAGGGATTCTGGAACTCAAGACAACGTGCGCAGATAATATTTTCCCCCGTACGTCACATACAGTTTTTACTATTTTTTGAGTGAATAAATTTAAATCTAAACTCGGGGAATAATAAGGAACTAATAAGTAACTCGTTACCAGTGACAGGAGTTATGGCACGAGTTCTGTGTTATGTAAAAACTAAACATTACTTTTTTACATTCGTCGTATAACCTCCAGCTAATTCCGACCAAAAGTTTAATTATGATTCAGCTTCTTTTATTGGAACATAACGTATTATTAATATCACTATGTTAATATAACTTAATATCACTTAATAATACGCTTAATATCACTTATGTTCACCTACTGCCATTGAATGTATAAATATAAGAATTTTCCAAAACTTCATGGAATGTTCGGTTTGTCTTATTTCTTAGTTTCTGTCCGATCAAACAAAAACCTGCAAAAACCTGAAATTTAAGAAGGCGTGTTACAATTTTTTGAAACCCTGTGAATTATCTCTAACAAAAGACGACAAGTTTCAAGGAAGTTGAATATGAAGGTACACTAGTCTTCCCCTGAACAAATGATCTCGAAATTAAAACACAGAAAGATAAGAAAGCGGTTGGAACCAATGTGTTAGGTAGTGATCACTTGAAGTATGGTTCACTAAGAAAGAAAACAAGATATATAAGACATCCAAGAAAATCCCTCATGAATGACTCCTTGCTATGATAAAATATATTTATAAAAAGGGACATCGCACCATGTGCGAAACCTTTAGAGGAATATCACTTCTAAGCAGTGTATAAAACCAATTCAAAATATAGCTTTCACACGACCGGAGACTGCATATCTTCTTTTAAAATATGCGTTTAAAATTAATAACGTTGAAAATCACATGATTTGCCGTATCTGAAAAGTGTGTTCGTTTTTCGCTTCCTGTGCGCGCCTTCCCGCCCGTGCTTGCCACTGCGCTGCGTGCGGTGCGTCCCCGAGGGGCCGCGCGTGTTGCAGGGGCCGAAGGACGTGCGTGGAATGGGAGCGGCGCCAGTTGACACTCCATTGTGCGCCCCGCCCCGCCACTCCCCGTCGCCCCCTGGGCTGTAAAGAGCTGCCGCCCACGCGGCGCTGCCTCACGTGCGTGCGAACCGGACGATCATGAATGGACTTCCCAACAAGCCTATGATTGGTGATGCCGGGAGCGTCAACTGCCACGGTTATTAGTCCCGTAACTGTACTGCACGTGTTTTCTTCGGGAGGTGGGCGTGATCTTCCCCCGCTGGAGGGTGAGATTTGGCACCGACCTAGGTCGGCAAGCGGGTTTCCCAATTTAGGTATCTCCCACCAGTGGGGCCCTGCCCTAGCCCGGACAAGATCTACGCCCCTGACTGGTCTCCCAAGATATGTGGTAGTGTGGCGCAGGTATGCGTGGGTAATTAAGTGATGAGGAGAGGACAAGCAAGAGAGAGGAAAGATCGCGCGCGGGTCGTGGCCCGTTTGTAAGGGTACTGCTCTGGCATTCGCCTGGTGATGATCGGAGATACCAAAGAAAACAAACCTATTAGAGCAGCCGGTATTCATTGATTAGTGAAACCGGGTGCGTCAATTGTTCAGGTAGTTTGTCCCGTAAATTTAGTGCATGCGTGTTACTCTGGAGGTGGCTCAATGTTCTTCCCAGCTCTATGGTGACAACTTACACGCTCTCCCACAAGAGGTGGTTGACTGATGTTTCCGTGCCCGTCAATCCGCATGGTCATTAGTTCCTTTAGTGTAGTGAAAGTTATATGCCTCCGCATCACGTCCGGCGCCGACGCGTCGTCTTGGGGGAAATTCCCCCTTCAGGAACCTCCCCCAGCGAGCACTGCCCCAGCTGGGACCAGCTCCAAACTCCTGACGTGTGTAGTCGTGAAGTTAATGTTTAAGTTAGGAGGTAGCAAAGTACAAGCAATTGGGAGGAAAGATCGTCTGTGGTCCGTCTTTGTTAGCTCGTTTGTTAGGACTGCTCCGGAATTCACCTAATAATTATCGGATAAACCGTGGGAAACAACCGATGAGAGCAGGCGGCCCCTAGAATTCGCTTCTAGACAGCGGCTGAATTCAACCTAGGTATCAAGCTTGTATCGAAAACCGTCAGAGCTGAAGCCTGAGGACCTCCAGGTAAGAGGCGTTTCAAAGGCAGCGGTATTTCTGGCTCTGAGCTAACTCAGCCGGTATAACAATCACAATGTCATTTTTTTAGAAAAATGATTAAAGAGGTTTCACTTAATCATTTCATGTGATGCCTAACTGTATGCGTTTTTTAGCTCTTGAAATATGTGTCATACTACGATTTTGTAAAATATTCATAAGTTATGTTTTCTTCTTGTTTCTCGAATATTTAACAATAATGCTGGTTACCATAGAATAAACCAAAACTTATTTTATATTATTTGTTCTATGAGGTGGTGAACGTCCGTGGTAATGTAAGGAAAATGGACGTGCCCGCGCTAGGGTTAATACTTTGATCATAAACATTCAGTTTTAATAAAACCCGATAAATGAAATTAGTTATACAACTTCAACTTAATCAACTTATTCATCTTAATTAGACTTGGTCTAATTAAAACATGCCGACCTGAATGTCCGAGATGGCTAAATGCGTGCATCGACTCGGTGCTTCTGTCCGAAGGGTCGCGGGTTAGACTCCCACCTTGTGCATGGTTGTTTGTCCCTTGTCTCCCAAGATGTACCTTGTATGTGTTGTTGCAGACGGCTTCGAGTTCTGCTAACCCCATATCAGAGAAGCCCGCAAATGTGTTGGTGTCTAGTGTATGGTCGAATATGTGACCTATCGGGACATAGAGGCTAACCTCTGTTGGTTGGATAGAAGCCCTAAAAAATTAAAACATTGTAGTTCATCATTCTATTTTTTCAACAAGTGGCAAAGAAAATCTGCACCTGGTTGTGTACATGGCGTATATCTTTAATACTAACGAGACGCAGTGATCCTAACTTTGTTGGAAACGAAAATCTTTAATTCTGGGCAACTTATCATAGAGTTATAAAAAGAAGGTTGACGCAAGATGTATGTTTTAATCGTAATCCCTTCACAATGTTGCCACACCTGGTTACTGACGGTGAACACTGCAAAAATTACCTTCCCGAACTCCACGCCCCGCTTCCTCTGCCTAAGCCAATTCAATTTAAATATGCGGTCATAATCATTTAAGACAATATTATAAAGAACAAAAGGCTAAAAGAGTGAAGCAAGAAGTCCATTAGCACAAATTGCATATATTAAAGTTTATCGACATTCCATGTGCAATTTCTTATACTCTTGCTTACTCGTATAACATAATGGTAGCAATAAATTGTAAGCAATAATATGCGTGCAATTTAAAATAAAATTTAATTAAAATCCTAATCCGTTACTCGAGAAGATATATCAGTTATTTGTTTTGTTTTCTCCCGGGTCTGATGTTGCCATCTTTTTATATTTATGGTCGTAAAACCCAATGCATTTTCGCCACTAATGGCGTGTGTCCTAACCGTCAGATCCACTAACATAACCCTTGCTTCTTAAAACTTTGGACTTTCAAATATCCTCCATATCAGTGTTGTCTCTATCATAATTCAGCTACTCTTTCTTCACCTTCAAGAGTAAGCTAAATCGCACCGATTTGTTTTCTCCATGCGAGTGTTTCACATCCGCTTCATTCCCAGACTTTGCAGCTTTCCGTCAACGTCCAAAAATCTCTTTATCTTTGCGACAAGAGCCTGCCTCAGTGATTAATCACTTTGATTATCCGACCGCTTCAACGTTGTGTCTGTACACGAACATTTCCATTCCATTTCCGTCTCTCCTTCAAACAACTCTGCGCCGTCACCTCATCCACATTCTCCCGTAGTTTATTGCCGCCCGTGTGTTCACAACTTAACGCCTACGAGTTCGATCCCAGTTATTTCTGAACTCGCTTCACGCAACATTTTGCTTTCCTATTCGTGTTTGCCAAATTTTGACGTTTATGTGTTAGTTTTACCCCTCCATCCGTTCTGAGATACTACACATTATCTTGTATCTAGTGAACTGATGCAAATTAGTCTAATAATGATTAATGCTATGTAATTTTTAAAACGTTTAATAGTTTCATAACCATAACCGATAGTTCACACATTTTTTAGTTCGCTGTATGGCCTTATTTATTGCATAAATATATGCATTCGTGCTTCTGGAAGGACTATCCAATAACTTACCGTCTTAAACATTCTAGTTATCAACAGTTGTTTCTTTAATACATCTATCTCGAAAATCGTTCGTTGAGTTGGTATTTTTAGGACGTTTTGATTATACTTAACCATTTGTAGTCGTGTCCTTACAACTCTTTTGTTTCAAGAGCGCCATGAAGCGATCAAGTTTAGCTGGAGCATGTGTATATTAATTACTCGTCGCGTGGCGCACGAAAGCTCATAGGGTTCAAATTCCTTGTTTCATCATTTCTCCAAAAACGCGAAGAATATATTCGAAATACAATATTACTATTTAACCCGGCAAATAATACACGAAATGATCATTTTAACTAATTTATCTGAACATTCTTCAATTTCGAATTATCTGAAACATATTTTAAAGTAAATAAACGTAATTAAGAAGGCTATAGTAATTATTGTAATATACTATGTTTTTACATACTATAAAATAACATCTGGGAAAGTAAGTGTATTTATTTTTCGGTAAACTCTTGAGGTGTCGTGACATAAGTCATTAGAAGTAGAATATTTTTAGCCATTTCATACTAACTCATAATACTTTAGAATATCAATGAATATTAATCAACTTAATTGAAAACTATCAGTAGCGAGACATGCAAACGCTAAGAAAATTAACAAGACTGATGTTTAGCGATTTTTGAATATGGATACTCTTCTCTCTGCATGCTAAAACATTTTTACCACACGATTACGTTATTGCACTGGATACTCAAACGACTTCTACAGAATACGTTTCATTAAAATGCAGGCTTTCTTTACAACGCAATAAAAGTTATCATGAAGGCCCCGCCCAACAGGATACGTCACTTCCCTCACAGGGGACTCATGTTTCCCAACAGTACCATATATTTCATTTAATCAAAATAATATTCCACACCTCAGTGTTCTGTTTGGGCGGCGAACATACAGGCGATAAATTCACAACGTGGTGCGTGTGATATGCTTTATAAACTGCCGTCTCGGCGTAGCAAATTCCAGCGGCATGCACAATCTTCCGTGATGGCGTCACGCAGCGCGAATCCCTGCGGACCTCCGCCAGGAGTCGCTGTGAATTCGAAACAGCGCCGCCGCCACCCCATCGCCACTGGCCCCGCCTCCGCTGGCCCCTCTAGCGCACAGTGGGCCGCGATGAAAGAATCTGAAAAACGCAGGGCGTTTATTATTGTTACTTTCTCGTATACGTACGTATATACGGAATAATATACGTAACATAGGGAATATTATGTAATGAAAATATATTTAGAAATTTCAACAGAAACACTCATTTTGGAGTTCACTTATACTGAAAATGTGGTTTTATTCTTCTATATTTTTAAAGTAATATTTCGGTTCTAAAATTAGGAAATCGAACAACTTAGAATGTTTTTTAAAAAAATACATTTAGCGGCGGTAGATAGAGGTAGGCTAGAGGATGGGGCAAGACTGAAAATATGGCCCACACCAAAGAATTAGAAAACTTACTAGTACGAGAATGTTTGTGCCATTCTGTAGAACCCCTGGTTATATTAAAAAACTAATTTACTATAAATTAGTAACATCTTGCAGCCAAAGATGCCCCACAATTGAGAGACAAGTTTAAAATTCCAATACAACGTTTAGATTAAACAAGAATAATCAATAAAATCTTGACGCATGTTTCGTATATAAGATCACAAAAAACAGAGCAATTAGACCTAGGCAGATTTGTTGAGACCTAAACAATGTAACAAGCCTGATTGTTATATTGATGATTTCATTTTCCAATTTAAGTAATCACTTAGAAAATGGTCGTTTGCTGGCATTTGTAATCATTTCTACATCGAATGAAAATTATAAAAAAAAACTCCAAATCTTACCGCTGTAATTGCAGGATACTGAGTCTGTAAGTCGCGTGCCCTTGTAACTCCTGCGTAAAATATTCACCAAAATGTTGTTTTTACGCCCACTTACACATTTCTTAACGTTGATTTCTTTTTCTTTCCAAATATTGTCTCCCAGCAAATGGTCTGTGCTGTTTACTGCTGCAGCTGAGATGACGGAGTTAGAGAACAAATATTTTTCTTAATAATCCAGTCACAAATGTCATGAACAATATTTTGAAAATAATAGAACTATTTGCATAATAGTTTCGTGAAATGTAGACCAGTTTAAAATAATATTTTCTCAAACACGACTCCATTTTTTTCTTCATTGTTTCTCGAATAGAGTCAAGTAAGCTTAAAAAATGGCACATGTAACATTTTGGTTGAAACCTCTGTATTTTTGAACATTTCAAATATTTTTTTGGCGTGTTGCTTACTATAATCCTGAAAATACCGTTTTATTTGTGAAATCTATTCTTTAAAACGAAATATTTAATAACCCAATGATAATCTCTGGATCTTTTAAAAATGCAAATGGGAATGTTCGACGTTTTGAAGCACCAAGAAGGGTGTGTTTATTTGTGAGGCTGATGGTGTAGGGGATGGTGAATGGAATGTTCAATCTAAACATTTAATTTCGAATCTTAAATTTATGAAAATTGCTGGTTGGTAATAACCTAGATAAAGCAGACCGCAATTGCACTGAGCAACAAAGCGTTTACCTTAAAAATAGCTGCATGTATAAGGCAGAAATTCCATATAATTACTTAAATTATTATTCATGTAATTCTCAGAAATCTGGTTCATTGTGTGCATTTGCGCCCAAGCACAAAGTTCATAATAACTTAATAACTGTATACAAATATATTATATGGGTGTATTTAAAGTCTGTTTCATGTAATGATTTCATAGTATTCCTGTGATACTACTCTTAATCTTAATACTTTTCGAAGTTTCGTTTTAAATATTTGCAATTATCAACTACAAAATACATTCATTAATTCAAAATGATTACCTTTGTTTTATTTCTCCTATTTTTGTTTCGTCATTTCAATTTTTTAAATTCCGATTTCAATTTATTGGCCTGTAGTGGTAGAGCAGATATCAAACGAGTAAAATGACATAGTTTAATGGTACAAATTATTCCTATTTTTACATTAACATTATCGTTGTTGCAAAACAACGCAAGGTTGCAAACTGACCTTTAAAAGTTTGGCATAAAAATCTGCATTCAGTATCCCATCAATGTGTTTTCTTGTGTTTGTTTCATATGTTAGTTTCTCTCTTTACTTATTTCTTTGAGTGTTTTTTAATGTGTGTATTGTGTTTTCCTATGTATTTTAAATGCACTATTTTCTGACGATCCTTCCGTAGATTACTGCAGATTCTGCAAACATAAAATATTTTGGACGCTAACAATTTTATTTTCAAATCATTCAAAAAAGTCCCCCCATTTTTGTTTAAATCTATACTAATGAAATTAAATTCACCGACCTGTAATCTATACCACAAAGAATTGGGTATGAATAGAAACAAAATTGTTACAGGCTCTTCTTCAAAACTGTCTAATTGTCCTAGTTTAGTTTTGTAGAGATTAATACACCACAAATGCGGAAAATAAATAATTTAAATAATAAGTGGTATATTCACCACGACCAGTATCTTTCACATATCGCTAAGAGCAGATTGGTTCTTGATATATAAAGTAGCAGCTTGATATATCTAGTAGCAGTGCGTAATTTCAAAATTTTAATCTCATAGCAACGTAGACCCTACTGTAAAATAAAATGAATCAAAATGACTGTATTTTATTATAATTTGAATCAGTTACATTAAAAATAAACTTAAACACCCAGGTTCGTATAAAATAGATATTTTCCCTCTTTCACACATTTTGAATATGAAAGCCCGAGCAACACAGTATATTTTGCTAGTACTTAATATAATGGATCGTCGAGTCTGGTTGCCTTGCAAACAAATGCTTTCCTCGGAAGCCCGATTTCGCGGAATACGATCTCGACCAAACATGTCACTTGTTGGGTAGTATTTGGGGACATGAACTCCAGGAATTATGTCACGTTAAGGGTTCCTTGGACACGCTCACTAAAATTAAATCCTTCAGTAAGACATCATACAATAATAGTTTGTGGATAGATGGTATAAAGTATTAGAAACTCCTTGAGTATTAGAAGTTATCCATGAATCAATTCATACGTCAAAATCGGGTCTCACGCCCCTGAGGAAGGCAAACCGGACCACGCTAGGCAGAAATGATCATGTATGTCTCAGGTAAGGAACTGAAAGCTGCCAATAAAACAAGTGTGTCAAGACGTAAGTGGTTTGAAAGATTATATTGGATAGGACATGATGAAATTGCGTAGTAGTGCATTATGAAACGATGATGTAAGGATGTGTATTAATACATTGAGTGTTATATTACAATACTAGCGAGGAACGAACGAGTAACGTACACTTCACACGTGTGAATTAATACCCAATTTATTTTAAATAATATTCCACGTTAAAATGACTACTAATATTAGAAATGAATGCCAATACTTAGTTTTGTAAACTTCTCTGTGATTGGTCAAGAACATGTATCATAATGAAATCTGTGTCGAAATGAGTATCATTATGCAACGCGTTGCGGCCATCAAATGACATAATTATACAATGTGAATAGAGAAAAATGATTAGCAGTTTATGCAACCGTTCCATACGATAAGATAACGTCTGTGCTATGTTGTTGGATCGATAGCAGATCCTTACCACTGTGCACGGGCGCCCTCGCTGCCCAACCCCCTCCCCCAGCTTCCTCCATCGCCTCGTTTCCGTTTCGGCCTTTCCCAACCCTGCCTGCCAGCTGTATTTCACACAGAGGAGGAGAGAAAGCTAGGGTGCTTTGCGAGGATGAAGCGTGTTTCGTCTCTGTGCCCCGCGACATGACGTCAGTGTCTGCAACCCGCTGCACAGTAGTGAAGCAATAGTTGCCTGCAATATTCGTTAAGGGGGTGTGGTCATAAATCGCTTGAATTATTGCTGCTGCTCCTGCTGCTGCTGCTGCTGCTGCTGCTGCTGCTGCTGCTCCTGCTGCTGCTGCTGCTGCTGTTGTTTAGAGTTTTTTCCAACCGAAAGTCGGTTACCCTTTACGTCCCGATGGGACGTATATTCAATCACACTAAACACCAACATACTTGTGGACTCCTCAGATCTGGGGTCAGAAGAACGCGATGCCATCAGCGACTATAGATACGTACATGAAAGACAAGGGACAAACAACCATGTCCAAGGCGGAATTTGAGCCTCCAAAACTTTGGACCGAAGTGATTAGTCAGTACAAGCTATTAACTACCTCGGCCATTCAGATCGGCGCATGAGTTGATAACTTTTAACATTGAATATATTTTACCGTATGTCCCAGGGAAGCAATGGAGAATTTTCGATCATCTTGCGTGCGTGTGTTTGGGAATAACAGGATTATCTATCATCTTGCGTGCGTATGTGTGTGCCAGCAGAATTTGTATTAATAAAAATTATAGTTTAAATGAAAGAAAGTATTACAAACATCCAAACTATTTATATTCAACTGGACTCCTACAAATTCTGCTATTAAGTGTTATTTATATTTAGAATTTTCCTAATGGATCTTTCCGTTGTATTTTTTTCCGTTTTCTGAATTGGGAACTGAAGGGAAATGTAAATAAATATTGTACTAAAATTGTATAATCAGTCAACTTGAACTGAAATTCAGTTTCTATACCACATAATTCATTAGATTTTATCATTTTCAGTTTTTTTAGTAATGCAAAACATAAACAAGAATTGAATGTATCTATTTTGACGTAATAAAATAAAAAATATTGACTTTTTATGTTTTATTAATTATTTTCTTATTTAAATTAGCCGAAAGTCATTTTTTAAGAGAATATCTAATACATAATTGAACACGATAATTGCACAGATATTTCTTCTGGTTTTCTTGAAAATGCATTCTTAATTAATTTTTGTGTATTTTTAAACGAAATACAAATTATTTTTGTTTCTCGATTTACGGGATATCTTGCTTCATGATGATACAATTTTTCCTTTGTGCCAGCAGAAACATTTTCACTCTGAGTTCATTCAACGATGTCAAAATAAGCGAAGTGTGGCAATAAATACATGGGACAGGTATAATTGAGTTAATTGTTACGTATCGCTTGTAACTTCGTTCCCGGAAGGTGTGGCTCGCGAATAAAAGCTCTGCGCTGGCTGCTCCCGCCAATTGTATTCTCATTAACGATTATCAGGAATTGTTGAGTAGACGGTATGCTCTAATTGGTACTTTTTCGCATTCAATGATTCACACACTTATATTAATGAATCGTTTGTGTTGGTGGAAGTGTGTGCCGGGATTATTAAATTGAAATCGACTATTTAACTGCCCCTGACGCATCGAGATTCTGAATAAAGAGTGGAGTTGTTAGGATATTTTGTTGGAAAGACAAATGAATGGTAGTCAGTTCCAGATGGATATGGCGTTACCAACATCATTATGGCCCGTTTTTCCCAATATAGTAATTGGTAAGTGAAAGTTGATATAACATATGTATGACTCGTACAGAAATTTCAAACTCAAGGCACTTAAGATATTTTTGTGCATAAAGTGCATATTTGTGATAAAAATATTTTTATAGAATATGGAAAGAATTATAGAGTTAAGAGGAATGTATAAACTATAAATGTGTGCACATAATATGCACTTGACAATACTTTTCGAATGATTTTTTAACTAGATTTGATCAATATATCAATGAATGTCTTTAAAAGTAAATAGAAAGGCTTGGTGCAGATCCTGGACACAGATCTTCCATGTCGTAGTAGACTACTACTCGTATTTCCTACTGCTGGCAATGGACATAATAATCTCGTGACAGTAATTAATAAAAAACGTTCCAATTTTACTACTGGCATTGCTTCATTTCTCAACATTTGAGACTAAAACTCTGTATATAGCTGTCAGTACTAATAAGTCAAAAATAAACACATTTACTAGCCTGTAGAAGTTTATATTTTGTTCTTTCCTTCCCGCAACACACAAAACTCAAGAAACACTCTTTACTAGACTTTCTTAGACACAAGTGTTCCTTAGATACAAGAATCCATGGCCTTCTAAGAAGTATTATCAACACATGTCTGTCACCTTTCTTACGAAAAATAGACAAGATTTATTGTACGAGTAATCTATCTTTTAATATATCTCATACGCATTTCGTAACAAACATTTAAGTTAAAAGAATAAAGTACAAGTATTTGTTAGATCTGTGGAATTTGTTAGAAGAATAATTACATATATCAACTTGAATAATAGACCATGTAATACGGACATAACTCAGACAATGGTTACTACATATCATGAACTGATGTTTGAAGTATACATATTAAGAAATGCGTTAAAAAAAACGATGAGCGTCTGAAAGGCTGTTGAGTTTAAGAAAGACACAAGATATTTTGGCAGCCGTCGTGGGCGCGGGCGGGGGGAGGAGCTGCGCGCCTTGGGAGGGGCGGGGGAGCGCGCGGGCCCTTGCCTCCCGGAGCCCTCCGGGGAGCGCCGGCGCGCGGCAAAGGGCGGAGGGCGGAGTCGAGGGACGCGGGCAACAGCGGCAGCCGCCCCGCCCCTGGAGGACCGGCAGACACAGACCTCGCTCGTGGCCCTGCGGCGCAAAAGAGACTGCGCCAGTGCGATAAGACGCCGGTGAAGAAACGGAAATAGCACTGTGGTGCAGTTTGAAAAACACGATAAAAAGAAGGAAATACAATTGGGCAGACCCAAGCAATAATTAAGTAAGATTAAATATTCTGTACTAATAAAAGTGATTTCGACATGTAACCGACATCGATACCACAAAAAATAATGTATAAATAGATATGAAATTTTACAGGCTCTTCAGCATTGTCGCAGCGCCCTTGCAAAGCTTGGTAAATATTAATTTAACACCAATTCGACAATATATAATTTAAATAATATGTTGCTAGATGCACCATGATCATTATTTTTCGCCTGTCACTAAGAGCAGATTGTTCCTTCTATATTCCGCTTGAGGCCAGTAGCGGTGCAGCCGGACTGGTACCTAATAGATTTGCTAAAAGTCAGTATCAGTGCGTAAGATAAAATTTTGTTAATCTAATAGCAATGTTCTGTAATATAAAATTTAAAAAAATTATAGTAAAACGAACTTGATATACACTTCATAACTTACTTAGATCAAAAGAAACGTGGTTACGAGGGAAATATGGAAACAATTGAATGATGCTATTTGTTCTCTTATGGAGGAAAATATGAAAAGGAAGTGTGAATTTAACGTTTAGTTCATTAGTTGATATATTCTGAAGTGCGATGGTAATTTTGATTTTCTGGTAGCTCCTTTTACATTTCATAACTATCTAATTTGTATGGAAGGTTATGAACGGGAGTGAAATGAATTATTATAGTTAATGTATGAACATGTGTTGTACAGGGTTGTGAACAAATTTTTATTACGTAATCTAAAACTTTACGTAAACGTTAAAACTAATTTGTACATTAATAACATTGATTGCAAATGCTAGCTTTGCTTAAATTTTGGTACCAATAGTTTGAGCTTAAATTTAGATACAGAACCAATGTGCCAACTTCCAGGTAGAATCCGTTGTTCGTTCCTTTAGCGCCACAACCGTTGACGAAATTCCCCGTTGGCTTGATTTTGGTCGTCACTTTCACCACAAAATAACACCTTTAAAGTATGCAAGTTTGTTGATTTTGACTTGTTTGACAGTATCGCTGATTACGACAACTATTCTCTGGAGTTATGTTTTGTAAAGAATGGCGAGAGCACAGGGGCTCTGCTTCGTTCGACATCCACCGGTAGACTGGCTTTCCGTTTTTCTTTTGTCCGGGAGCGCGGGAACTTTGGTAACGCCGCTCAGCTTGTGCGCATGAGCGTTATACTTTCTATATTACAATGAGCGTTTTTTGTGACATTAGTAAATAAGTAAATCTGAATCAATCGAATTAGGTAAAAATAAACGTATATATGTACCACAAGCGTTAACTGGTTCTAATGATCTCGGGGGGTCCAAAAGCCCTCAGACATTTTGTCGCCCCTCGATTATTGGAACCCTTATAACGCCCTTGGTGCATAAATAACTATTTTTCGCATTTTCTCGACTTTGCGTCCCAGAATAGAAGAAAAAATATAACTATAAGAATATCATAGAGAAATCAAAGCTTTTTCACGCGAATTTTCATTTTAAAAAATTGGAGCCATTTTTAAGAAAATGTCGATTGAGTGTACCAAAACATGAGCAAGTTGGAAATCATTTTCACAGAAAAGTTTTGAAATTTTTAACAAACTTCATTAGAGTGAATTAAAAGAGTTGTACTCACAAATTAAATAATGCATGAAACGCCCATTTTGTAAATATTACGATGTGAGAGTTTTAAAAAAATCTGTATTTTAACTACGTATGTAATTCGGTATACTAACGTATACTAAAGAGTAAAACATTTTCATTCAGTAGCAAAGCGTCTTTTAAAGTATATTACACTTCGTTGCAAAATTATGCCTTCAAAAATAACTCGGAGAGAGCCATCGAAAAACACAAATTTTGTGAAAAAGCTTGCAGACTTGCCAGAAATTAAGCGTCCCCGAGTGATGGACAGACCCTCCACCCTGCCAAGGCAGCGAGCGTGTTCTGTACTGCCGGTCCAAGCAACGCACGCGTTTGTACCGGAAAGGCAAACTCTTCTCTTTGAGTGGCTGATCCGTGGTGTTCTGACGTTTAAAAACCCAGCACTCGCCGGCAAGCGGGTAGATGAGGGAACTGGAGGGCTTACGGGCTAGCGAGCAGGCGGGCGGGTGAGTGCTGCGAGTGAGGAGGCGTGTTGCTGGTGGGTGAGTGGGAGCAGCGAACGAGTGGGTTGACGGGCGAGTGGTTACGTGGGAGAAGCACGTGCTGGCGAGCGTTGTGGGAATGAGCGCGTAGATGGGCGGGCAGCCAAGTGGGTGAGTGGTGGTGGTGGTGGTGGTGGTGGTGGTGACGACTGGTAGGCCGGTCCGTTGGCAAGCACGCTGGCAGACAATTATAAAAGTGAATTACTGAACGAGGGACGAATGCAGGGATAATTAAGGAATGGGCGTGGTAGGCAAGCGGGTGTGCAAGTAAGCAGGACACGATAACTACTTGGCTGGCCGGGAAACGCCGCGTCCTAGGCACAAGTGCTAACGTTTCCTCCGCAATTCTGCGACCTTCTTCAGAACGGAGCACATTTCGCCGTACTTAGAACGCCGCCGAAACGTAATCGAAACGTTGGCTCCTGCGCTTAGGACACACCGACTCTAGGACAGCCAAATAAATTACTGCCTCCTGTCCCGGAAGCCTGGTGGACGAGTGGGTGGATAGAGGGCGTGAAGCGATTGAATGGGTAGGCGAATGTGTGCGGGGAAGAAGATTGAGATAATATATTATGCATGATGGAGCCATGAGGGAGCCGGAGAGAAAATTGGAGAGCGGGCGATGTAAGCAAGCGCTTGCGTAAGAAAGCATGTAGGACAGTGGACGTTCACACCAGCCAATGAGAGATGAGAGTGTTGCCGGCCTCTTGCTAAGCGGAAACGACAAACGTTTCAGTAGCAGAACAACCAGTCAAGGTGGCGCGGTGAGTGGGAACGAACATGTTGCGAGTGAGCGAATCGGCAGCAGGCAGCTTACGAGCCCACTCGTCGGGCGGCAGAGCAGTTCGCCATCAAGCGAGCGAGTAGAAGGGGGTCCTTGGTGCAGATTGGGTTGTATCGTTTTTGTGATGCACTGTCCTACTACCCAAATGTTCACTTGTTTCTAGTATATTAGCATTAGAAAATCGTTACTCATTTCTGAAATGTATTCCTTGTATTTTTCTGCGAAATCAACACTTGTTTTGTCGTCTAAATTTATTTTGATTGAATTTTTCGTTTCAAAAGACACGTAATTTTTTCGAGTCATGCCACATTGTTTACAATGTTTGTGCGAAGAATAGAACGTACAAATGCAAGTCAAAGATGTGTGTTTATTCTTTGCAATTCAGGGACGGACCACAAGCATATATTATCTCGTGTGCTTGTTTGTGTGTATGTGTATGTATGTATGTATGTATGTATGTTGTGTGTATGTATATACACGAAACACATAGAATGTTCATGGTCCCTACCAGGAAGTTACAAATCTTCCTGCAGAATATTTTTTTGAAAAACTGAAAAAATATAATAATGATAATAATAATAATAATAATAATAATAATAATAATAATAATAATAATAATAATAATGACATTGATAATAAAATAGTAATAATAATGATAAAACCTCCTTCACCTGTGATACCCAAAACAAAATATAGTATTGTCATAATATTAGCTGTTCTACAACGAGCCTACTTTCCTATATTTGACTCGAACTGTAGTTCGAAAGCGAATAATTATACTTCGAGTCATTTCATTTCAATGTTTTTGTTTTCTAATTATCGCTGCCAACGCCCGCGCTCTGGTGTTTGAACGCCTCATTACTTTCTGCCTCCACAGCGCGGGACGCAGGGGTCGCGAAGGCCACTACAGTGCGAGTGGAAAGAATGGTTATTTGCATTATTGTGACAGGGAAAACGATCACTTGAAAAACCATTGTGCAAAATATACAAATTGTTTCATCGACTACGTATTAAATCAGTTCAAAAATGTTTGCAGAAATGTTCGTTAATGTCATAGATTTTCCAGAGAATATTTACAAAATTTGAATAATTTATTGGTTAAAAATATAAATAATTTGTTATTGCGTACGAAAAATCAGTAATAGAAACAAACAGATCCTTGTGTATCTCGTATATAAGTAATGTTTTGTGTTCGTTTCTGGGACTTAAAGAATCTGCCTAATGTCGAATGTTTTCTGTCTTCTTCAGTTTTCTTAACTAGTTATTTTGTGTAAAACTATGAAACCCATGTTCCAAAAACCGACCATTGCAGTAAAATATGAGTTTATTACAATGAATAAAGCCGCTTCAATTTAGTTTATAAAAGGAGTCTTTATTAGGATGAAATAATATTGCACTGCAGTCCCCTCTCTAATTTGCTTGGAGTCTAAAATGATCGAACCGACAAGTTAAACAGAGGCAGTCAGGAAAAAAATAAGTCGATGAACGTAGCTGTCAAATGCTATCGGCATAATTGCGGTCAATTCAATAGTGGTAAGTCAAATGTGATGCAAAGTATAATTAATTTTCATTATAATTTCGTGTAATATTAATATAAGTTATCAAAAACACAAATTTGCTACTTTTTGCTACACAAATTTTAAAAATATTTCCCCTTCCTAATGTTTCCGCAGCCATTACGTTTCTCTGATTTTTTCATAATATAAAACGGCTACACAGTCATTGAGATATTTATATGATGGAATGTGTTTTAAATGTTCAGAAACATTGATTTATATTTTCTGGAATCTCCTGCAGCAAATGGGAAATTTCAATATCATAACCTATAGGTTTATAATAAATATACATTGTACAAAATAATATATTATACAATTTTGCACTTACTTCAAACCCAAATGTACTATATTTTAATTGCGAGAATTTATATATAAACTGTAAATGTTGATTTATCTTCAAAAATATAAAATGGATTTAAATATAAACTTCACTTGAGTGCTTGCTGCATATACGACAGCATTAAAAAAATAACATAACAGTGAATTACGTAATAATCTCTGATTGACATATTTTATTAAGCAATTGAAAGCAACTTTTTTGTAGTATGAAAGAGGAATGTGACTATAGCTTTTGTAAATTGTTCTGAAAAGAAAACATGTAGTAAGGATTCGGATTGCTAATAGTCTTCAAAAAAGTTTCCCTTGTTTTTTGAAGTTAGAGAATAATTAACTTCTAATACTTGTATACGTTTCTATTTATTATTTCGTACTATCATGGAAAATTATTATTTTCTAAATATATTAACAGTATTAATTGGTTATGATTTCCGTACTCTGTAGGTTTATCGATAGCCTGTAGCTAAACTATATTATTATTGTTGTTGTTGTTGTTGTTAGGCTGGTTTAATAGCGTTAAAGGCAAAGACCTCCTTCATGCAGGATGGGTTGTAGCCTAATTACTAATTCTTACAATTAGTTTGGTGTATTTTATTCGCTAGTCACTTTCATTTATTCTGTCTCCTTCTATTCTAAACTTTCTTAACACTGCACACTTGCTATCAATTCTTCATTTTTTACTTTTCATAACTCACTTAACAGGTTTAACATTTCCTAACACTTTCTTAACCCTGGCGGTAAACTCACTTTCACTGGGCTCTCTTTTCCTCAATATAAGGTCTCTATGTTTATATCACTCTGTATCTCTTAGTTCGTTCTTACCTTATAAACTTAATTATAATAATTTAATTTGAAATTAATCATATTTTCATCTGGAATGATGCAAAATGGGTAATACGTCTTTGCATTATTGTAGATACAATGCAAACATTTCTATGTTTTACGTTTGTGAAATATGCAGATAAAAATATATGAAATTAATACCAAACTGACGATACTTTCTGTTTTTTCAGACGATAATATAATATTTTATAGAATTGTATTAACCCTTGAGATATTTTAATAGAAGCTTCATTATGCGCAAATAAACTACAATACTAAATAACTACAATTCACAAAAAATTGTGATACGTGCATTTCGGAGTCCCTGCCATGGTAATTTAAATTCCAATATTCATACAGGATTTCACTGAATGTATTTTGCATAACAACTTTTTCAAAGTGAGGATTTGATAAAAAAACACATGTTTCCACTCCCTTTATATAATTCTGTTATTTAATGGCTGCGACCTGTTGCATAATGATACTCATTACAATACAGATTTCATTAAGATTCAGGTTCTTCACCAATGACAGAGAAGTTTACTAACCAAGTATTGACAATTAAACATTGAGAATCGTTCTAGTAAATGTTTCGTTCCCTTGGGTGCATTAAAATTGTATTTAATATTATATTATGCCTTTTAGTTTTAATTTCTTTTATTAGTAGTAATTTTTAAGTGGATTATTATTTAAAATAAATTAGATCGTAATTTCACTTTGATACTATTTGACTAGCGCAGTGGCCTACAAAAGCCACCTGCGGCGGGACAGGGTAAGAACCTGTGTGCTAGTTGGCCTTGGCTGAATCCTACAAGTCAACTGCCATGAAACGATTCAATGTAAAAGTTTCACTAATAAAAGTTACCACAAGTTATAGCAAAAGTATCGCATGACCCTCGATATAATGGGTATTAATACACTCGTGTGAAGTTTACGTTACTCGGTCGCTCTGCGCTCATATCGTAATATCACACTCGTGTATTAATACCGATCATTACATCATCGTTTCATAATGTACTATTAAACACGCTTGGCTTGAATTTAATCGCAAAAGTCGTAGAGTAAAAAATGCATCTACCCCGC
Organism: Gryllus longicercus; assembly: GCA_038098605.1. NCBI lineage: Eukaryota > Metazoa > Arthropoda > Insecta > Orthoptera > Gryllidae > Gryllus > Gryllus longicercus. Next base: position 6,340,554 of record JAZDUA010000007.1, read on the forward strand.
AGTGAGATTACAGTGACCGCTGCGAACTTTCATTCACCTATAGAAGAAACTATACTATCAGACGACGATTAAGATGGACTGCTCTCAACAGCCTTGCACTTAGATACTAGCTACAATAAGTAGCTCAGGAAAAAGTCCTTTGCCCTTCGGCATGCAAAGGACGAGTTGGAATTTGCTCCGCTGACAGTGACCACTATGGCGGCTAAGGGTAAATGTATTGCCTTGGATATGCATTTCGACTGAATCATATGTGGTACAGAGTTGAAAGAACACGTGTATTAACTATTTCCATAATAAAAGTTAATAAATATATAAATATGTTTGTATATAAATCCAGGTCACTATTGAACTCCAGAGTTGATTCGTAAACAGTCGCAGTTCCTTTCTCACATATTGATGTTGTTTTTTTCGCCTATGATGGTTTTTCCCCTGCACAAAGAAGAGCCAATCTGAACTCTTGTACAACCTGTGAGTCAATATGCCACTTCCTGAACAAGTAAAAAATAAGTTCGCAGTCTTAATCGAATTTTCTCGGCCCACCTCACCCTGCCGGTAACACAACTCCATTTGTCACCACCAGATCGCGCAAGAAATTCGGCAGGGAACTTCGAGTGCGAAATAAATGGAATTCGGATGCAATCACATTGGAAAGTAATATCTGTAGATGCTTTGGACCAAGCAAATAACAAGAACAGAGGAAAATAGTAGTCAGTAGAAACTTTTGAGCAAAACTACACCATATAGTTTTCCATAATGAAGAATGCACACTGCCCAAGACCAACTAATTGAATTATTTCATGTAACACTGCAATTAATTAAATAATGTCAGAAACAGTTTTTCACGTATACTGCGATAACTCAGTATATACACACTATGGAAGTTCTTTTCCTACAAAAAATATCAAAAAAGTACGTTTCCTTCACACAACACGCAAGTACCAAATATTTAATGGCTGCGAGCATCTTCCTTGGAGCCGTGGAGAGGGAATAACATTACCAAAGTCGTATACAGTATCGCAGTGAATGTGAGAATTCAGTCGTTATGCGCGGAATGAGAATAGGTAAAATAACACAATCAAATATTCTCATTTTTAAGATGAAATTGTTTTTCGTTGTCTTTGGATTTTCTCCCAGTTTGTAGATATCTAATGAACCTACAGGCACCTCTCGAGAGGTCAGAAGCTGAAGAATTTTCTTCAGTCTCCGCGTATTCTAAATTAGTAATACAAATTGTTAAGGTTTGAACGTTTTTGTGACGCTTTGGACGTGTCATGTCATATTATTGAGCTATAAATCCATTTGGCTAACTAATCAATATATTTTTTATGTTTCTTTATTTTGAAAGTTACAACTAATTACTGTTTTCTCATTAATAAATGTAATAGATAGGTATTTTGTCTCTTCATTGGTGAAACATTTAGGTATTTGATAAAAAAGAACTTTGGGTAGGGGAAAATACAATTATATATTAATAGTATATAGAACCTCTCATTATTAGTAGAAAAAATCATTTTTTTCGACTGGAGAATTTAATATTTTTTATTAACTGACGAAAATATCTTGTACAAGTATTTGTAGACCATTTTTCAATAATATTTATCTTTATTATAATTTGCTTCTTTCCTTTCTTGCAAATTTGCTTTAAATTGATTATTTCTTTAAAATTCACTTTAGACAGATTGAAACGAGTACTGCTGTTAACATGGTTACGTGTTTCAAACTGCTTATGGTACTGAATCATTTATCATATTTGTTCTTAAATTACTTGAATACTTCAATGCCATTTCTTTGTTAGAACATTGAACTCAACTCTGTATTTTTAAATTGTCGGAGATTGAAAGTTTGTTAATATTCCTCCGCAGAAAAGCTTGAAAAATAAATCTTTAAAAACACCTTTGAATTAATTCCGCGCAGAAGTTTTCGTGCTGGCTCTGAATATGGATATACAGAAAATTGGGGCGGCTTCGGAGTCTGGAAATAATAAATGCATGAAACTGATATTCAGAGCGCAAATTTACTTTCGCGGTGATTTGAAATTTAATTAGTTTGGCCCTAGTCAGGGGCGGCGGTGGTAGCGGCAGCTGTGACATTGCCTGATGCCAGTGGTGACATGGCGTGAAAAGGCGTTACTAGAATGCAAAAGGGGACACAGTGAGCCCGGTTCGTGATCAGTGAAGAATGTATCTGATGTGAAAATTAAAATTTTGAATGTATACATTCTATGTAGTGACATACTCATTTCAATGTATATGCTTAAAAATACAAAGGTTTAATTTATGTTAAACTCTCTAAATTTTCAAAAATTGTAAAAGTTCGAAATAATGCGAGAATACATGTGCGTTTTATTGATCTTGACCTCGTATTATAAATATAATGTTAAGAATCGTGACGGTAGGTCAATAAAATGTCGTTTTCTTTGCCTTGCAAATTGTATTTTGAATATGATGGTTTTCTTATGTAATGATAAATCGTGTTAACCTATTGCATTATTTGTATATTTATCTTCTATGTTAGGGATTGTATGTTCTATCCCTGGAGGAGGACAAATAAATGGCAGAAACGTTGGCACTATACAATGTTTTAAAAACGACCTTTTATTGACCTACCCTCACAATTCTCCACTTTATTACCCCATTTGTACCCCATTATTGTTTTTGAGGAACTACTTCAACATTCACTATGTTGCTTCGGATGCACAACTGTTAACTTCATGGACAGATACTAAAAGTGGAAAATGGCATGCACTACACTTACGGAACTTATGATCTTAGCAATTGACCAATCAAACGCAACATTTTTATGGGTATGTTTGGCTGTGGAAGGACGCCCGACTTCCTACAAAGCGAATACGTATTTTGAATGTTTCGAATTTTTCAAAACATCCAAATAGCTTTCAATTCGTGTTAGAAAAGGTCTAAACCTTAACTCCTTACCTAAACAAAGATCGAGAAACAAATTACGCTGGAGACCTTCGTTGACCGCCTCCATTGGAATGCAAACGTTAATGAAAGTGAAGGTGAAATAAATATTTTTCTAAGTTTAAAGTACTATTTCTCTAGGAATCGTTGGAGAAGCAAGAAAAAAGAATTGGGCAGATTAGACGGGAATGTAGAAGGAAAGGGGAGAGGAAAATGGAAGGAATGGAAGAGAGGGAGAGGAGTTTGATTGATAAGTATAGGGAGAAAAAGAGATACGTGGCGTTGGGAAAGATATATTATGTGTTTGTAAGAGAAAAGGCGTGTTGGCAAATGGGGTCTGGGTGTGAGGAAGTAGGTATTACGTGTTAGAACATGGAAGGGTTGTTGTGAAAGAGTTGGTACATTGGGAAAGGGAGAGGGATGCTGGAAAGGGGCATGGTGTTGTAAAAGGGTGATTTGTAGGTAAGGGCGTGGGTGTTGGTAAACAGGTTGGGTGTTGGACAAGGGATAGAGTCTTGGAAATAGGAAAGGGTGTTGGAAAAGAACCTGGGTGTTAAAAAGGGATAGAGTATTTGAAAAGGGATAGGGTGTTATAAAAGGGAAATGGTGTTAGGAAATGGAGAGGGGAGTTGTTAATGGACAGTGGCGTTATAAAGGCAGAGATGTGTAAAAAGAAAAGCATTCGGTGAAAGGGAAGAATGATGTGACAGAGTGAGCAGTATTGGAAAAAGGGGGAAGGAACGCGGTTAGAGGGGGCGCGGACGGAAAGGATGAAGGAGGAGAGGGAAGGGATCAATGTGAAGAGAATGCTGAGGAACGGGAGATGAAGCGTGGAGGGAGAGGGGAAGAGGTCATGGGGGTCGGTCACGTGCTCCGCTGGGCGAGCCATCGGCGCAGCGAAGTGCGGTTGAGACCCGAAGGTGGGCGCGTGGGCGCCGCTCCATTATGTCGGTGGGTGGGCCGGAGAGGGACGAATACTTCGGGTGGATTTCATGCGCATGCAGATTAATTCGGCATTGTGACGCATGGGCGAGCGCGAGCGCGGGCGCGGCCGTGTCAAACAATGGTTCCGACCACTGCACGGCCATCGCTGTTCGGACAATCTGAAGTTGAGATTAATGAATGCCTCCATTAGCCAATATTATTAACAAAGGCATTAACGTGCATTGTTTTCTTCTTTCCTGCTGTGCGAGTGCATCAATTTTCTGGCGTTTGAAGTACTTATATTCTGTAGGGGTTGCAGATTATATGACATTCTCATTTAAAGAGGGTGTTACATGTTGATAATTTACTGTCGTTTTTTGTTTAAGTGCCGTTTGTAATTTATTATCACATTCTTTATTGTATTTTTGTTTGTATTTAGTTCATTTGTGTTATGGTTCATCTACGACATGAGATAAAAAACATTATCCAACCGGTGGTGCTACAAAAGTGCTCTTATTATTTTAATAGTGTCTTCTTTCTATGTTTTTTTTTAAATTTCCGCCACATTTACCACAGTATTGGTTTTACAATGCTTCTTAATATGAGATATGTTATTTACATTATCGATAAACCATTATAGTAACGTGGAATACTTCACACAAAGACGCCTTTTTATTTGAAACAATATTACATTTTCGTTTCATTCTAATGAACTCTATAAACATACATGGAACTGTACACACACAATCCGTTATTACACCTGTGATTGGGTTAAAATGAGAATATTTCAAAATTACTTGCGTGTGATCAGTCAACTTGTAACTTGTTTATGATTTTCTGAAAATTCAAATTTAAACTAACTTAATGTTCCTAATACTGGATATTATAATGCGTCCCACTTTCGTGCTGAAATATTTTCAAAAAAGTATTCTCTTTTATCCAAAAATAGATTTTGAATATTTTTCACTTAATGACGTTTGTAAAAGTAGGTATTTTACTTAGTAGTTCATAACCGCATCTTCGGTTCCTCAGCAACCGTCCACACAGTAAGGATGAAGGTCTTGCAGACCGGACGCAGGTGTTTCAAAGGAGACGATTTTACAGCCCGACTACTGAGCGGAAGCTGGACACTTAGGACGGTTTTGGACAGACATTGCTGCCCCTCAAGTTGCCACCCTCTCCCCTTCCCTCTTGCTCTTCCCTCTACCTCTCTCTCTCTCTCTCTCGCTCTCTCTCTCTCTCCCACACACACACACACACACACACACACTCACTCACTCACTCACTCACTCACTCTTCCCATTTACCTACGTTTCCGTCCATTCCTCTTTCTGTCCGTCTTGCTTTCCGTCCCGCACGTGTTTCGCCCCTCTTCCTTTCTGTCCCTCGCTTTCCGGTCCTCTCGCTTTCCGGCTCTCTGGCTTTCCGGCCCTCTGGCTTTCCGACCCTCTGGCTTCCCGACCCTCTGGCTTCCCGACCCTCTCGCTCTCCGGCCCTCTGGCTTTCCGGCCCTCTCGATTTCCCGCGCTCTCGTTTTCTGGCACTCTTGCTTTCCGGCTCTCTGGCGTTCCGACCATCTGGCTTTCCGGCCCTCTGGTTTTCTGGGCCTTTGGCTTTCCAGCCCTCTCATTTTCCGGCTCTCTCACTTTCCGGCCTCCTCACTTTCCGGCCCTCTCACTCTCTGGCCTTCTCACTTTCCGGCCCCCTCACTTTCCGGCCCTCTTGCTTTACCGCCCGCTCGCTTTGCCGCCCTCTAGCTTTGCCATCACTCACGCTTTTCGTCCCTCTCGATTTCCGTCCATTTTTAGGTCCGTTCATTCCATTTTTCATCCCTCTCATATTCCCTCCATTTTTCTGTTCGTCCCTTTAGCAATTCGTCCCTTTCGCGGTCCGTCCCCCTTGGATTTCGTCTCTCTCACTTTCCGTTCCTTTCGCATTCCGGAAACCTCGTTTTTCGTCTCTCTAGATTTCCACCGCTCTGACCTCTCTTCATCTCCTCACAGAATGTCCTTCATATCCCCGTCTGTGTCTCCCTCTGTGCCTTCATATCCCCGTCCTCGCTCCTTTTCACCTTCCCCACCTTCTATTCTACCTCCCTACTCATTCTCGCTTGTCCTTGCACCTTGGCATCACTGGCTCCGTCGCTTGCAACATCACTTTTCGGCGTTTGTCCATCCTGACTGTTGCATATGCCCGCCCAATGCATTACATGCTCGTAAATAGCCGCTAGTTCATACATCCCCGCACAACCCTCTCATCTCTTTCCATTCCTTACAGCCTTGATCTTCCCAAATTAATTTGGTAGAATACTCACAAGTCACTAATCATCAGGAAAGCACATGCCAGACCACGCCCTCGAACCGCTCCACTTCGAGAACCCTCACAATATCCCCTCTGCACTCCACCAATGCGACACTTCCATGCAACTCACATGACATCGTCACTCAACCGCTGCTCCCCACACACAGGTGGAGATAGTTAATGAAATTGCCTCTGCAGTGTCTCCGACCGGGAGGTAGTAGGTAGACGCCACTATGGGAGCTTTTCGACACTGGCTACATAGTTAAGTCGAATTCAACTACTGCCTGGGAGAGAATTGTTGGGCCGGCTGTTCTGATCAGATGTTTTCCCTGGATTCTCTGATTAATGCCAGATGAATATTCTATCAAAACCTTAAGAAACGAACTACGGACCACGCGCGATCTTTCGTTCCTCATCCTTGACCTCTACTCGCTCCTTACACACACTCACAGTATACTCATACACTTCCTTCACCACACTTTTTCGGGAGATCAGAGGAGAGCTCAGTGTTAGAGCTTATCTCGGTGTGGTCTGTGCTCCGCTTCCTGAGATACCAGCAATTCAACGTTATATCGACGCCGGATCTCAACTTATAGCGACGAAGGAAAACCCCGTCTCCAGAGGTGTAGCATGCAGAAAACGATTGCGTCGAATGACCACAGAGTAGGAAACGTGAACTAATCAATCAATCAATCAATCGCACACCATACACAACCTACTCGTTACCCTCAGCTCATACCATCACTTCGCATGTTCTTCCTATACTTCTATATCTGGATTAATGACTCCAAACTTGATCGGGTTTTTGTCCAGTTTCCCTGATCCATCGGGAGAATGCTGAGGTGGCTTCTTGTTTTGCTTCTGGATATCAATGAAACTTCACTACGTGCACGATTAGTTGAGCTCTCCTTTTGTTAGTTGCGTTGGGTTATATACAAACAACTCATTTCTTTAGTTTGTTTACCAAAGAAAACAATTTCCTATAACTTGGGAGGGAAATTTATTATTATTATTATTATTATATTAATTATTATTAGCGATTACTTTCAAATGTTGTGAAGCTTGCTTTGTTGGTACTTTTATTCTTCATTCAACTATTTAGGATTAAAAGGTGTCACGGGGATTCCAGAGCTCACGAAAACGTGCGCAGTTTGTACGTCTTGCCTATACGTCACATAGATCGTTTATGGTTCATTTGCGAAAAAAAAAAAAAATAAAAAAATAAATGTACTAAATCGCCGATCCCCGATGCGCCAAGCCTTCTCCCGGCCCTTGCCGCCGCCGCCGCTGTCCTTCCGCCGCTGGTGAGTCAGTTGTCGGCGCGTCTTCTTTGCCTGATGTGCCATTGCTTCGTTGCCCAGTCGCCGCAGCTGACGCCGCCGCACTTACCGCGCGAGGGTTCGGTGGGTTCGGAGGGTGACGCGACGTGCGCCGCCGACTTTGTAGTGTGTTTAGTGTGTAGTGTGGAGTTTTCCGAGGTGCATAGTGTGTAAATGAATGCCTCATGAACGCTGGCTTGTTTTTACGTATCTTTGAAATAACAAGATACAGTCCAGCCTTTGATAGAAGATGCGGAAACACAAACACACACATTGCACACATAAATATTGCACCCTTCAGTCCTTCCCTTTAGTGACACGGTTGTTTCTTTCCTTTAAATGCATTCTTATTTTTTAATGAGCACCAATCACACATAAATTGACGCACGACCAATGTAGAATGTTTGAGAAACATTATTTCAAATAACATAATTCGAGTAGCGGTTTGAACGAGGATAGTTAATTAAGCGGGTATTGGATGTCCTGGGCGTGATTAAAGAAGCCGTCCTAGAATGCCGAGGTCTCTTAGGCTGAAGGCCTGGTGCTTCCATGGATTGAAGGGTCGCGAGTTCCTGCGTGGGTATTTGTGTATGTTCGAATGCGTGTTCCTCTACGGCTACCGCAAAAATTTAAAACCAATTTTAAAATTACAATGGCCGTTATACGACTATAACAGTTGAAAGGCGACCTTAAATTTTAAAAAACGATTAAAGAACTTTGTTGATGGTCGATTATATAAAGAGATTTTTATAATAAGGGACCTCTTGGTCAGCTTCTGCTGGCAACACAAATTCGGGTTATGTCCATGCATGCAATTTGCCAGTGCGTTCGTTTACAGTTGTCTCATTCCTAAGTAGTTCCATCGCTATCTCATGCAATTCCGTGGCCCTTCATGACCTTTCCCAACCTGACAAGCTGGTTCCTTCATAGAGTAACTCTTTTATATCATCATAGTTATTATCAGCATTCAATAGTTTATATCATCATTCATAGTTAAAATGCTCTGCGTTTTATCTTTGGCCGTCGTCTACGGAGCATTGTGCGGTTTCGTCCCGTGCCTTGCATCGCAGCTGCGAGGCCGCGGAGATTCGGCGCCCGGCGCGAGAGTGCGCACGAGAGAGGAGACGCGGAGCCGTTGAGCGCGCGATGGCGTCTCCCTCGCCGTCTCCTCAGGGCGCAGCCACTGCGCGGGCAGCCCCTCGCTGCCCACCCCACGCTCTTCTCCAAGGCTGCCGCCCGTCACGTTGCGCACGGCACCACACGCACCTTCCTCCCTGACCCAAGCCTCCCCCCGCTGCCCGTGCTCCAGCTACCTGCCCACTACCATATGCCACAATACTTCCCACTCTGCCCCCCCCCCATGTACTCATGCTCCTTACCCCACCTCCTGCCCTTCTCCTATGCCCTACACCTCCTTCATACGATTTACTCGTGCTCCTTGCCCTATCCATGCCCCCTGCCCAATGCGCCATTTCCCATGCACCATGCCATACTTCCCCGCTCTACTTCCCTAACTCCTACCCATGTCATACGCCCATCGCCAAACGCCACTGGCGGAGGTGGCTCGGGGCAGCGATTGATGACACCGCAGTGCCGTTGTGAGGAGGAGAATTGTAGCGGCCGGCTGCTCTGATCGGAAGTTTTGCTTCGTTTCTCTGATCGGCATCAGAGGAATGCTGGAGCAGTGTCCAAACAAACGGGCCATGTACCACGCGCGATCTTTCCTTCCTCGCGATGTTTCCTTGCCCTATCCTCGCCTCTTATTTATGCACTCACGTACATGCATATCATTACCACACATGCTGGGAGACAAGCCGGGAACGTAGAGCGTGGCGCGGCTGGTGTGAGATACCTGATTGGGGAAAACTCCGTAAGCCGACGGGTGGGTCGGTACCATCCAGCGGGGGAAGATCACCACCTCCAGCGACAAAACCGTGCACTACGCTTACGGACTAAGGAGCTTGGCAGTTGTCGCGCTCAGAAAATATAATCACTCAAACGCCCCACGTCCCACGCTACCCCGTTGTGATCCCAGTTCTCCCCGCCACGTGCCGTCTCTGAGACCCGTTTCCGCCTGCCTGTTTTCAAACCCCATCATCGCCCGTTTTCAGGCCAGAAATTTCCTTTTCGTTAAGTAATTGCATCTGAGGATATTCCACCATAACAAGACACTCTTGTATGTTTTGTATACGAGGCTGCTCTCATAAGCATTTTATTATGGTTTTCGTCTTCTCTTAAAATGTCATATTTATCATCAAGCCTTGGTTACATTCTCACTTTTCTACTTTATTTATTTATTTTGCTTTTTTTGAGATAATTTTTTGTCATTCTTGTTTTATTGCTTTTTTCTTCTCTTTCCTTTTTTGAATTCCTTCTGGAACATGAATTTATATATTTGTAGTTTGTGTGCAATACAGTTTTCTCCTGCTTCCTTTCCACTCGCCTCAAGGTCTTTCACAGCGCGGTGGCTTGAGTGTCCTTCCGCCTTCGTCCTGTCGAGAAGCCTGTTACAGCGCCGCGACGTAAACCGACGACGACGCCGGCAGAGTCGTTGACCGCACGATGGCCGTCCCCCCCCCTCCCGCCGCCCTGCTCCGCCCGTTTGCGCCGCTGCAACCTTCTCCCGATTGTCCTTGGCACGTCTTCCCCAAGCCTCTCGACCTTTCCCCTCACCATCTCATCCCTTCCCTCTCACCGTCTCAACCCTTTGCCTTGCACCTCACTGTGATATTATGCCCTTCTCTCATCGGTGAACATTTGTCCCGGTACAACACTCTCATTCTCCTCGACTGAAGTATGTTTCATCTTACTCGTACAATCAGCCCCTTTATTTTGATGATAATTGTTGTTCCTTCGCGTTGTTTTCCCTTCGCTCTTTGTTCAATCTTCTCTCGGCGTATGTCTTTTGTGAATTTGCCCTTCCATTACCCAGCCTCTTCGTGCATTGCGTAGGTCGTTCGGCACATAACCTGCTACTCTTTCTGCCCATTTGCAGCCTCCTCCCCATATCGTCTGCAAAATTCCAATACAACCACGCCGCCTCCCACATTCCGGTCGTGTTTCCCCTCTTGCAGTCCCCACCTCACAACACTATCTCTCCCCCAACTTCCTCCATTCGCTCTAAAACCCTATCAACTTGTTAGGCTCCCAACGCTCCTTCTCGATCACTGGCCCCTCGACATTCTTTCCATCCCTTTTGTGCTCGCCAATACCTCCCCTCCCTTCTCCACTTGCTGCCCCTGTGTCGTTGTCGCTGCCCGCGATCCCTTCGCTCGTCATGCGCAGAGAAGCCCGGACGCGCCCCAACCGGAGTCTTGGATGGCGCCGCGCGCCCAAAGAGGCCTCTCGACCGCTTCATGCATCGGTGCCGCGCGCGCGATCAAAGCCGCAACGCGCGTATCGAAAAACGCCGCACGGTGGGTCCAAGCCGCAGAGATGATACATAAAAGCTATGATATTTATTGATCTCTTGCACAGGATGAAATTTTGGGATCTATCCGAATACCCCTCATTCATTAAATAAAATTGCATTCAGAAGATTTCTTTTTAAATTAAACATTTAAACTACTGATCATCATATGGTAGTGAGCAAACATGTTTTTCCTTTTAGAAATAAACGAAGATGTGCTGAAAAAGATACTGACTTTTTAATTGAAGAAAACTATGTAAATTTTAAAACAAACCTTTTAAAACAATACAGTGTTGAGATGCTCTACCAAAACAGAATTAAGAATAAGCTAGAAAACTCAGAAGATAAAAGTCCCGAAGAAATGTACAATCATTTAAAAGAGGCTGTTTTTGAAGCAGCTAAGGAAGTTTTAGGAGTGGAGCAAGAAAAAAGCAAGTTTGTAGAGAAATTTAGCGAAAATTTAGAAAGCATGATTAAGGAAAAGAAAAAATTATATTTGGCATGGATCTCAAATAGGAATGACGACACACGAAAGGAATATGTAGAAAAGAGAAAAGAAGTTAAAGAATTAGTAAAAATCGAAAAAATGAACAATGGGAGAGATTATGTAGGGATATAGATAGTACATTGGGATATAACAGATCAACTGAAGCATGGAAAACAATTAAAAATATGAGAAAAAACTGTAACAGAAGCAAAATACAAATAATAACTCCTACAAAATGGATTGACTACTACAAAACATTATTGCAAGAAAATAGAGTGGAATACCAACAAGATTTGGAATGCACACATTGGCAAGAATGGGAACCTGAAATTAGGCGGCTTGATGTAAAGAGGGCTTCGGCGAGAGCCAAAAACAATAAAGCTCCAGGACCAGGAAACCTTAGAATGGAACTTTTAAAATACGGAGGCTCTAGTATAATTGAATACCTCCAAAATCTTTTTAACAGAATTGAAGTTAGCGGTGTTGTCCCGCAGGAATGGAATATGTCATACATCAGTTCCATACACAAGAAAGGTGACAAAACTAGTTGTGAAAATTACAGAGGAATTAGTGTCATCCCATCAATAGCTAGGCTATTCGCTAGTATTCTAAAGGAAAAAATACAAAAAGGAATAACTTTCAGCGAAGACCAAAGTGGTTTTAGGAGTGGGAGGTCATGTTTGGATAACATCCATTGCTTACGCCAGATAATAGAAAAAAATGGAATGCACAATATAGATACATATATGACATTTATTGACCTGGAAAAGGCCTACGACAGTGTTCCAAGATGTAAAATTTGGCCAGCAATGAAAAGACTGAAAGTGCAAGAAAAATGGATTAATTTAGTTACAAAAATGTACCAGAATACTGAAGCGTGCATTAAAATGGGGAGGAAAATTACCCGAAGCATTAGAACTAACAAAGGGTTAAAGCAAGGATGTAGTTTATCGCCACTTCTCTTTAATATATATATATATATATATATATATATATATATATATATATATATATATATATATATATATATGGAACAAGCTTTGGAAACCTGGTACAAGAAATGTTCTCAAATGGGAGTTCCCATAAATGACAAGTGCTTACATTCTTTGCTTTTTGCAGATGATCAGGTAATTATGGCAGCAGATCGGGAAGATATGGAGTATATGCTTCGCAAATTAAAAGAAGAATACGAAAACTGGGGACTTAAAATCAACCATAAAGAGACAGAATATTTATGAATAGGAGGAGATGCCTCTAATATTAATATCGCTGATGACGAGATAGCTTACGTTTCGAAATTTAAATATCTTGGGACTGTAATTACTGACGATGGGAAAATTGATGAAGATATAACTACTAGACTTGCAATGGGGAGGAATGCAATTAAAGCTCTGCATGGTCTTATATGGAATAGTGTTTTAAGGCAAGACACAAAACGACACATATTCCACAGTATCGTGGAAAGTATTATATTATATGGAGCAGAAATGTGGCCGTTAACAAAACGCCGTAGAGACAGAATACGGTCGGTAGAGCTCGACTTCATGAGAAGATCTTTGCAGATAACAAGACTGGATAAAATAAGAAACGAAGTGGTGTGGGAAAGAGCTGGGGTTCAAACAACCATAACCAGAAGACTAGAAAATAAAGCTCTTCAATGGTATGGACATGTCCAGAGGATGCGAAATGAGAGATGGCCAAAACAAATTGTAAATTGGATACCTGAAAGAAGACGTAGAAGAGGTAGACCTGGTTTAACCTGGAAGACATATATATATGAAGTAATGGAGGAGAAAGGATTGGAAGAGGGTCAATGGGAGGACCGAGAATTATGGAAATCGAAAACGGCAAACTCTAAGGGGTAGAAACCGTCGAAGAAGAAGAAGACATTTAAACTTTGATCCATATTGATCTCTTGAATAGGATACTATTATTTGGACTTTTTCGAGTATTCCTCGTTCACTAAATAGTGGGTTTAAGAAGACATCTTCGGACGTTTCTGATAACTTGTGCTATGTAGTGGAAGTATGTCTGTCTGTGTTTGGCTCGTCAGCCCACGAACGGGCTTAGGCCTTCCAGCAGCCATGGGTTTAAGGGGTACGTGTCGCTGGCACAAAGACATACCTACGCCATATTGCCCACCTGAGAAGTGACTTTTCGCTTCGTCACACATCAACATATTCTGGGTCATTGCAAGGAAGCCGCACACTATAATCTTTCACGATCGGAAATCGAACCCGGGATCGCGTCGTGGAACACTGATTCATGAGCTAAGCCGCGAGGGCACGTAGTAGAAATATGATCCAAACATTCAATAGAACGTTCAAAAAGGTCGTTGCCGCTGGCATGATCAAAGCTGAAACGTGCGTATTGAAGGGCGCGTTGTACATTGGGACGAAATTGCAGAGAAGATAATAAATTTCAACGACGGCCTTTCTCTATCTCTTGAATGGAATAGAACTATATGGACACGTCCAAATATTCTTCATGCAGTAAATAGTGTGTTTGAAATAGAAAATTCGAACGCATTCGAAGATATATTCGAACGTGTCTGATACTCGGTGCAGCGTAGTGAAAGTATCCTCCAAAAATGCAATAGATCGTCTAAAATGTCGTTATCGCTTGTGTGAATAAGTCACAACGTGCGTACTGAAGTGCATGACACACAGTGGGTCGGATTTCAGAGAAGGTATCAAATTTAAACTACTATATATTTTATCTCTTAGATATGAGTATTGTTTAGACCCGTCCGAACATAATCTATTTCGTATATAAATGTTAATGAAATGAAAATAGATTAATACTTGAACCCCGATGGGCAGGACACGAAGCAAGGCAAGACCATTCAGATGGGCACGCACAGTTACTATGTGAGACCCAAAGAAAGGAAGGATACACACAAAATGACAGAAGAGATGGGCGGACTTCTTCCATAAAGCAGCGGGCGGGACCTGGACCAGAACGGCAAAACATAGGTGAGACTGTGAAGCCTACGGACCAAAGGAAGACAGACGGCGCCACCAACCTAACTGCGCGTCCGAAGACGTGCGGCCTTATCACCCCTGCTCAGCCAGGAGGCTAGGAGATGTTTGTAGGCTAAGTAAATAAGTCGAATGATTTATTTTTTACATACGTTTATTACGTACATTTTAATAAGAGAACATCGTATCCAGTGTACCACGAAAACGAACATGAGGTGATATTGATGTCCCAGACTTTCCCACGCGGAATATGTACGCGTTTATAACGATTAAGTGTATGTTAATTGATAGTAATAACTTGACAATTGTTTCTACGTAAAAGTAGTTTTAGAGCAATTTATCCAGCGTCCATTAGAAAAATGTGTTACTCTCATATTAGACAAATGTTTGACATTGTTTTTGAACAATGAAAATTTTAGCAATAGCAAAAAATGAATTTTTGCACTGTTGAAAATAAAAACAATAAATACTGTTATAAATAAATAATACACGCGTGAATAATAATAATAATAATAATAATAATAATAATAAATCCAAGAAAGAAGGTGAAATATTAAATATAAAGTATTATATTATGAAAAACCACTAAAATATTAAAACTGAACAGAAACTAATTCTTGGAAGAATAATCAATCGGCCTTAGCTCGTCCTAAATATAGAAATTTATTTATTTAACGGGGTGCAGAAAATAATTACATGAACATTGATTTTCCATAAATATTCTTTTAATGCTTGATCCCTCGTAAGGCCGTTATTTATGGGCCATTTGCCGGGAACGATTTATTTGATTTGCCTGCTTGTGTTCTATCGTGTGGTCTGCACAGGGCGGAATCCAGTTTGCATTCTGGAAGTTTCAGTTGCATAAACAGAAAACACATGTTCAGCTATTCAGGTGTAAAAAAAGTGTGAAAACGTTTCGAAAATAATTGATGATTTATTGCATTTGTTTTAATAAATGAAAAGTTTGGAGCAAAGCACAGCATTACGATTCAAGAGATCAATTGGAAAAATAAGTGATTTAAACTGTAGCTTGATAATGCTGTTTGTTTTATTTTTACTGTACAGACCATTTACTAAGATACAATTTATAAAAATTGAAGAACCAGTGATAAACTATGTTCCAGTGGGGATGAAAGTAACACTTTTATTAAGTGATTTTAGGCATGCGTTACCCAGGATAGCGACGTCAATATTCAGAATCCTACAACAAAATAATACTTTTCGGAATTTTCTACAAATTTCATTGAAAAAATGTACAAATATAAATGTATGAACATTAAGTTATTACGTGCAATGGAAATGAAACACTTTAATATAATAATGGCTGTAACATTATTCATAATAATTGTGAAAATATATGGCTCTAAAGTATATCATTGTCAATACAAAAAATATGAATGTTATTAATATTTATTGCATTTTCAAATCTAATTGTTTTATGCGAATATTAAAAAATTCATTCAGTAGCTGTGCATGAACTGCAATATTATTTCTAAAAATTTACAAAGATGTAATTTTAAATTTTATATCATATATGGACATACATTACATAAGATTTATATTATTATAATGGTTAGTATCGCAGTATTTCCAACAAATGTGCAAAGACATAGATATCATTGTTGTGTCGTCAACAGAAAGGAATCTAGTAAATGCTATTGATGTTTTTCGCGTTTTAAAACCTGCTGTTATATTTCAAAACCGGCTGTTATATTTTTTATTTCGAATATTAAAAATATCTTAGAGGTCAGCGCAAAAGTCAGTTTCTGAGCAGCTTTTGCTGTATCAGATCACCATTATCTACTTCAAATAATAGCTAAAAATGTACAATTCACTTTTTAATTATGTGTAACGTACGGTAAATTATCTTATTCACGATATATTTGCTCAGTTGATCCTTGAGCTGGCAATATTTACTTTTTTTTGTAACCTATTTGCTTCACTTACTGCTTGTAGTCAATTTTTGTATTATATACTTATTTGATGAAAGAAAGAAAATGTTTTCAAGAAAAGATGAAAAATAGAGAAAAATATATCCGCAAAGAGAGTTCTTAAAGCGATTGAATTTGAAGGTGACCTAAAATTTCCTTGAAAACAAGAGACAACGTATAAATAGTTATACTACTTTTCAAATTGAGAAGACTGTACCCGTTGTTTAAGTGCATGATCATATACACAGAAAAAAAAGATTACACAGCTGGTGAGTTCTCATCTTCTTAACATCCTTCTTCGCTTTCCTGCAATCCCTTGAGTTGTCATTGCTCTATTCTCTTTCGTCAGTAAATGATTAATCATACGCTTAAAATATCTACTGTACAGTTACAAAACAGTTACACAGATGTATTTATATAAGTGAAGGGGACCTTCGAGCCCCGGTGGTATTTTTAATTTGAAACAGCTAGACGATCCGGTACCATCTATCGTTAACGTTTGTGGTATTCTTCTATTGTAATGTAAAGAACGATTTCTGTGTGTTTTCGGTGAATTCGAGTTATTCGAAACCAAATTCTCTCTGCGTTCCTCCTGTTCCCGTAAAAAACATTACGATAAACACAGCACAAGAATCTTTTAATTTGATGATTTCTAAAGAAATGAAAGAGAAAATTGCAGGATGCACAAACCGTAAAGCTGCACGCGAAACTTCTACCACGAATAAAACAAGGGTAACTTGGAAGAATACGACGCCTTTTTTGCTGTAATTTTATGTTCTGAAGTAAACAAATCGTGGGACGTTCTTGCTACAGAATTATTCCTAAATCCAAGAAGCAATTAACAAAAATGTAACGCACATTTTCTTTTCCTTTCAGATGTTACATATGTACTTCTAAAATTGACGGGAATTCCAAAACATATTGTGATAAACGTCAACGTCTTGCAAAACACACATTATCTCTGTCACAATGGGTCCTAATTGATAATAAAATTTAGAATATTACAACAGTAAAGTACAAGTAAATGTGAAACTATATTACTCAGAAATAAAATTGAAAAAACATTGATAATTCATTTAAAACACATACATTCCAGAAACATATGTGCCTGGCCTCGAAGGCCCCACTACAGTAAAGGAGTGTCTTTCTGCATCAGAGGGTTAATGCATATTACCGTCGTAATAGTTGATTATCGTCTTTACTGTTAATTAATATTTTCATTAAATTATGCGCGTCAAGAATGACTCTTAGAAAACGCGAAAAGTGGAAAGTTTGCGTTTTGTTATTGACCCCCTCATATTTCAGCAAAATAGTTTGATAAAATATCTGTAAAAATCATGATTAAAAATATTCAAAAACTATATAATCTGCATTACATTTCTGTACTACGACACTCAATAACAAAAGCAAAAAAACAAACCCGGAAGTAAAGTGAGCTACGTAGGCTGCGCACTGGCCTGGGCGCCGCGCTGAGCGGAGATGCTTGCGGAGCGGTCGCTTCCGAAATTCATAATGTGTGCGCTAACCGGCCAACAAGCGACGCTGGGCAATTCCGCACGGCTAACTCGTGAGGGGATATTGTTGGGCCGTCGAGGGTGGGGGGGGGGCGCGCAATGCACATAGCGACCCTGGCGGGAGAATGGAGGGCAGCGCCGGCTGAATGCTCCGAGGTCGCGCGTGCTCCTGTAACGAGGGACGGGGGAGAGGGATGAAGGAAGGATGAGAACAGGGACACGTGAAGGCGAAGAAAGACGACTCAAGGAAATCAGTTTATTATAACAGCACATATTTTGTGACATTATTGGAAACTTTTACATTTTTCGAAAATTCAACGAAATTCGAACTTGCGTCTTTGTTTTATAAAACTACTTTGCACTATCCTAGAGAAAATATAAAGAAAAAACTCTGAGCCGTTTCTCAAAAATCTTGTTTTAAAAATTGCCTTTATTTCATGCAAAACTACACATATGCATCGACCAATAATTCTTCTGTACTCAGCAAAATTCTTTCAAAAGCTCAGTTTTTTAGGGCAATTTCCATCCGACAACCGGTTACCATTTACGTCCCGATGGGTCGCACATTTGACCTCACACAAGACACCAACACACTTGTGAGTCTCTCTACTTGATCTGGGGTCAGCAGAATTCGAATCCCTCCACGACAACAATATATGAGAGTATGTAACACTGTATGTGATACATGAGAGATAAGGGACAAACAACCACGCTGAAGGCGAAACTCAAACACGCGACCCTTCGGATTGATGCATTGAGTGTACATGCACATAGAGACCTATGCTATCAACGTCGGCCTCTTTTCCTTAATAATTTTCAATCATTATTACTTATTATTTACCTAACAAATGTGTTGAACGTGAAGCCTCTTGCATACTATTACACAAATCCATTCCACACGTTGCGTTTGGAGTTAGTTTCTGTAGTTCAATTAAACTCGAATAAACCAGCCATTTACATTAATACCGTGCGCAATTTATCTGAAGCCAATGATAGGGCCGCCTTGTTCGCGGTTTAGGGCGAGGCGTGGGCCCCGTATTTCAGAGGCAGCGGAAGCGCTGCAGCGCGCAGCCCTCGGCGTCGCGACCGCCAACAGCCTGCGCCCACACGCAACTGCTCAAGCACGCCCTCGTTAAGGCGCCCGCACCCACGCGCTCCGCCCCGCCTGGTCCACGCCTCCGCCACCACCCGAGCCCCGCCCAACCCCACTCCCATCCACGCCCCGACCCCGTCCGCGCCCCGCCTGCGTCCCACCCGCGCCCTCTCCTTCTCCCTCTCCCGCGCCAAGGAGGAAATCGTGCGCGCGATACATTGCACTGATGAAAGGAAAACTATGTGAGGGAAATCTTCTTTGATGGAACGTTGTGACGAACGGAATGACTGAACGTTTCTAAATTCAAAAATCTGCCTTCTCAATTCTTATCAGAAAATGGGTATATCCAAAGGAGTTACCTTTCATACGAACTAATGGAACACTTATGTGTTCTACATATCTTACAATTTAGTCTCATGCACTTTTGACACGCGAAGTGATCAACCCTAGAGCTATTGGAGAGGCGCTCTGTTCTGACATTGTTTCTCCAAACAGTGCCTGCTATCCTGTACAGAAGATGGTCATAATGCAATGGAAAAGCACTTAGGATTTTAAAGTACAAGTAGAAAATGTCTCACTGTGAGATCAAATGTCTCATTAAAGATCTTAGTTGCTCATTCGTGCATTAAAATTTACATGCATTGCGACATTTTAGTTCGGTATTAAAAATGTCTTATCTGATAAGTTTATTGTGGTTATAAATAGTCCATGAATCCATGAATTGTATTTTACCCTTGTATGTGTGTAATCTTATAGCCGTACCTCGTTTTTTGATTTTGTTGTAAGCTTACTTAAACTCCACCCGAGCTCAAGCATTTGCTCATTTGGTTATCTCTTGTTTTTGTTAACACGTAAACATGAATAAAATATATTATTAAATTGATGAGTATGAAGAAAGATGAAGGTGAGCCGTGATAAAGAACGTGAACATGCCTTTCGTTTTTTGGTATCATAATGTATTTTTCTGCCGTCCCTCTAGGTAGAATTTGTGGCTCGATGCAGGTGTTGTTCGTCCTATTATCTGCCCCTTCCATTATTTCCCATTTCATTAAATCATACTTCATTTTTGCCTGTACATCTTAATTCCTGCCCTTTTATCGTAACATTTCCATACTTTTTCAATTTCATTACCATCTGTAATGGTTACTATGATAAGCATTATTTTGATTGATTAATGTGTATGAGCTAATATGTTTGAATTATTTTCGTCACAAATATAATTCTAGTCTCAGTCCCTACATTGAATGCGGTCAATCACAGCGTAAAGCTCAATCTACGGAGAATTAGGGAACAATATTTGACAGAACCAGTTTCTTGTGACATAAATGTCGTAAAATATAATGTGTATAAATATGTAGTTATTTTAAATTGTGCAATGTAATGAAGTAAAATAAATAAAAATAATATAAAGGACTAGCTAATGTAACCGGTGTTGCCTGCTCAGTCCTACTCGGCTCTGCCTCGTCCGGTTTTTTGTATTACTCAACAATTTTTCGATTTGCCCGCTCGTGGGATCTTGGATCCTTTTCTCGCCGTGGAGAAAGATGCCAATTCGCACCCTGCCAAAGAAAAGACGAGCCATCATGACGCATTGAGAGCTCATCCATGTCCCAGTGAATGAGACACCAGGAGGAAAACCCACAAGGTGACGTGTATGGCGGGTTGCATTGCACTTTGCGCCGGGTTGAGAACACCGCCACCTCCGCATCAAAATCACTCATTCCTAGTTATGCCCATGAGACTAAGCACTGGTACTGAAACATAGAATATCCTCCTTCTCCGTCAGAGCAACTCAATGCGTCATGAAGGCTCGAGTATTCTTTGCAAGGCACGCGTTGGCAAATTTCTCCTCAGCGGGAAAAGGCTTCAAGATCCCAAGAGCAGGCAAATCGAAGAATTATTGATTGAAACAAAAAAACAGATGAGGCAGGGCTGAGTAAGGCGGAGCAGGCAACACTAGTTTCATCAGCTAGTCCCTTATACTCGGCCCTGCCTCATTCGACCGTTCCTCCCTCATCAATTACATACACGCGGCCGCCCAGCAACAAGGCTTTGCTTTGGGGGACCATTTTGGGATCGCAAAACTCCCCTGGCCGTTTCCTTAAATTGTTCAAAAATTTTGTACAAAAATGTGAAAGCATTCAGTCCATCAGGCGGGTGTGCCAAGGAAGAACCCTATCCTGTAGTTCTACATTACGTACAAAAATAGGCAAGTGTCTTTCAAGTAAAGTTTCTATTGTGCCAGATGATGTTTTGAACTAATTCATTTTAGAGTTGAATAAACTATTATATTGTTACTGTAGAGTTTGGTTACATTCGCTTTGCGGTGCGTGAATTTCGTAGTGAAAGCTAAGATCTTATTAGATGTGCATTAGCGGAACACTAAAAAGGATTTTAATTGAGTTTGATTTGCCCCACGAAAAACACCAAAATGGAAATGGCAACGAAGTCAAGCAACAGACTCAATTCGAGGGATTTTAAAGGAAATAATGTGATCACACGCAAACCTTGGGTCGAAAGCTTTTAAATGTAGCGTGGAATATATGCTGTGTTTTATGACAACGGAGGAGATATTTTCAGACATCCTTTATAGGAAGCTACTCTCCTTTTGTGGGCTATACTAGTATCATCCCAAGATACTTTAAGGTAGACAGAATAAGTGAAGTTTCAGATGAATGACAGTAGCACGGCACAGCAGTTTGAGAGTGGATGCATACGAAAATATTGTACTTATTCTTTTGGTATGATGCCTTTCTTTCTTTATTTATTTCTTCGTCCTACGTTGGAAAGAGTTCTTTGGAAGTTCAACCTTTGACATTTCACTAGGTAGTTTTCTGTATACAGTCCTTTTGTATAAAGAAGAAAGAAACGTTTTGCTGATTTTTTACATATGAAATACAATGCCTGTATTTCTTTTCATACTTACTTCATAATATGATATGTACACTTGCCGAAGAGGGTAAGATAATCATTGTTATTCAATAACTAGTGGCTTGCAGCTGACTTCATTTTCTTCAAATGTTTTGAATCACACCTCTCACAGACCAGATCTCTCACCTAGTGACTATCATCTTTCTCTAAATTAAAAGAACATCTAGGTGAAAAATACTTCGTCAGCGAGGTGAAATTTGAAGTGGGGAAGTGAATTAGGACGGCGAATTACGGCGAAGGAATGACAACACTGGCCCCACAGATAATGCTAGAAAGGATGCAGGGGTAATATGTTACCCCACATCTTTTGTATTACATTCGCAGTTTTCGTAAATAAAAAGTGAAAAGCGTGAAAGTTTGAGTATTGTCCTTAAATATTAGTGTTCGATTAAAACATTTTTAATTATTCTCTTTGCCCTATCATACAAAAACATAGAAATAGTTTGAGGTAACAAAATCCCACTTATGCGTATGCGTATGCACATTCGTGTGTAAGTTCCGCCTCCCCCTCCAAATGAAATTAAAAATGTGATTTTGCTCCCCACAGTGAAGACCGTCTTCATGCTCTGCACTGGACAATGTGATAAAGGTATTGTGAAGACACAGAGATCCTGCTAACCAAGGCCGCTAAGCATAAGCAAGAATTTATAAAATTAATAAAAGATTTCGTCAGCTCCAAAGACAAAGTAAAAGTTTTACGCCGTGTTGGACGCCCAACTTTCCCCAGTCCTGGCCCTCTGCCCCCTCCAAAGCACGGGATCAGAAAGCGACTCAGGCATCCACTTGAGACCCGCTCACCCCGGCGACGCGCCGGACATAAACAAATCTTAGTGTACACACCCGCCTGCCGCACTCTTCCCAGACCGACTCACCCCTCTGCACACCAGCAGGGCACAGTTTTTAGATTAACGGTATGCTCTTTTTTGCTTCAGCATTTCTTAACCTTTGAGACTCTCAAATAAATTTAATCAACTCAGACTTACACGCAGCTGCATGAAGAAATAAGGCATTTTCTCAGTTAGCGTAAAAAAAAGTGCATTAGATGGACATTTTCATTTCCAGAACCTTCATGAAACGAAAAGCGATTGGCGGAAAATTATTAAACCACCATAGATTTGAGCGACCCAAAACTTAAGAGGTAGGGAAACGAAGCGTCAATGGAATGAGCTTAGGGGAGGGACGAACACTTACGGGATCATTTGCGAGTTACGTCGTCGGGCTGCTGCTTTTTTACTTTCCCATGCTATTTTACTTTCTCGATCGGACTTACGTACGCATTGACTCGCTTAGAGTTAAGTCGCCGAGTCACATGAGAGTCTATCTATTAATTAGATGTTTTGTCTTTTTTGAACTGCATAGCCGCACATAGAACTCGACCGACAGGCAGATTTATGTTCGTGCGAGTTAATTTTATTAAATTGGTAGTTAGAAAATCTAGCAAAATGTCAGTCTTATGGGTTGAAGTTCTGAAAGGTTCCGAGAACTGTTATAACCTGCGACACTCACGAAAGACTGGATCATGACGAGTGCGTAATTTGGCGAAAGAAGCGCGGGAAATGGACCAATCTGCTGACATGCGAAGGACGTTTTTAGAGGAGGCGCGACGCGCCGGATCACTCACCCAAGGCACCGAACTCCCCGCCATGTGGAGCGCTCCGCCGCCAGCCCGACGCCGCAAGTCGACCTGCGAAGGACGCCCCTATCCAAACAGCTGGGTGACGTCGTATCTTTAAACCGAGCAATGGTTATTTTGTTGTAGGCAAATAGAACATAGAATCAAAGAAAGACTTTTGATTAATCACTAAAAAAGAATTGCCAATTGTATCATTTGCGTGGCCGTGCTTGTGTAATTTTGTAATTTAGCGAAAGAATTTTTTTTTGTTATTTAAGGTCGCATCAAATAGGTCATTAGGGACCACTATTGCGTGTAACGGAATGGTAACTATGAGGATGACAAGATTGGGGTGTGAAAGGACGAACATAATACAACCATGCCCGAGGCGGGACTCGAACCCGCGATCCTTCGGTCCGAGATCGCTACGGCACTGCTGCCTTGAAACTTGAAGAAACTTGTTAAATATAATCCAGGTAAAACTTTATCGAGAAAAAATCATCCTAAATTCTTAATTTTTTTCTTATTAAGACCATTACATTTATGTTTTTGTTGATAAAAATGGGTGCGTTCTTTGTTGGTAACTCACTTTCATCGCAGTACTGTGACAGGTATCCCAATCTCTCTGCGATGCCCGGCCTTCCATTATATATAATCAAACGGAGAGCGACGGTACAGAGGAACGTACTAGCGAGAAATAATTGAATGATAGAGATAAAGAGTGGGCCCAAAGTCAAAGGAGAAAACGACGTGCAGAGATGGAAACTTCAAATGCAATAAATGAATTTTCCAAGAACATGGATTAGACATGTGTTTTCATGCAGTATTAACTCATTGTAAGTGAAACTAAATTGCTGTTAATTTGAAGCTTGTATTCTGTTATTTGATTCAATATATTGAAGTAAGTGTTAAAAAATGTATATAATTAAATGGCGTGACGCAAAAAATGATGTAAACATATACTATTTTCTCTGTAATTTTCATTTACATACTATGTGCTTTTGTGTACGAGTAGTATGAGTAAAAAGTCTTGTAGCTTCACTTTTCGGATATGCTTCGTTGGAAAGTGATCCTACCGGACAGGATTACTCTTCTTACTTGAAATTTTATGAAAGTGATCTAAGAGAAATAATACGTAAATTAGGCAATAATGCCTATTGAATACTAAATTAGGCAATAATGCCTTAAAATTCGTTCGTAACGTGTTGGATTAATAGCTTTTCTTAGATTGAATTATTTCTTAACAATCATACCGATCGTCGGATTCAAAAAATCTAATATCTTTATAAATGAAATAAGTAAGAATATTGAATTGATACAAAATAAAATTATGAAATAGATTAATTCATTTTGACCCGAAAAAGTATTTCAGAATAAAAATATCGTCATTTTAACAATGTTTAGTTATTTCAACAAAAATGTGTAAAAAAAAGTTGTATATTAACCATCATTTTTCCAAAAATGAAATTTTAATAACACCAACTTGCCTGATAGGTTTAATAAAATATTACGTAATTATATTCATAAAAACATTTATTTTTGTAATACTCGTATCATCAGTACCTTAACAGAGAAATGAGGAATGAAGTTTTCATTTAGAGCATTCCATTCTTCTCTGTCTCATGTTTTGAAATACCTCTGTGACTCTCAGCAGCTTGTAAACGAAGGAGCTTTGGAACTTCGATATCCTTCATCGACACGTTCCATCCTCCTTGTCATTATTTCACTAAAGCAAGGAAATCAGTAAGATGGAATTTTCCCACTCTTATACAAAGCATCGTGAATTGACCGTCCTCGAATGCATTGTCGTCTCATGATTAGATGCTCCTGTCCTCTACCATCTCTTTCCTTCTTTCGCCACCACATCACCATTTTCTTTTCTTCGAAATTATTATCTACAATGATTACATTTACCACCCTTCTAATTTTCTCATTTACACAATTCACAGTTCATAGCAATTTCTATCTCGTACTATGGAGTATTCACAAATCGATGCAGCTATGTCGAATATGCCGCTGTCTGCAAGAGAATTGTCGCAGCCGGCTGGCTGATCGGTACATTTCCGTGATTTCTCAGATCAGCACCAGGCGAATACCGCAGCAGTACTCCCAACAAACGGGCCACGGACCCCGAACAATCTTTCCTTCCTCTTCCTTGTCTTATTCTCCCCGTTTACTTGTACACACACACACACACACTTACGTGACCTATACTACCACACTTGCCGGAAGTCCGGTCGGGGACTTAAAACTTGTGCCAGTTGGTGCGGTGCCTTGCTGGGGGAAGTTATCTGGGATGGGAAACCCCTGCAAGCCGACGAGCAGGTCAGCGGCGATCACGCCTTCCAGCCGGAGAAGATCACCGCTACTTCCTACAATCATTCACTGCACTTACGGCACTAATGACCTCAGCCGTCGACGAGTTGCAAGCGCAGAATTATAATAAATCAATCAAGAATCGATTTTATTCATGACATACTACCCATGATATCCAGACACAGGACACTCGCGCTTCATGACACCGTGAGGCACGTCGTGATGCAATATTGCGCTTCGTATCTAACCATGTTCAGTAATGCGTCCTCGACGCCTTGCCCACCCCACCCCTGTCCTTTACATTTCAACCTCCGCAAACCACGCGTCCTTTCTCATGCAGCTGCCTCTCTTTAACCCAGTCGCCTCGACTCCCTCCCTCCCTCCCTCCCTCCCTCCCTCCCTCCCTCCCTCCCGACCTTTCGATCCCGGCATCTGTACAGGTGCCCTCGCCCACCACTTTGCCACTCGCCTTCCCATCACCTCTCACGTGGTCGGCGGCCGCCACCCCGCCCACACGCGCTGGGGACCAACGACATCAAAGCGCCGCGCGAAGAACGCCGGGCGAGGCGTGATGGGGGGGGCGTGCGCGTCACACGCCCGCGCCAAAGACACAAAGAGGCTTTCCGGCAAGAAACTCGTATCTCATTTCGAAGCGCGCCGCCGCCGCCAAAGTGGCCGCGCCGATCTTCCGGGCGCGCGGCCGACCCAAAGGCCCCGACGACGCCTCCGGACACTCTCTCACCCGCGGCCCTGCCAGATCCTACCCACCTGCTTGCCTAGTCCACTCAGCATAGACATTCACTTCACGTCTCTGAACACGCTCACATCCAGCGGCCCTCCCCGATGCCTTGCCCACTTGCTTGCCTACTCAACCCAGCGCGCGCGCGCACACACACACACACACACACACACTTCACCTCACTAGACCCTCACACAACCAGCCTTGCCCGTTCCTGCACACTTGCTTGCCTACTCAACCCAGCGCACATACACACACATACACTCTACCTCACTAGACCCTCACACAACCAGCCCTGCCCGTTCCTGCCCACTTGCTTGCCTACTCAACCCAGCCCACACACACATTCACTCGAATCACTGGGCGCCCATACTACCATCCTTGCCCGTTCCTGCCCACCTGCTTCCCTTCTCAACGCAGCCCATACACATATTCACTTCGCAACCTGTGTGATCTTGCTTATTCCTGTCCGTCACTATCCCTCTTGCTCGCTTGCATTATCCTCACACACGAGTTAAAAAACGCGATATTTCCTTCTTCCATGACCTATCTCACCCTTCACGTACACACACACAGACTACACTACCTCAAATGGCGGGAAACCGGTCGGGAGCTGTGTTAGAGCTTGTCCTGGCTGGGTCGGAGCACCATTGTGGGAGATGCCTGGAGTGGGAAATTCTCTGCAAGCTGCCGTGTAGGTCGGCGTCAGATCTCACCATCCAGCGGGGGAGGTATACCGTCACTTCCAGACATAAAAAGATTCAGTACACTAACGGGACTAATGGCCGTAGCATTTGACCTGTCCGGAATCATCAACCGTTGTTTTGTCCTCTCACCCACCGACTACACCCTCCTACCTTCCTCCTCCCATGCCCACCTGCACTCAAACGCGCACTTTTCCAATTGTTTGCCCACCACCTGCCACTCTCCGCCCTCCCACCCAGCACACTTGGCATTGAGCCCAAGGCTACTATTTGCAACTGTTCGCTCTGGCCTGCTCAGCAACTCCCTTCTTCTCGTCGGACGTTCACACACGTCCACCTAAGTTGGTAGCCCTACCTTCTCACCTTCTCCTGCACACGCTACCTTGCCCGGCCGCTTCCTCGCCGAATCATCCCCCTTCCGCCTCACTCTCCCCTCGCCCCTTTGAACGTTGTCATGCCCGCCCGCCCGACCAACAGACGACCGTCGGACCAATCGACCTTTCGACCCTCCGTCCTACCTCTCGTACGCCTTCATCTTCGCCTCCTCACCTCACAATTACGCCTGTACATGTTCACCTCCCACGGTCACGTTGTCCGCTCACGCCTACCCACACACCTTCGCCTTCACACCAGTCCGTCCACTCGCTTCCTCTTCGCGTGCTCCGTTCGCGACGGACGGGCGTTTTGAGACGGCCGGCCTTTGCGGTCGGCGGCCCCTCGCTGGGCCTTTCAAGTACGTGGCCGCACTTCCGGTCGTTGGCACCCTTCGTCGCCCGACATGTCCCGCCTCACAAACGAATGGGCGGAGTCTACTCTAAACGGTCTTTACCGAACATCTGCATGGGGACCAAAGTTCTTTCTACGAGAATATACTGTTTATCAATTCTTTAAGAGCTACTTCTGACTCTCTAAAATTTTGGACTAGTCAAGGTATTTTGATGACAGAAGAACCAATGATACATTTTCAGTATGGTGTGTACAGGGTTGCATAAACAATATACATTCACGAGAAGTATTGAAGGTTCTAAGGTCTATTAACACGACCAAAAAACTGCCTAGGATTTATTGACTAATTCTAATGTATCCTGGTGTGCTGAAACCGAAAATAATTCAGTTTTTCTTCATCAACAAAAGTTATTTTAGAAATCAGCATTTGGACGTTTACAGGTAAACCTGTAAATTTAGACTATTGCTATTATTGATTTCAATCTCAATTATTGAAGTCAATTTGCCTTTGAATCTGCTTCCTTATTTTGCCTCAAAGATAAATACTTTTTAAGTATGCGATGTTTTCGTGACAATTTTCATCTTCTGAATTAGATTTAACACACTTATTACTTCATTTTCAGTTGCCTTCAAGTTAAAAGTCGCAAATGCATTTACGTTTTGGAAAAATTACTAGTAGGTATTGTGTTAATTCCCAAACCTTATTGTTTCATATTTAGCAAATGTCCTGTTAAAAACAAACTAATAAAAGGAGTGTTACTGAAGAAAGCCTCTTTAACTTAGCCAATTAAGACAAAAATTGACTTTCCAGAACGTGTGAACAAAACGCTAAAATCTTCATTTGCGGTTGTAAGGTCAAATGGTTTCATTCCGGGACTCTTTTGATGTTTTGTGTGCAACAAAATCACAGCGATGACTGCTAATTTTGTTCAATTGATAAGAACAAACAAAACCAAGAGAAATTACTTATCCCAACCTCGAGTATGTTATTCGACAAATTCCTCACAGTATCAACTTCCGTTACCAAACCCACCGTCTGGTGTACGCGATTTTACATTCTATATAGAAAGATTAATAATAGAATTTATTGAAGAAGAAAAGGAGCCAGAATTTAAAAGGAGATCGCAATTTGTTTCTCAAAACGAATGTCATGAAAGAAATATTATGCTTCATAAAAATATATTTCCAAAGATGAAGCAGAATCGTTGAAATGGAAGTTTAGAAAATTGTTTATTAATCATTACTTATATATATATATATATATATATATATATGTATATATATATATGTATATATATATATATGTATATATATATATGTATATATATATATGTATATATGTATATATGTATATATATATATATATATGTATATATGTATATATATATATGTGTATATATATATATATAATCACCTTGTTTTAGATATCATTAGAAAAATTCGTTCCATATTTCTCAAATGGAGGGTATCTCATTTTCTGTAGTTGGGTTGTAAGTCTCTTGAGTAAATAAATACGCTATGATTCTAAAACAAGATTTTAAAACAAGAACCTTTAGGCCTACAATCGTGGATAATCATACTTTCTTTGCTAGCGTAGTGGGAGAGTCGAACAAGAAATCAATATTAGGAAAAATAAAACTGATCTCTTGTAGATTCAGTCCAAGCGAGATAATGTCTTTGAAAGCATGGTGATTTAAAACATGTCCTGAAATCACCCCAAAAAAATGAATGACGATTCACATATGAGCGCCTTATTGCCGAAGCCTAACTGAAGGACAACATTTTTGTGGGGCCTAGCTATTTGTAAACTCCAATCAGATGAATTCTTCATTCAAAGGATGAAGTAAGCTGAAAATCAAGCTCTAAATTCGTGGAAACTGGTCATTAATCGTGTTCTATGAAACAACAAAGACCACGGCTATGAAATGAGCTTGAAATGTACACGTAACGTTTACAGAAGAAGGTAATAAAATGACCGTGAAAGTATATTTCTGCTATCTATTTAGCGGTTTTTTACAGCCTTGGCGGTTTTCCGCGTCCCAATTTCCATGCCTCTATTTTCATGCTCTTGTGGCTATTTTTCCTCTTATATTTTTATTTTTCATATCCTGTTTGTCTCTACCATCTGCTGTTAGTGTGACTTATATTGTGTTTTACCTTTAATTATTCCTATACTAGTGTCTAAATCATGGGGCATACCTCCCACCACCATATATTCATTTTTTTGTAAATTTATTTCAACCCCCCATTTTCCATACTTTTCTACTAATGTTCTGAACATATAAGTTACATCATCTTCATCTTCATCTTCAGCCATTATCACCTGGTCATCTGCAAATAGTAGACTAAACAATGTTTCATCACCTATTTTCACACCCACGCTTCTGCACTTTCTTTTCCATTCTTTTAGGGCTTTATCAATGTATATCTTAAACAGGGTTGGAGATATACAGCAGCCTTGCCGTAATCCTTTATTTACTGGGAAGTTGTCTGATAGACATTTTCCCACTTTTACGTGACTTTTGTTTGCATTGGTGAAGAGCAAGGTGAAAGATTCCACCAGTATTTAAAATACATTGAGAGACGTTATTATGAAAAATGGGATGTGTCTATGTTGAAGAATTAATGCTGGAAGAAAAAGCGGGAAACTCGAGACAATCATAAACTAAAGCTGAAAAGAAGTATAAAGGGAAATGGTATCATTACAAATGACCAAAAATGCAGAAAATGTATTGTCTTAAGGGTCCAATAAAAAATTCATTCTTGAGAAAGTTAACAATTACTACTTTTGCTCTTCATAACCCTGCTACTTGCCATTGGAAAAAAATGATCCCGAGAGAAAAATTCTTGTTTTTTAAAATAATTCGTGTCAATACACCCCAAAACATACAAGTTATTTGAAATATTTCACACAGCTATCCGAATTTTTCACTACTTATTAAATTTATTCTAAAGCCCTACCATGTTTGTTTATAATGGTCATTTAGTATCGCAGGCACATTGCGAAGATTTTATGACAATTTGAAAATCAAGATAATAAACTTCACATACTCTGTGTGTACACCAATCTAACATTTACAATATATTTTTTAGTATTAATGTAATTAGACTGAATATAAAGTGATATATATATATATATATATATATATATATATATATATATATATATATATATATATATATCACTTATATATATAGTCTAATTTAAATTACATTATTGTCATATCGGTAATACAGTTACAATATCGTTGGTAGATTTGTGTGATGTAATGAAATTGGTTTGGGATTTTTGCCACCGCGTCATGTAATATTAACTTCATTTTTTCAAACTCGTTCCAATGGCTTCGCCTGAATTCAGTGCACAGTACCGTGGAAAATGTCCACCCCTTCCGGACCCGAAATGAAACAAGCAGTGGCGCTCCAATGTTCTTGTTTTTTTCCGCTTGTGCTGCATTGAACGATGATCAGTAGGGTTGAATCATTCGTTTGGATTTTATAATTAAGTAGTGGAAGTGGCCTATTAAGTGTATTATTATTTTTCATTTTTAATACTAAATCTAATTTACGTGCTTTTAATTATATACTTACTCAAAATGAATCCAAAAATTGTTTTAAATTAAAATATTTGTATATAACAGAGTGATATTATGCTCTATCTTTTAAATAAAACGTATTCTGCTTTCTCGTATTTTTTCTAGGGCGTTCATTGCGTAATCAAAATAAACGCTCAAAATACTCAGAATTCAGAGTGTGAAAACAAATATTGACAAAATGAGTTCTTATGAAAGTATACTGTTAGATTGGATGTGAATGTAAATTCATGATTTTATTTAAAACACGGTGTGATATATGTATGCGTGAACTTGAAATAGTACGTAGAAATATTACTTCAAATAAATGAAGGTTTAATTCCCCCTCACAAGAACATTCCTCACTGCATTGCTGCACGAGTTTCTCCCATATACAGCACTCGTTAAACCTATACTACCACCGACACGAGATAAAAGATGTTTCACAATGGAGTGAAGGTCTGTTACAGACCATTCTCGAAGATGAACACTAATTAAGTGCAGTACCAAAGCATATAAAACCGCAACTTTCCTCGTTTATACGGCCAGATTTCATCTCGCACAATATCTTTCTTACGTTCTTAAACATACGCAAACACTACTTGAAATCATTCTCAAGAAGTCCATGAAGCTCTATGCAACATGCCGTAACGCAGGGTTAAAGGACTCGTTCGGCGGTAAAATCCAAAACATTACATTTAATAGGGTCGTGTAAAAATGCTTCCGTCGAGATATCTACGCAAGGAAGCAGAGCGGCTGCGGCATAGAACGACTCTCTCAGGGATGAAGACAGCCAAGCCGCGGCCTGGAATCCTCAATTCTCTAGATTTCATTCGTTGGGCCGTTCCGGAAGGCTGAACGGGGAGACGTTAGCTAAGACGGTGAAGGGTTGAGAACTCGGGACTCGGTGATGGTGATTATGGCAATGATGGCAAGGATCTCAGAACGCAAAAGAACCGAAGAATATGTAAGGTGCCGACTATCTCTCTCATTAACATTTAATTACGAGCACTGTAGCTATCATGACTGTGATATTGGTGATGGTAGGACTGACTGAATGATGAATGGTGAAATGCAATATGACGTCGCTTGTGATAATGGTTACAACCATGGAAGCGAGAGCTTTGTATTGAAATTTTCCGTGTGATACCTGTCTATAAAACGAGGTTGGCAAAGTAGGCCTATTGACCACAACCGTAGCACCACTGAGGTGTGGCCTAGCTCATTTCCTCTAATGCAGTCCACGCGATCTACCACCCAACACGTATTTTACCAGGGGAGGATTTCAAGACCTGACAAATAGCCCCCATCACCGTCTCATAATCTTGAGACTTACAAGTTTTCAGGTTGCTTGTGAAATTGTTGAACGTCACTCATTGTATCGGGTCACGTCCCTCCTCAACACCCATCAAGTAACAAGCTCTATCGTGGCGAAGTCAACAAGCAAACTAGGGTCTTCTAGGGGATTACCCAAAAAACACGGAATGTCAGCCCGTCTTCTCCCTGCAGTCACCTTAGTCACCTTTATGAGAAAGATATGAGTACCACCGGGAATCTGAGAACCCCGGCGGGGGATTTTAATTCCCAAAAGGATTTCTCAATGTGGAGTCACAACAATAGACCTCAGCCCTAATCCCGCCCGTGGGGAAAACACATTCTCTAATACAAAACTAATTGTGATTGCCCCATTAACTGCGCTTCTCCAATATAGTACGTACCAAAACGAATATTGGTTCACAAATCATATCTCATCCATTAATGGAGAGACTGGTGCATGCCTGAGCAGCTGCATAGGGAGAAAACACTCAGGCAGATGACAGGACATCTATTGGTATCCAAAGTGCAAAGACGTAAAACTTCGTTCATACATGCATAATTACAAAACCACACCAGCGCTTAGCCAAGATCTGTCTACTTAGTATAGGAGAGAATGGGTACTACAGAATCACAGCATACGTACGGCAAAAACGAACTGGTCAACGAAGCTAAAATTCTCAGAGCTGGTGATAAAGGGCTCCAGGAGACGGTGGTGAAAGTTTGCGATCGGATCCGGGCGGAATATTTTGAGGATGAAACAAAGCGGCGGTGGGTAACACACACACACACACACACACACACACACACACACACACACACACACACACACACACATATATATATATATATATATATATATATATATATAGCGGCCGATGGAGTAAATACGGAAGTATATGAGAACATATGAGAGTAAAATGTGATATTAGACTGAATAAAACCCTGCAAGGCGTTAGACAGTGGTAGTAAGCTTAGAGATTATGGTAGAGGGCTGAATGCTGATAGAGAGCGATATGGTAAAGAGAGGTATACATCTACAAAAAAACTACAGGAAGTGGGCAGAAACAAAAGACGGGTGTTGGTACCTGATGGTGGGAGGGAGAGAGGGAGGGTGGGCGGTGGAGTGGGAAAAGGAGGGCGAGAAAGTGACGAAGGGAGGATGGGTAACGGAGGGACGATGGGCGACGGAGGGAGGGAAGGAGGGAAGGAGGGTGGGCGACAAAGGGAGGGAGGGCGCCGGAGGGAGGGAAGGAGGGAAGGAGGGTGGGCGACAAAGGGAGGGAGGGCGCCGGAGGGAAGGAGGATGGGCGCCGGAGGATGCGAGGGGAGCGGGGTAAGGAGGGCGGTGTGCGGGGTGTGATGGAGGGAGAGCAGTGGATGCGTGCGGGCAGAGCCGGGCTGTGGCCGGCAGAGGCAGAGGATGCGGGGGCGTAGTCGTCGTTCCGCCTCGCTGCGCCGTTGGCGGCGGAGGCGGCAGCGGAGGCGGCGGCGGCAGCGGTCACGGGCAGCCAGCACATTCCGTTCACGACCCTCCGCGCTCGTAAAGAACTCGTAATGCCCGGCTTGACGTCATTCAAAATGGCGGCGCGGCGACCGCCCGCGGGGACTGACGCGGCAATCGAGGGCCGCCGCCCCCGCCGCCACGCAGAGCAGAGGTTGGGAGCAGAAGATAGTGCAGGGAACTGACTCCTCCTTGTAAGGGAGGGACTCGGAGGGAATAAAACGGCATTGAGGATGCGGCGCTTAAAAGATACGGAAGTTGGGAGAAAAGTAAAGGGAACGCCGCGATTAGAAGCTCGCTTTGGCGCTAATACTGAAGATACGCTTTGAACTTCCTGCTGACTTGTAAATAGAAATTGAGACATTGAAACAATTCCTGAACATGAACACATTAAATTTATTAATAATATAGTATATTTTAAAAGATGAGGTTAGGCTTATTCAAAGTTGTTTACAGTAAAAAAATTTAAACAGTGGAATTCTCAATGTATTTTCACATAAGCTAGGAAAACAATATTTCAAATGTCGATTACTTATTTAGTGACAGAAGATGTAAAAATATCCCTTTTCTACAAGATACTATGAAAGGCTTTGGTTTGGATGATTTGGACCGTTGTCCATGCACAAAGATCTTGGTTTTATCAGTACTCTAATCATATTGAGTTCTCACATATTTTCATTTCTAATTTTATCATCCCATCTATAACTTTTAATGTTTGTTGACAATTTGATTTACGATGCCGATAGTTTTAGGTTGTTCTTATGAGGCACATTGGTTTTGGAACTGTAGAGTAGAATAAAAACTACCCTTCATTATTTCACCAGAATTTTCCTTTCCAGAAATGATTCAATTTGTTTCTCAAATGTAATGAAATGTTGTGCAAATAGGTTTCTAAAGAGATTTAAAGCGCTATTGCAAATTGGTATTTTCATTTGGTACGAAACTGATTTATTTCGTGTAATTCTAGGAAGATTGCGTTCCTCCTGTTGTTATCGCTGAACGATTTTAGAGCTTAAACAATTAACTTGATTGTTTTACAGTTTACGTTTATTATAGAGTATTATAAGTAGTATCAACTAACCCAGGGTTGTTACCCAGGTTTTTGTTAACTTAGTAACTACCAAAGGGGATAATTCAATTTCCACACCGACATTTTTGAGGAAAGAAATTGGAGCCACGGAAATGTTTTACTTGTTAGCGCTACAGACAACAAAATATCTAAATTAGTATTTTTGTTTGAATCTCAATGCAGATATAAAGGGTAATTGTAATTATTTAGATCATAAAAATTGAGAGTGAAAAAATATGTAGAGAAAAGTAATACTTATTGAGGCAAATGAAATAGGTTTACTTAGACATAATTTATCAATATTCAAAACACGTTGCTATATTTGTATCTATTCTATGAATTTGGCACGCTTTTTTTTGCAAGTTATTGTACATATATCATGTTTTTCTATCATGATTTATTGGATATGAAGCAAAACTTTACCTCAATTTCATACTTGACGAATTTGGTTCAGGAGCTTTATTGCAATTTCTTTTTCCCATTACTCCAATCTGATACCACATATTGTACATATATTATATACATACATATATTATACAGGATGTTCCACTGTCATTATATGAATAATCAGGATCATTGACATTTATTATATTTTCAAGCTCACTAATAGGATATTCTTTTGACATGATGAGACTGTTGAAACAAACTACTGAATGCCAAAGCACAAATGTGAGTTATTATAAATTGTTGAAACTTAGTGACTTAGTGCATTTAATTTATTGTTGTTGTAAATTATTGAAACGCAAAAAACAATGAAACCAAAATAAAGTAGCCTCTATTAAGAGTAAAACAATAGTAAGCTTTGTATTTTTCGTGTAATATTTTCATTCCACAAACTACACAACGGAACTAGGTTACATGACTAGGTTGAAAAGGTGAAAAACTAGAAATATTTTACAATACACATTTTTCTCATCATTTTGTCAAAGGGTTCAAAATAACCAATATTCAGTGAATTCTGAAACATTAAACAATTTGGAAATGCAAAGTAACTCAAACATACAAGTGTACGGTACATCCTTCACTTCATTTGGTAGCAGAAGGGGTAAAAGTATTGTTGAACAAGGACGGTCTACTGAGTGCCACAGTGAGGGAATGTTCGCTAAAGAGCAGGTTTGCAAGTTTGGCTTTCAAGAATATGAGTCCGCACGCAATGGGAGGGTTTGATGCGGCCAGGGAGTCCTGTTGGGGACAACGTGAGGATGATCGATGAGTCTGCTGGACGCTTGACCACTCTCGACCGCAAGCGGGGGAGGGGCCGTGATCGATTCGGCACACGACAGAAAACCAGAGGGAACAAGGTGGGACGGGCAGAAATCTTTGGACCGTCTATCACAGCGTTTCTTTACAGCATGGAATGAGAAATCGTCGTTTAAGCATAGCAAGTTGAGTAGGTTTTACGATAAACGTTATTTCTATGTCTGTATAGCCATCAGCCTAAAAGCTGGTTGTACCGTCGCTGTATCAGAGAGTAGCGCCAATGAGGCGTACTAGGTAATTTCAAAGAATTGAGGTTGTTTGTCATTGCTTCTGTGCTAGTCAGAAAATGTAGTATGCGTCTAATTCAGTCACTGTTTGAAGTAGAACTCTAGAGTTCGGCTGCCATGATTGGTAGTTGTCCGTGATTTCTCGAATATAAACTATGCTAATGTAAGTGCAACACGTAAACATATGCACCATGGTCCGTGCGTGATCATTCCTTATTCATAGTTGCACCCTCCTTTCTTTACACATTTACACACACACTTCCATGCAGTGACACTATCACATTAGTGGGGAGAGCGGCTGGGAGCTCAGAGCGTGTGTCGCCTGAGGCAGTGCGTCGCTCAGGGAGATACCTGGACGAATAAAGGCCGAGATCCAACGTGATGAAGGTCGGGAGGAGATCTCACGACCCAGTGGGGGAGGAACACCGCCACCTCTCGGGATATAATATGCACTACATTTACGGAACTAATTACTCCCCTAGTTTACGCACCCGGAATCTATACTTTCTCAGGAACTCCTAAAGCACCATCTGTTCTACGAATTCCTTTTACAGCAGGAATGCAATCACTCAACACCACCCACATTTACAGCGGCTCCCCGTTTGCCTCAGCCAAAGATTGCGATATTATTAAGGTAACTACAAAATTCACTAGAGGCTTCTGCAAATCCAACCCTAACACTGACACTTGAAATGTGAGTTAATCACGAGTCATCGAAAACTCGTTAGTTCAAGAAAACAAAAATGTTTTGTTAATTTCAAGGCTTACTTATTTACTTCATTATTTGACATTTATGTCTAAAACTGAAGTAAGTATAACTTAATCTATTTATTAATGTCAGTCAATAAAACACGAAACACTGTTCAAGTAAATTCGATTGGTAAGTTCGGTAGTTCAATTAAGTATCAAGTAAGTTCGATTGGTACAAAACAAAACGGATATATATAATATAAACGGATATAACAAACGGGAAAAAGTGGTTGCATGACAACGGACATTTTTGAGCGATCACAAGAGTACACAATTCTCTCAATTATAAAAGTATGCAAATTGCGAGTTAAATCTCGATGAAAGTTTTTCCTTCAACTGCATTAAGTACATTATTTTGTGAATAACATGCGGAAGGCTTTGTTGAATAAGAATATAAAGAGCGATAGATTGTGATAGAGGGAGGTAGATGGCAAAAGACAGATATTAAGGTGCGTCGATCAAAACTCGTATTTAGATCCTTATGTTGTGTGTATAATTGTTGTAAGTAAAGAAAGTGGCATTTTGAAAATTCATTTTGAGAATAGTACTGGATTTCTTTCAGGTTTTGTTATCGTGCTAGAAGTAACTTTCTGTCAAGTCGCTGATGACTGCAAAGTGAGCCAGTAAATGATTTCTGACATCACACATCTACACATTTATGTATGTGTGTGTAATGGACATATACTCATTTTCTCTACGAATATACTGATATCCCACTATTGCTTCGTTAAAATCACTTTTTGATATCGGGAATCATTTAGAAATTACCTAGGATGGCTCCATGTAGTGATACATCGCAAAACATCAGATAATACAGTGTGCACCGACTATTCTGGTAAGATGCATCGCTGAAGTGTGTCAATGACCAGGTTAGAAGGTCGGTTAGCGCGTAACAGAGAAATGGTATAAACAGAAATAACGTTTATGTGAAAGTCTGGATCGAGACGTAACAGTGAACGAGAGACTAGGATGAAAGAGCGCCATTGGAGTCGGGCTTCAGCTGCGAGGGAAATGGAAAAGCGGTGAGGGCGCGCCGTCAGGGCAACTGCGTAACAGCCGGTCCGCAAGTTCCGAGCCGGGTGGGTGGAGGGGTGGAGGAGGGGTAGGAGGGGAGGGGAGCAGACGCGGCCGTTTGTCGCACGTGCGTCGCCGACTGCTGCGTCGCGGTGACCGTAAAGGGCGGCCGCAGCTGCCGGAGAGACGCAGAGAGGTGGGAGGGGGGGAGGTGCCAGGGATTGAGGCGGAGAGGGTAGTGGTGACGGTGATGAGGGCAAAGTCCAGGGAGGGGACGGGGAGTGGTTGAGGCGGGGTATGTCGGTGGCTGGGGTGGAGGTGACGGTGTCGGTGACGGAAATTAGGACGGGTGCGGTTGGCAGTGGCGAGGGACAGGAAGCGTACGGGGAGTGGCAGTGGCGGGGACGATGTCGGTGACCGTGACTTGCCGGGGGGCGAAGGGGTCAGCGACAGTAGCGGCAGCAGCGCCAGCACCGAAGGCTGGAGCGGCTGTGCTGTAGTGGAGACGGTGAACCGTTGGCTGTCTCAGCGGGCGCGACGGTGACAGCAACATTGACCTATAGGCGGTGGCGGTGGTGGTTACGGTGGAAATGGTTGCACAGGTGGAGTATCTGTGGGCTTGCGATGTCCATAGTGACAGCAGTGTCTGTGTGTTACTGAGACTGACGGTAGTGATGGCAGCGGTGATGTCGGGGGTGGTGGAGGAGGCGGCGCGGTGGACTGACGAAGGCGGCACAGCATGTCGGCCGTGCACTCGATATCAAAGCGGCAACTTGTGGACAAAAAGCTGTTTACCTCGGTGGGGGCGGCCGGAACCCTCGCAGGGGGAGGGAGGGAAGGTAGCAGCGTGTGCGCATACATGGCCGGCCAGCCGCTCGGCCGCCAAACCGCAAGGGTGGATCGACTTCGCAGCCACTTTGCACTAAACGAACCTCCTGCGTTTAGCTCATGGCCAGCATTTCCGCTCTCTCTACATAATCTCTGGAGGTTCTAGGACTTGAGTCCCGACGGTGGCCGATTTTTGACATCAGCTAGAAGCTAGGTCGAATTCAGCCGGGTGGATTTCGTTCGGCCGGCTGCTATGATCGGTAGATCTGCGTGATTTCTACGAGCTACACACGGCAAATGCCGAGGCAGTACCCTAACATATGGATCACGGACCGCGAGCAATCTTCCCTTCCTCTTCCTTGTCATTTCCTATCTCTTATTCACACAAACCTATACTCATATGCGCTTCATTCCCATACTGACGAATGCTTATAGCTTGTTCCGGCAGAGACGCTGGAAGGAGATACCTGGAGGATATATGCATGTATTACATAGGTCAGCGCCTGAATTCATCGCCCAGCGAAGCAGGAACCCCTGGGATAAAAAGATTCATTATACTAACAGGAATAATGACTAAAGCAGATGACGTGAACATCAATAATCAATCCATTAGTGCACCAATTTGCCTTTTGGACCGGCGCTCTCAGCCGCATCGTCGACGGAGACTCGTGCGCTCCCCGCTCACTCACTGCTCTGCTCCCCTGCTCCCACTCCCATGCCGCCTTTGATATTCCGGATCTGTCAAACCAAATTACACACAACCACATTTCTCAATAATCCATGTCATCTACTTTAAGCT
This sequence comes from Gryllus longicercus, assembly GCA_038098605.1. Taxonomy (NCBI): domain Eukaryota; kingdom Metazoa; phylum Arthropoda; class Insecta; order Orthoptera; family Gryllidae; genus Gryllus; species Gryllus longicercus. The sequence goes on from JAZDUA010000007.1 coordinate 6,380,793, forward strand.
TCTCGCTTTCCAGCTCGCATCGGATTAATGCCAACTGTGCCATCTCATACTGCAGCCTTCGCGTTATTTGCATTCCCCCTTCCGACCAACTTCTCCCTGTATTGCCACTACTTCGGCAGCTCACAACTATTTGTCATTGCTACCGTTAACTCCTCAGACGATCTAACACGTTTGCCTTCACAGTAATCTGCCATCATGGTACCTACCATCACGTACCCATGACACTTATAAACATCGCTTCCACCTGCAACAGAGTTGCATTCCCGAGAGTATCGCGTGTTATTTCCACCTCTGCCATATCACTTCTTTCTTCGCCTCTTCAACTGCGGACGCTGTGATCAATGCCTCCGCGCAAGTCCTGCCCTGCCGCCCGTTTTGCCGCTCCTGCCACCAGGGGCGCTCTCGGTCGGGCGCGTGATGAATCGCCCCTGTCGTTAAAGGGGCAAGCCTTCAACACTCCGGAAAATTGTTCCCTAATATCTCCCCTCATTTAGAAGGTGTCAGGCGTTCGGAAAGAAAGTAAATTAAGCAGGGGAGGTTGGAATCAAAGCAAGATGAATGATGAGGCGGCAAGTAGCGGAGGGGTTATTTTCCTGGTGACAATGAAGTCGATATCTGGGCCGACAGCGGCAAAGAGAACGATGGGGTGGAGTGAGGGCACAGCAATGGAAGCAGGCCAACACTGTTGAGCGCTTGCGACGCATAAACGTTAAACGGAAAGCAGACACTCTCCCTTTCCTATTTGTCTCCCGCGCCGTCTCTGTTGCCGTAGCCGCCCTCGCCGCCCTCGCCGCCCTCGCCACCCTCGCCGCCCTCGCCTCCCTCGCCGCCCTCGCCGCCCTCGCCGCCCTCGCCGCCCTCGCCGCCCTCGCCGCCCTCGCCGCCCTCGCCGCCCTCGCCGCCCTCGCCGCCCTCGCCGCCCTCGCCGCCCTCGCCGCCCTGGCCGCCCTGGCCGCCCTGGCCGCCCTGGCCGCCCTGGCCGCCCTGGCCGCCCTGGCCGCCCTCGCCGCCCTCGCCGCCCTGGCCGCCCTCGCCGCCCTCGCCGCCCTCGCCGCCCTGGCCGCCCTCGCCGCCCTCGCCGCCCTCGCCGCCCTGGCCGCCCTGGCCGCCCTCGCCGCCCTCGCCGCCCTCGCCGCCCTCGCCGCCCTGGCCGCCCTCGCCGCCCTCGCCGCCCTCGCCGCCCTCGCCGCCCTCGCCGCCCTGGCCGCCCTGGCCGCCCTGGCCGCCCTGGCCGCCCTCGCCGCCCTCGCCGCCCTGGCCGCCCTCGCCGCCCTCGCCGCCCTCGCCGCCCTGGCCGCCCTGGCCGCCCTGGCCGCCCTGGCCGCCCTGGCCGCCCTCGCCGCCCTCGCCGCCCTGGCCGCCCTCGCCGCCCTCGCCGCCCTGGCCGCCCTGGCCGCCCTCGCCGCCCTCGCCGCCCTCGCCGCCCTGGCCGCCCTCGCCGCCCTCGCCGCCCTCGCCGCCCTCGCCGCCCTCGCCGCCCTGGCCGCCCTGGCCGCCCTGGCCGCCCTGGCCGCCCTCGCCGCCCTCGCCGCCCTGGCCGCCCTCGCCGCCCTCGCCGCCCTCGCCGCCCTGGCCGCCCTGGCCGCCCTGGCCGCCCTGGCCGCCCTCGCCGCCCTCGCCGCCCTCGCCGCCCTCGCCGCCCTCGCCGCCCTCGCCGTGCTCGCCGCCCTCGCCGCCCTCGCCGCCCTCGCCGCCCTCGCCGTTCACATTTCCCGAGCCTACATCACCTACTACTTCAAACGACCTCTCCGACTTCACGTTCTTAACTGACCTCGCCGTCTTCAATCGACCTTACCAATCTCACCGCCCTCATTGTCCTCTTCGTGCCATTCATCCTTTCCGACCTCACCTTCTCCCCATACCCACCCTTCTTACCACCACCACCACCTTTACACTATTATTCTCCCTCGCCGCGTCTACCGAGCTCCATGCCTTCGCCAACGCCCACCCTACCCCCCTTCGCTACCTCCCTCGCCGCCTTTACTACAGCCACTCGCGCATAGGCATCATCGCCCTCCACCGACTCGCCCCTTCCGCCTCCATCACCAGAGCCTACTCCCAAGCCATCTCCACCCATTTCGCCCCCCCCCCCGCCGGTGCTAAGCAATAATGGAGGTATTGAAAGGCTTTACGAATGGATTGGCGCGGTGTGGGTGGTGAGGTACAAGGGAGGAGCTCATAACGGCGGCGTTACGGCCAGATAACACACCCACCGAGTGGCTGGGATTCCGGCGCGGGGAAATGTTTTCCAGCCTCTGCTATTTACGAGTCGGGCGCCGTGGGAAGATGGGGGTGAGGAAGGGGAAGGGGGGGGGGCAGAGCTCCCGCCAGAGGCGAAGACCGACTGCGCGCCACCCAGGCACGGGCCGCCAGCGATATTGGTTGCGCACTTACGTGCCTGTGATTGCGGATGAAAGAGGAATGGAACACAATACGGTGCACACCTGGAATGTTTGCGAAAGCTTAGTTTTCAATACACGGGGATGTTGTACACAGTGAAATGAAGTGAAAGTGAAAAATTAATTTAAGAACATAATTTCATCGCGATATCTTTGAATACATATTAAGGTACGTAATCAGTTTGAATTTGAATCATTGCTGCAATATTTGCGAAAGTTTCGTTCCAACCCACTATTGTGAACGGAGATGTTGTAGGTAGAGAAATGAAAGAGAGAGTGAAAATTAATTTACGAATATTTTTTTCTTCGAAACCTCTATGTAGACATTATATTATGTCTTCAGTGTACGTCATAAGTAAAAAAAATCTACCAAAAAATGTTTTTTAGATATCGAAGTTTCCGTTCCTTAGGCTTTTATTAGGGCTGGAAATGTAATACATTTTTAATTGCGTAGGCTTTCTATTCACCGTTATTGCAACTCACAATATATATGATTGATATGAAATGATGATTAAATATGAAATTCTATAATACATACATGGACAAACAATTGAATATTCATAACTTCTGTTCTCGTTTTCGTTATCTTCTAATTTCCTTCGACATTTTTTCATGTACACTTTTACACATTTACCGGCATCGTATCCTAGCATTGTATACTAGATGCTTATATCCAATCACACCAAAATAACATTTTATAATTTTTTTAAATTCATTATATATTTATGAATTAAAAATTTATATTTGTATAAATTAATAGTATTAAGTGTATTATAAATACATTTTATATGTATATATTAATATAATTGGTATCAAACTTCGAAAATATAACCATTAATCATAACACCACATTTTAAAACTTTTTATTTCATAATGTTCTATATATTAATATTTATATTATAATTAATCTATATATATATATATATATATATATATATATATATATATATATATATAGATTAATAATTACAGACAATTAACATTCACACACATTGAAATTAATTTCCCATAATGAACATACACACTTAACAAACACAATTAAAAGTATATGCATTAATCATTACACTTGTTTTGTTACATGAGAGTAATCAATATATTTGTTTAAAATATTTTGTATATTTATTTTTAATTATATTGTTATTAATGAAAGTTCGAAAAATTATTCACATCCTTCAAGGATACATATTAAATACTAATAATAATTAAACACTAATACATAATAAACAATAATGAAATCGTTTATTAGTTCAAAAGCTATGAAGGTAGGAAAAAGATAGTCAACAAACAGTAAATTAATAGACCTCATAAGCTCATGTGGTAAAAAATTTAGATTTTCGGTTTTTGCATGATTACGAACGAGTGGAGTCTTCTCGTTCACAATATGTATCTATTTTCAGCGAAAACAGTTCAGAAGTGTATTGAATATCCGTTTAAATCCATCCGTACGCTGACCTGTCAGAGGTCACGCGCACTTTTGCGCGTGCGAGAGTTTCTCTACAGGTTTTCAGAGAAAAATTATTTCTTTATTATTGAGGAACGTTTCTTTTTGTTGAGTTTGGTACTTCTGTTCTTAGCAGTGTGTTCTTAGCAGTTTCACTTGTTTCGTATCAGTAAACAAGACAAACAACGTGTTCTGCAGTGGTTTGTGCTCGGATTACTGTTGTATATTTTTTATTGTTATGTGTAACTCTAGTGGAAGTGCATCGAAAAGGAAACTTTCCGGGAGTGGTGATCAATACAATCATTGTTTTCTGATACTGCAAATAAAAATATAGAGTGAGAAAGAATATCATAATATAACCACGAATGCAAACAAGGATAAAAAAGAGAAAACATCAAGAAGTTGAAAACAGTGATGAACTATAATATGGTGCTGACACGCAAAGTTTACCTGACAATATATGGCTATTTCTGTGCTGTTTGACATTATTTAGATATACGCCATTCTTATTTGCAATGTTCTTCATACATGATTTTTTTTCAAAATCTATGCAGTTTTTTTAATATAGAAAATTAGAAAAATACTTCTATTCAATTAAAGCAGCTATAAAAAATCTCGAATTATGAAACCTGTTGCAAGGACAAATTGTGCAAAATTTCGTTCTTGTACTACTTGCAGTTTTTTATATAGAAAGTGTCATTAATTTAACATGGGAAAAATAGGCCTTACAAGAAATCATTAACAGTGTTTTGCATTAAGTTAACACTGTTATTTAGTGTTTGTTAATTTTAGTAAGACCCTAATTTTTCACACGAGTTCCTTCCAATGTCATAAATGTTTTTATTAATTAAAGATAATATCATTACGTCCTTTCATAACTTGTCAATTTAATTACCTTAATATAGCTTTTGCATTTGCAAGTCACTAAGTGCATGAGAGCTCTACACCAACTCTTTGGAATGCCCTTTTCTGACTTAGTCCTGGAGCGCCCACATTTTGAAACTTGACTATCCAAGTAGCGCCTACCATCAACTTAAGCCAACATGAAAATTCCTTTTCTTGTTACATGTCAATTAATATAAATTACAATCTTCAGAAAGCGATGAAAAATCACGTACACGTAGAAAACCTGATTTAACTGATTATTGACCATATAACTGGCAATATTCAAAACTTATTCTCTTTTTAACAGTTTTTTATCCAGAGAATTTACTAAAGTATTTTACAAATAAGCTCTTTGACCATCCCTCAATAATTTATATTGGTGAAACGGTCGATTGAGTGTTGAGATGGCAGAACAAAAATTTCATTTATGAAGGTCAAAAGAAGTTTCAGCATGAAAGAAAAAAATGTCTCTCCGAACGAGAACGATTTTTGGCCCGAAATTGGGATAATTTAATATTAGTTTAACATGATAAACAAAAAAAAACGCATCTCATCGAACATTTTTTTCTAACATCTGCTTTATTTGCAATTTGTTCTACTCGAACATTCGGCAAATACAATTGTACATATATTATTGACATGTAAAGAAACCATACAATTCTGGTTCTTTCTAAAAATGGTTTTAAACTAATTGTCCAGTTCAGAGAGAAAAAAAAAGACAAACAAACAAGAACAACAATAAACAACATCACATTGAAATAACAATAACACAATAACAAACAAACATACAATAGTGCAAGCATTGTGACAAAAAAATTTAAAAAGTAACAATTATTTTAAAAGAAAAATATTATTTATATCTGTGGTCCAGATCAAGAGGATGTACTCTTTTCAATCTTCTTGTCATTGTGCTGTTATCTAAGATGTTTATGGCCAGATGATTAATATGATTTTCGAGTCTGTGTTGGTATTTGTGAGATTTGAGAGTGATTTCCTCTTTAACAGTGGTGATATTGAGATCTTTATGTAGAGTGGCGTTTGATACAAACCAGGGAGCATTGCTTAATAGTCTGAGACATTTGGATTGAAATCTTTAAATTATTTCTATATTTGAATGTGATGCTGTTCCCCAGAGTTCAATTCCATAAGACCAGATAGGTTTGAGTATTGTTTTGTAAAGTAAAATTTTGTTACCTAGAATTAAACAAGATTTTCTTCCTATTAACCATATCATTTGTCTACTTTTCAGTTCTGCTTCCTTTCTTTTAATCGAAATATGTTTCTTCCAGGTTAGCTTTTTGTCGAGATGTAGTCCGAGATATTTGACGGTGTCTACGTTTTCAATTAATTTTCCGTTTATTTCTATTCTTGTATTTCTTGTTCGTCTGAGAGTAAATGTTATACATTTGGACTTTGTTTCATTCATTCTTATTCTCCAAAGTTTACACCATTTGTTTATAAGCTCGAGGTGCTCTTTCAATGTTCTTGTTGCCGTTTCTTGGTTTTCGTGCGAAGCTAGAAGGACTGTGTCATCTGCATATGTTGCAGTGGTGACATCTGGGGACTGAGGTAAGTCAGCGGTGTACAGCGTGTACAGCACTGGTCCAAGGATGCTCCCCTGTGGCACTCCTGATAATACTGGATGAAACGGTGTTATTTCATCTCCGAATTTTATTTGAAAAAATCGATCTGAAATAAAGGATCGAAGTATATTATAGTATGGATGCGGCAGACATTTCTTGATTTTATATAGCAAGCCTTGATGCCACACTTTGTCGAACGCTTGCGCGATATCTAGAAACAAGGCGGAACAATACATTTTATTTTCTAGAGCTCCGTTGATGGTGCCGACTATTCTATGAATTTGTTCTATTGTAGAATGACGATTTCTAAAACCGAACTGATGGTCTGGAATTGCGTCATTTTCTTTAAGTAATGGATATATGCGAGATAGTAATAGTTTTTCGAATACCTTAGACAAAGAAGGTAATAAACTTATTGGTCTGTACGAGGAAACATCTTGTAGCTGTTTTCCTGGTTTTGCGATTACAATTAATTGTGCCAGTTTCCACTGCGAAGGATAGTGTCCGATGCGTATTATTCCACTGAAAATGGATGTTACAAGGGCAATGAGTTTCTTAGGCAGTTTTTTAAGCATTTCCCCTGTAATACGATCATGTCCAGGAGCCTTATGATTTGGTAGTAGTTTCAGCCCTGCTGTGACTTCTTTTGTTGAGAAGAATTTAATTGGTGGCGACATTTGATGGGGACATTCCAGGAATTCTATGATTTCTTTTTCTTCTGTGAGTAGTGCTGAGGGGTGTGGTTGAAATGTTTTTGCAAAATATTTTGCAAATTCTTCTGCCTTATCGTTTTCCGTTCTAGCCCAGCTTCCATCGATTTTACGAAGAGGGGGGACATGTTTTGTAGGCCTTTTTAATTTTTTAGTATTTTTCCATAAGGAGTAATCTGTAGCTTTTGAGGGTGACAACTTTTCTATTCTTTCCTTCATTTCCTCCGATTGAATTTCTTGTAATTTTCTTGATAAGAGGCGGGAAGTTCTGTTGAGTATTCGTTTGTCGTCCGGGTGATGAGTGCGTTGCCAGGTCATCATCTGTCTTTTCTCTTTAATCATTTTTAGTATTTCCGATGGGTATTTATTTTTCTCAAACACTCTCATTTCTGGAGTTGCATATACGGCTGCCTGTTGAATGTGTTGTATTAAGTATTCAACAGCATCGTCGATATCTTCTGGACATTTTAGACGGACCTTGGCAGTGGTGTTATGGTAAAGCCAGTTGCTGTATTCTTCCCAGTTCGTTTTTCTGTTTGTAAGGTATATGTTTTCTTTCTTCTTGATTTCAGAAGAACTGATTGTCAGTATTTCTGGAGAATGATCAGATGAAAGATCAAAAGACGGTTCTATTGTGTGATAGGTCTGTGCCATTCCCTTTGTGACGAAGAAATCCAAGACATCAGGTACCTTGTTACCATCCGTTGGCCAGTATGTGGGATTTCCTGATGAAATTGTTTGGAGTTTTAGTGTAGAGATGGCTCCTTCTAAAGCGCGACCTCTTGTAGTTACCAGTCTTGATCCCCATAGTTGATTTTTAGCATTGTAGTCTCCTCCAGCAATGAACCTTGTGCCGAGCGTTCTAAAAAACTTGATATACTGATCGGTGGTTATCTTGTGTTTTGGAGCGGAGCATATAGCTGAAATAACGAGCGGATCGAACTTATCGTATACTTGTATAGAGGTTGCTTGCAGATAGTCTTTAGCATTATCTTTGTACATATTATGTCTGATTCTTGTTTTAATTATTACTGCTGTGCCTCCATGAGCTGTCCCATCTGGATGATTTGTGCAATATACTTCGTAGTCAGATATACGTAGATAGCTTCTTTCTGTAAAATGTGTTTCAGACACTAGGAGTAAGTCAATATTTTCTTGATGTAGAAACACTTCTATCTCTCTTCGATGTTGAAGTATTCCGTTGTCATTCCAGGAGACAATTCGCAGTAAATTACTCATAGTTTCTTCATTATTGCAGTCATGATATTAATTAGGCTGGACATTTGTTCAGCTTGCTTTGCTAAGATGGACTCGAATTTTTTAAATGATTCTTGCATTATGGATATCAGATTATTTTCATACGACACATTTTGATTATTGATTTGCGAATGTTGGGCCATTTGTGCATATATGAACTGTCTACCTGTTTCTATGGTTTGATTACTTGTTAGTGAACTTGAATTGTTACCTTCAGTTATGTTTTGCGTAGCATTTCTACAGTGTTGACTTTGACTAGGATACTTGCTGTTACGAATTTTTTGATAGACTTCGCAGCCTTTATAATTTGCTGGATGGTCACGGGTACATGGAGCACATGTAGCTGGTGTGTCTCTCGTTTTAGTACAGGTTCGACTATCGTGATTCTTTCCACATTTGACACAGCTATACGGAAGCGTACAATAACGAAAACTGTGCTCGTAGGACTGACATCGCTTGCATTGTACTATTTCTCGTTTTTTACGCGGTGGTTCAAAACTTATTTTTGCATGAAGTAAGTATTCGACGTCATATATTTTTTTGTTGTTACTTTGAGGTTCTAAGTCCACAAAAAACATTGGTAGGGGTGCTTTTGTTAAACGATGCTTGATATTATGAATTTGTCTTACTTTGTGGCCTTGTGCTTCTATAGCTTCTTTAAGTTCCGTTTCGTCTGCTGTTGGGTGCATATTTTTTAATACTACCCGAAAGGCTCTTTATTGTTTTAACTGAAATGTATAATGAGCAATATTTTTTAGATTCAGATGTTTAACAAGCTTTCGATAGACATCCGGTGTTTGAGGTACGATTTTCACATTGTTCATTGTAATTTTGGCTTCATCTTGGTAGGTTTTGACAAGTTTATATGAAAAGTCTTCATCTTTAATGACTTCTTTAATAGATCTGATCATATCAGATATTACTCTGACGCCTGGTATGAAAATAGGCGGTGTTCGATATTTGTCTTGTTCTTGTATGCTGCCCTTGGTTGTCGTATCATTGATTTTCTCAGATTTCGAGGTTTCTTCCAAATTTTCATCACAAGAGAGATGTTCATACCTGTTTTTTGATGATACGGGGTCATGTTCACTGTTAGTCTTCTTAGAGGGTCGTATAGAGTTGTCATCATTGCGTCTTTTTTGTCGACGCAGCGGGATTGTTTGCCATGAGCTGCACAGGGTTGAGGCCGTTTCCTGCGTTGTAGATGCTTGGCCGTTAGTTGCTGTAGCTTCTAGCACGGTAGCTGGGATTTCTTTTTCACGCACATATTGCTGTATTTGAAATTGTAACTGTTGGTTCTGTTGCACTAATTGTTGTAAGTGTTGTTTTAGCTGTTGATGTTCATGCAATAAAAATTGATGCTGTTGCTGAAGGTTCTGTGTTACGTCACTGTATTCTAAAGTCGATCCGTTCGTTTTATTGTTGACGAAAGCTTCACTGTTTTCTTGGTTATTTAGTATTTCTGTTGATTGTGTGATTAGTCCCCCGAAGGGGACGTGGTCAGTTAACATTATTCACTTCACTATATATGGGCGGTATTGATTTTCAATAGTTCTTGATACACCACTGTTCACACGAGATTGAAGTCACCATTGTACACAAATAAGAGCGGTCACCACTGTATCACTAGTAAATTTGAACGGTAAGTTGAAAACGTTCCTAATTCACCACTGTTCACAAATAAATGCACTTCTTTCTGACCCCGGACCGGCACCAGTAGCGGCCGGGGCAGTCGGACTTGCGATAAGCGCTAGCCTTCGGCTAACTAGCGGAGCTGCGGAGCACGTCTGCTCGTGACCGCTGCTGAGCGAGAACTACCCGTACAAAATTCTCATCGAACATGTCAAAAAATTCAAGTTAAATATCAACCTATGAAGTACTTCAGTAAAATATTCGCTCAGTCAGTACTCAATACCCACCCACTCTCGCGTTAACGGCATATTGCGTGTTATTGTCTTTTCAGTTTTAACAAGATGTTTTTGGTTTTGCCTTATCTTCATTCGTTTTAACTTACTTCACGTTAGTTTCATTGTTGTGTGGATTTGTTTTTTAACTCGTATGGGTTATACATAATTTATTGCAAAAGGTAAATTAATTCAAAAAGTTTGAAACATGCCGTAATTGAATAGAAATGTATTCAAATATTGTGAACAGTAATATAGAGGGAATATTTTCAAATAGAATTCAACCTCAATCCCTCGAGAAATAGAGTTTCTTCTGTTGCTGTTTTTTACCAGGCGCGTGACGAAGAACTCACCCTCTCACTCACATCTTCATTACATTACGTCTCTATTACGAAGAAAGCCGAATTTTCACTAAAACACCAACGGCAGGTTCTTTCTGAAATTTCAAGAACACGGGCGCCGAGAGATTCGCTTCCCTAAAGAGTCTTGTCATCAACTTCAGCCCATTGGCGAAAGTCGGTCCCTGAAGCAGCAGCTGGGAGGGCGGAAGGGAAAGAGAAGCCTCTGAGAGCTGCTCGGCGCAACGTGGCTCGACCCCGTCCGAGTCCCCACACGCACGGCCCGCCCTCGCCCCAATCCGCTCCGCCCCGCCTGCCACGCCTCTCCCCCGTGTCGCCATTACACATCACTTTTTCCGCCCCATCTCGCATGCCTCACCCCTTTCCTCGCCCCGTCCTGCCATTCCCCGCCCCTTCCCGCCCCGCCCTGCCCCCTTCCCGCCTCGTCCCGCCTTTTCCTCTCTTATCCCGCCCCGTCCTACCCTGTCTCGTCTTGCCTCGTCCCGCCTAGTCCCACCTTGTCCCGCCCAGTCCCGCCTCATCTCGCCTCGTCCCACCTCGCCCCGCCTTGCCCCGCCTCGTCCTTCAGCCTAACCCGCGAATCTGCCTTCGTGCCCTCTCCGCCACCACACTGCCTCACTCCACTTCAGCCTCTCCCTTTTGCCACATCCGCTCCACCCCTCCCCTACCCTCCACGCCCCGCTTCTTCCCAACGACCGCGCCTCCCTCCGCATGCGCTCCCTCCCCCTCCTCTCGAGGCCCGGGTGGCAGACGAGTCGCCGCACGCAGAGGCGCCCCCCTCCGAGAGAGCGCGCGGCTGAGCAAGGCAGTAGGCGGCTGCGGGAATCTCGCGCACAGCAGTCACGATGTCGATCAGTGTCAACGTCGTCGGTCTACCACCCCGGGAGATCTCCGTTGCTCAGAAGTTCAGAAACTCCCAGAATCACGAAATCTGTGTTCTAATAGGACATTTAATGTGCAAATTTTATAATAATTCAATTTACTGTTTGATTTTCTGAGCAATTTAAACTCAATTCTTAGAAATGTAATGTTTTTCTTGGCGCATTTCCAGTCCTATCTGGTGTAACGCTCACTTCAGGGACTGCTTGTTTGAAGTGGAATTCCAGTGTGAAGTTAATTTCATTTAAAATAATTATTTACATCGAGAAGATTATTTTCATGGGTCCAACTAGCATATTTTATTTGTCATATAGTGGGAAATTGTCATATGGGGGTCCATTGTGGGAAAACGATATTTTCAGCCCCACAAGTTCAAGTTGAACATCGTTAGGTCTCTCCCGAACGGCATGCGCGTTAAGGTGCCTAAGATCACATTTGGGCCTGAAACTTTATACACGTTTATACTCTGTTATTCAGGATATAAACAAATGAGAGAGGAACTAGTCCCATACAATTTCTTATTTTTCTTCTTAAGAGAAGCGGCATTGAAAGTAATGATGATCACAATTTAACGACAACTGTTGACATTAATAATGAGCAATAAAATGATGGAAGTAATGATGGCCACCCCCATTCGGTTGAAGAAAAAACATGAAGAATCCTTCAGCGGTATATTTTGGAAATTCTTCGATGACCAGTTCACGAGTCTCTTAAATAACCCATTTTATTATAATTGTTATTATTATAATAAATATTTCTAAAAAAATTATTAACTATGTATAGTATTTTTTCCACAGTACTTAATGCAAAGGAACCACTGTTTTAAAAACCTGGAAATCGAATCGGTGAACCTGAATTTTCGCCGATTTCAATACTTGTTTCTGTACGAGAAAAGGAAAATATCAATAATCACAATACCACAAATAGCAATGGAATTTTACAAGACAGAAAAAAGCATTCCACAAATAGTTTATTATCGGTGGGACTTATTACATTCATGTGAGTATGGATACAAAGAGAAAAATACTCTCGTCAAAATTAGCATCCCAATAGAATTCGAGCTCGTGACGTGAGCATGTTTCGAAACTGGCCATAAAAGACCCTCCGCGCGTGCCAAATTAAAAAGACGTGTTTGCTTTCCAGGGACTATTACCAACGTTATAATCAATATTACGACTTGCTCGGCCACCGTACAATTGCGAACAAATATAGTTCAAAATTTGGCAAAGAAAAAACCTTCGTAATATAAATAATCGTTAACGTTATATAATAATATATAGGTTTTCTAGTTCAAACTTGACCATGCACAAAATTGAAACAGTGAAAACGCGATGAACTCCAAACTCTGCTACATTGGTGGATTCTTCGGAATATGTATAAATTTAGATAGCATTAATATTATTATGAAACACTAATGGATTTAAAACCAAATGAAGCAAGTTCATTTTTTAAGCAGCGAAATTCAAAAATAACATTCTTTAATACGGTACGTGAAATCATAAGTTAAGCAACATTACTGGAGTGGATTATAGTGAAGAAAGTGAGTAAAGAAGAAGAATATCCGAAGGCTTCAATAGCATTCGAACAACAAATGAGAGTTGTAGCGTTTTTGAAACTCACTTCTATTTGTACGATTCGCATATGCCATTGTTTAAAAATCTGTAATTCGACTACATAAGCTCTTTAGTGAATATTTACCACGTACCTGAAAATCTCGGGTAAGAAAGTCTGAATCTGTGCCTGGAGAACGAACGCCGCCCACTGTCCTGCGAGTGCGGCCAAGCGGGAGGGCGGCATCCCGTGACCCTGGTTATTCCGCTTTGTATTCAAGTCCCCGCCACCCCACCGCTCCAACCGCCCGCACCGCCCTGCCACAGCCCCCCGCCCCCCGACGCCTTCGGCCCGACCCACCGACCCTCCGCCCACCCGGCCCGCCCCCTTCCACCGCTGCTTTCACTGCCATCGCTGCCGCCTCCGCCTTTCTCAGCCACCACCACTACCAGCGCCGCTGCCGTTGCCATAGCCCCCCACGCCTCCGCCCCCGCCCCCGTCTTTGCTCACCTCCACGTCGCCCCACTCCCCGCCACCGCGCCGCCTCCACCACCACCGCTTCGGCCTCCCCAGCCACCACGGCCATTACCACCATAACCATCTCCACCGCCATCGCTTCAGCTTTCCCTGCCACCACGGCCATTACCACCATAACCATCACCTCCGCCTCCGTCGTCATCACAACCGCCATCGCCAACTCCACCGCCACAGCCGCCTCCGCCCACCGCGTTCCTCACCCAGCATGCGAATGGCTTTTCATGAGGCACTTTCCCTAATAATGAAATGGCGGCACGTCTCGCAAAAATTGTGACAACCAAAGAAGTCGAGGGCTTAAGTAAAAATGCAGGCAAACGTACAAGCGCACAAAAGCGATGGAGATAGAAGCGAAGGGCGACTTGTTTCGAAAGACTTATGTCTCCTCTTCGCTGCTTTTCGGCCTTCCGAGGGGGCTGGGACGGGGTGAGTGTGGCTGCGGGTCAGCGTTGCGGACGGGTGATTATGATGCAGAGGCAGGGGCAGGAGCAGGAGAATGAGAAAGGAAGAGTCAGATTTCGATGCTGAGTCGCTACGTGATGATGTGTTCCTTAGCTAACCTTCAAACATACTGTTTAAAGTCCAGGGTTTATTTCTCTTTCTTTCTTTCTCTCTCTTTCTTTCTTACTCTCTCTTTCTTTCTTACTCTCTCTTTCTTTCTTTCTTTCTCTCTCTCTCTTTCTTTCTTTCTTTCTTTCTCTCTCTTTCTTTCTTTCTTTCTTTCTTTCTCTCTCTTTCTTTCTTTCTCTCTCTTTCTTTCTCTTTCTCTCTCTGTTTCTCTCTCCTTTCACCAGTTTCAAGTTTCTTGCATATTGCTACTCACAGGATCCACATTTCCAATACAATTACAGTTCACCCATGGCGTGTTTTGAAAAATCTAGAACTAAAATTGTGATTTCTGTTTATTGAAAAAAAACAACAACAATTTATTGCATTTCAAACGTATTTGAATTCTTTTAATACAGTTCACTTTTCCTTTTTCTTTGTGTCTTTCTTTCTGTCACATTTTTGTGTTTCAGAACAAGCAACTCAATCACGATGAATTGTGAGTTGTGGTTTTCAAAAGCTCTGTAAACGGCATTTAATTTCGCTGATAATTATTGGATTGCAAACAAATTTTGCAATTCTAACGAACACCTTTATTGAAAATACTTCTACTCGTAATATTGGAACTAGCAGATTGTCATTCATGAACTTTATTCTGGAGTTTTGTAAAGGGAAATCTGAACAGAAAGAAAATATCCGACTGGAAACGTAATGTAAGGGTACTAAAGTGTGAAAGTTAGGTGTGCTCGGAAGTACAGATTCTGGGCGAAAGCAAAGCAAAGAAAAGAAAGGATGGCGGCGCGAAGAGAGACAGTGGGGAAAGCGAATAAGTAAATTGTTTGGGTGAAGATGGGCGAAAGGTAGAAGAATGAGCCTGGGAAGAACTAGAGGTGAATTATTATATTGGAGTAATAATATAATTCAATTTAAGGGTAATTATTATTATTATTATTATTATTATTATTATTATTATTATTATTATTATTATTATTATTATTATTATTATTATTATTATTATTATTATTATTGGCGTTTAACATTCTTTCAACAATTCAAACTTCATATGTAATAATAATAATAACTATTATTATTCAATTTATTATTCAGAGATACAATTAATAACAATGTCTTAATTATAGATTTTGGTAGGTAAATTAGTAATAAGAGCAGCTAAATAGAAATTATATATTTTACCGGAAACGTTATAAAAATGTGTATGATACTTTTTACTTTTTCGCATACTACTTATGTTGGACAGAAAAAATAATGCAACAAAACCGGTGTTAGTTTTGTTTTTGACAGAAAAGCTCGTATTGTGAGGCCGATAATAAAAAAGGTTAAATCGTTTCCCATATATAGTATATTACTTCTTTCTTACTTCCGCGGGGCGTGGCAGGGCGAGGCGTGGCGTGGCGTAGTGGGGCTTGGCGGGGAGAGGGCAGGGAGAGGGGCGCGACGGGGAGATAGCAGAGAGTACGAGACGGGGAGAAGCGGGGCGTGGCGGGGGAGGTGGTGCGTGGCGGTACGGGGAGATAGTCGGGGCGGGGTGGGGCGAGGCGGAGCGGGGCGGGGCGGGGCGGAGCGCAGCCAGCGCCGCCGCGTCGGCACGAGACGCGCTAAGTGGAGCAAACATCGCCGGGGCGCGCCGCCTTCTGCTTTTGTGGGGGGCTAAATGATTGATAATGCAGCCACACGTATTTATCGAGGCTCTTCCGCGGGCGCCGAGCAAACGGCCTCCACTGCGAGGCGCAGATCTCTGCTCGGGGCGGCGCGGAGAGGGGGTGGGCGGACCCGAGTGGGTGGGAGCGGTAGAGATGAGAGCTACATAGGAGGGGATTGAGGAAGGAGCTGAGCATGGTGGTGGGGGCGGCGCGGGTCGGAGCGATAGAGAGCAGAGCTGCATAGGAGGCGGCGTGGCAGAACTGTGAGTAGCGAAGGAAGGGGTTGCGTAGGGTTGGTGTGGATACCGCAGGGCGGTGTGGGGGATACGGGGTCGTTCGGGCGAGGCGAGGTGTGGGTCGGGTAGACATGGGATGGTGTGGGTGGGGGGGTCGATAGTTGCGGGTAGAGGCGGGGTGGATCGGGTAGACACGGGTTGGTGTGGGTGATGCACGACTGTGTGGATGGCACGGGTTCGATCGTGCGCGGGCGGTGTGCCGTCGGTGGTGTAGGGCGGCGTGGGTGTCGCGGGGTCGATGAGGGCGGGGCGAGGTGAGGTGGGGAGGACGAGGCAGAGCAGAGTCGGACGTACGACCATTTCCATTTTTATCTGTCACGCCAGCCACGCACTTCATTTGGAGTCGCACAGCTTTGAGAACAAAGTCACGAGAAGCGGACTGCTCGGCCTCCTCCATTCTGTATGAGCCTATTTCAGCCATTTCTTAACAGATGAAGTCGTGGTTGATATAAATAATGAACATGCAATGTGTGTTTATAGAAATGTTAGAAACAATGTATTGACCTTTAGAGCGTGCATGACAACTAACTTGATTTGCGGGAAAGTGTTGCACGTGAGTGTAGAAACAACCATCAAAGAACTCCCTAAATCAATGATTCAGAGTAATCGAGTGTGTAATCGAATGTGTAATCAATGATACCTTAGTAATATGTGTTCTACACCAAAACGTGCTGTTTGTACTCCAGAAGAGTGCATTATAATTAGACTAATTGTTAATTAAAATTTTTCAAACAAGTATGTTTTGATGTTCGTTTTGGATGTTTTCTTCATGAAACCATGATGTTTAGATAAGTATTTTGCAGATATTCCAAACAAAAATTTTACGTTCAATTTCTTTGATGTAACACCTTAACCTTTGACAACTGTTTTTTTTTGTTTTAACTATTCTTCTAAACAACACCCCGTTTGAGATGAATTTAAAATGAATTTCAGTGAGTAAGTAAATCTGAAGCATTTTAAATTTCGACAGCTTAACACATGATGAAGTGTGTTAATCTTGCTACCGTGTTTTTAAAAACTGTGATTTCAAAGCTTGCATAAACTAATCAATAACATCAATAATTATGAGATTGTGCATTTTACTTATCCGGATTTAATTCAAAGATAACAGACTTTTCCCAATGTTGGTTTCTTTTGCATTTGTGGAGAGCAATATGAGTTTTACGTTTTTCAACGAATGTATTCAAACTCATTTTGTTTTGAGCATTCCGGTGTGTCACAACTTTGTAATTATGGCGCACTCTATCATTCGTAGTATCTCTGAAGTAGAAGAGCATGTAAGTTCATTTCATTATGAGATCCAACTTGGAGGTGAGGTTATGATGCAGTAACTATAATAGTAGCTCGTTATATCTTTGTAGCTTTGGGTTTACGAGATAATTTTATACTCTAAGCTATACATTTCGTTCCGTAACAAACCTCTGCTGTCGTGTTTTCATTGAAATGAAGAAAACATACAACACTGGCTCGGAGTTCGACTCAATATTTTCTTTCTCTAAATAGGAGGATACTGTGATTGAAAAATGTTTTGTCTTGATATAGAACAATCTTTTCATGTACGTAATTTTTTTACTTTCTATGATAAGTAGATATTTTTTCGCTTAAATTATGCCTAAAAATAAGGTACTACAATGAAAAATACTGACAAGAAGCCTCAGAATTAAATGGTATCAAAATGTGAAATTTCTCTTTCTAAATTCATTAAGAGCTTCTCACAGCTGACGCAGAATGTACGTCTGACCCGCACACACTGGAGCAGCATTACGAGTTCACCCCAACCCCGCTCACTTCCGACACACACGCCCACACACAAACACACATACACACACACACACACTCGCGTCCCGGGCTGACCGGCACGGTCGGCGGCCACAGCAGCCTCGTCCGCCGCCATCACTGGCACTGGGAGCGACATCGCCTCTCTCCGTCTCCGCCCACCGTCTTCTCTCTCGCTCTCCCCTCCCCGCCGCGCCCTCTGTCACTGCTTCCGGCGCTGCTCGGGACGCCCCCCGACGGCGCCGGGCAGAGCGGGCGGCCTTGACCCGGTGGAACGGGATCTGGCGGCGCTGCGGACGGACGGACGGACGAGGCGAAGGCGGGCAGAGCGACGCTGACGTGGTGGCGGGGGCCTAAGTGCAGCGCGGGGGCGAATCAACGCGGGTTTGGGGGGTGAGAACTGGGAGGACAACAAGAACGAACAACTTACAGTTGGCTCTGCCAATGACTTTGATGTAACAGGATATTAATGATGAAGAATTTGAAGACGACGGGGACTGTGAAAACGTAGGAGACTAATGGGACACAGAAGAGTGTGATGGAGTTGGTGACTGTGAAGTTGCCGGAGACTGGCGACGCAGGGGATTGGGAGAACGCCAGGGCCTGGGGTTGTAAGGATGCCCGGGGTTGTGAGAACGCCTGAGGTTGTGAGGACGCCGGGGATGGTGATGACAACAGGGGTTGTGAGGACGCCGGGGTAGCAAGGACGCCGGGGGTAGTGAGGACGCCGGGGGTTGTGAGGACGCCGGGGGTAGTGAGGACGCCGGGGGTAGTGAGGACGCCGGGGGTTGTGAGGACGCCGGGGGTTCTGAGGACGCCGGGGGTTGTGAGGACGCCGGGGGTTGTGAGGACGCCTGGGGATGTGAGGACGCCTGAGGTTGGGAGGACGGCAGGAGTAGTGAGGTCGCTGGGGGTAGTGAGGACGCCGGAGTTTGTGAGGACGCCGGAGACTCCAAAGACGATGGGAGCTATGGGATTCTGGCGATATCTCATTTCATTCCAATTTTCATTTATATTGTAAATCCCCTCTCAGTCCTGCTTAGTTTCCCAGAATGCGTCTCCGCTTTGCTTCCATTCTGAAGCTGCACGTGACCCGATTGTAGGCTAGGAGGAGAATCAGTGCTGGCACTAGTGATGCTGTGTTTAATTGCTGCTGCAATTGCGGATTCTCGAAACATCTCTCGTTGCTTCTCGAAGACAATGGTGAGAGTACCAGGAAACTGGCGAACACCCGCAATCCAAGAGACACGTTCGCAGCGAAAGCGGCTGGTAAGACTTGATTAGAAATGATGTGTTGAGATGTGTTCTTGTGTTACATGATATATTAGAGAAAAAGTTCAAAACTTTCATTTTGGAGAAATAAGTAGCGCTCGGGAGGAAATTAAGAGAAATAGAATAGACTATTGAAATTAACGATTTGGATGTAACTGCAAGTGAAAGGGCTGCATCCATTGACTATGTTTCTAGAGTTGGCGAAGATTCTTCTGTATAAAAGAAAAAGTGTTATGGGAAATGAATATAATATCCCGCAGATTTAGCTACCTTAACTTTTTTTCATCGTCACATAATAATGTGAAAGATATGGAACTATAACTAAAAAGCATCTAGATTTATGTAGAAGTTTTAAAGCTAGCGCGGCGTAGTTGGCTGAATTGTACAAATCTTGTATATTTAAAACGTTAGGAATGTGGATAAATCTATTTATTTCTAATGAGCTTCCTCGAAACCCGGTCCGGTGTCCCACTCTGAATGCACCAATATGAATGAATACCCCGAACGATGGCGAGAACAATGACACTTAGAACTGCCCGGGCGCCGAGGACAAGTTGGAACAACGTCGAGGCCGAGAGAAGCCGTTGGATCAGAACGTGGCGAGGGTTGTGAGTGGCTCGGAGGGGCTTATAATCTCCAAGACACCGAGACGAGCGCGTCCGAGGAGTTCGCAAGCGACTGAGGCTTTCGAGGAAGGCGGAGGCGGCCGCAACTTGGGGACTTGGACCGCAGCGAGTAAGGCGCTCGTTTCAGGGCGATGGCGCTCGCTCTAGTTGTCAGAGGGGAGAAGACGATGGCATCGGTCGGTGCAGCACCGCGGATAGACTCGGTTCTTTATTGATTAGTGATTTCGGGCGCGGCAAGTGCTAAGGTCATTAGTCCCGTAAGTGTAGTGTATGTTTTGGTGCACGTGGGGGGTGATCTTTCAGCGCTGGAGGACGAGATCACTCGACCCATCGACTTGGAGGTATCTTCCCCAACCAGGTATCTCCAGTGGGGCAGCGCCCAAGGCGGCACAAGATCTAAGTTCCCGACCAGTCTCCCGAAAAAGGTGCTGGAGTAGTGATGGTGAGTGTATGTGGAGGGTAGAGAAAAAGACAAGGATCAAAAAGGAAACATCGCCCACAGTCTGTGGCCCGCTTATGAGGGTACTGCTCTGTCATTTGCCTGGTGTTGATCGGAGAAACCACGAAAAATAACCGATCAGAACAGCCGGCCACCATAATTCTTCAGACAGCGGCTGAATTCGATCTAGCTATTTAGTTAGTGTCGAAATTCTTGCCAGTTACCGTCTAGGGTCAAACTCTAGGACCTCCCGGTCAGAGGGCATTGCTTCGATATCAATTGAGGTCCTGAGCCACCTAAACCGCTGCGAATATATTCTTCTAGGGGAGGATGCGCTCAACTCTCCTATTGTCGAGCACATGAAAATATACGGAGATCCACGACAAGTCGCTATAAAGAGATTTCACTGAAATTCATTCTCCCTCCGATCACAGCCAGCGTTCACTGCTACAAATAACCTGGAACCTCCTCTTCTATCTGTCGACAGATCCATCAATCTTTCTTTCCATTTTATTTTTTTAACGTCATCTTACGAATATACTGTCATTTCTGGTGAGCTGCAGTATTTTAACCGTTTCAAAATTATGTACCTTTTCTTCCATTGTATACCCGGAACAGCCATTGGGTCTGCGAGTGGATAATAGTGCGTTCCATGCAAATATTCCGTTATCCAAGAAAATGTGACTATCACCGGTCTCTTTTGTGCCTCAAAAATTGAGAAATATATATTTACTGACTTTCTGTTTAAATAAAATTTGAGGTTAGAACGTGTGTAGCTTGCTTATTCTTCAGATATCTAACATAGGAACTTTCACATAATAGTCACAAATAATCTGTCGAGAAAAGTTCCTCGGAAAAGTTCCACGTTGATCTTGGAGTGACGTAATGAACATATGGCTGCATCTAAGAGTCCAAAAGTTTTATTATGTTATTAGAACGTCATGTTTATTCCATAAAATAATTGATAATGGCAAGCTAAAACACACCTTTCATTTAAAACAAAAATTAAGAAATTTGGTTCAGTATAAACCTGAAATTTCTTTCTAAACGGAAACACTTAGTGGTTTAATTTATCTTATAGAGAGTACATTGGCTTCATTGAAATACGGTAAGCTTACTGATTATTGCAAGAGAAATGCAAATCCTCAAGCAAAGCATACCATTTGAGACCGTGTAAAGATCAAAAGGAACAGCCAGTTTGAGAGGAAGGCTGCTGCATAACGTGTCAGAAGAAAATGACATTGCAGACAGTAAATGACATTGTGTGGGTGACTTCATTTTCCAAAGGCTTTGAGGGGCGGAGTCAAACGTCATCCGTCAACGCCTAACGGTTTTATATTCGCCTCCGTAATCCGCAGCTGTCTAAATATTTCCAGCGAATCTCTCAAAGAAAGAGAGAGAAAACACTCTTTTTAGCGAGCGAAGTTCATCTTTTTTTTTGTAGATTACCGACTGGAATTTCAGCAAACTGAGTTTGCTCCGATGAGACCGCATTATTTCTACGCGTTTCCGAGAAGTCTTAAAGGCGACGAAGCTTGGCTTTCAACCGCCCAGTTCTGATGGTTGCGTCTGTCGGACGACAAGTGGGGGAGAGACTGACGGAACGAGACTTGGCTTAATCCTCTTTTATTGTTTCCCCCCTTCCGTCGAAATCCTACTGTCTGAACTGCTTCCTGATGCTCTACGAATGTGTATGCATCATTTATTTGCTTCTCCACTGTGAATATGTGTTCTTTGTCATTTGACGTCATTTAGTCTGTTTTGGATGTTCTTGTTAATTGCAGCTTCAAAATTCCATATAGAGCGAGTTGATGTTAACGACAGTTTTAAGAGAATTTAATATACTTCACGCGCATTAAGACCATTTCTGGCGTTATTAATATAAGCTATCGCAAGTATACAATATTTTTACACTTTTTCTAATATTACAAAGTCGTTTAATTTTAGCTCATCACTTTGACATTGTATGCAAGTTTTTCACGAACCTGCCAAACTTAACACTCAATAGTCACAGTATTTTTATTATTCATATGTCAAAATGTTGAGATACTGGAATGGATACGGCTATCCGGTGCAAGTGTAAGCGGATGGAAGCAACGGAAGGAGACTGGTTTAATTCTCTTTTGGCGTTTGTTCCCCCGCAGAAATTGTGTCTGATCTGCCTCCTGACGTTTCTATTGATTCGTATGCGTCATTTATTTTATACTTTGCTATTAATGTAATTTGTTGTTTTTATTATCTTTACCATATCGTGATTAAGTTTGATTTCGCTGATTTTGTTAATCGCAAAGTTAAAAGTAAAGCTATAAAAAGTAGTTTGTAAACGTATTGATCTATTCCGATTTTCCTTAGTATATTCTTTCGAGATATCACATTATTTGTACGTGTTCATATGACATAACTTTACCAGTTATGGCATTTGATTCCCCACTATATTTTTAAGATGTCGACCTACAGATATTTTGATACCAAATAACTTACATTTTTATACAGTGAACCATTATAATTTAGCATATTTTATCACGTATTATAAATTTAATATCAATAATATTATCAATAATTATCATGTTGAAGGATAATCTCAACAATAGTCAGAAATTTTTTATGGTAAAATCGTGTTTAAGGTCATTTTCGACTGTAAAATAGCATACACGTTAGGATTAAAATGTATTAGTGCTGTTTTAAAGATAGTTAAGATTGCTGCAGGTAGAAAGGAGATACATTCACTTTTGTACCCAAAAATCGGGATGTCTGTGTGAATGTATGTATGGAGGGATGAAAATGTGTGTCACGCATAACTGTCATTTTCAAGTATTTTAAGCTGAAACTACGTAAATATGTCACGAATAAATTCTAGTAATGGCGTTCGAAATATCATTGTATTTTAATTTTGGGGGTAATTTACAAGAATCTCCTGTGACATTTTCAAAATTTTCTGGACTTCGGTGCAATTTTTGTTTTTGAGTTATTTGGTAGAATATGAGCGAGTTCATTTATGAAAATGTAATAGTTCTGATTTTCATTAAGATCGTAGTTCAAACAAGCAAAGTTCCAATTTATTTTTGAACCTGTCCTACACTTCTAACGTTAAACTCAAGGATTGTTCAGTACAATTTCCTTCGCAACTTTAGATATTTAAATGACATTATGCACTTTAAAAAAAATTAAAAAACGAGGAGTAATTGTTGAGAAATAGCAAGAAGCTCTAAGACGAGCACAACTTTCGGTGTGCCGCGCTTTTCCTCTTCTTGTATTTTTTGAAATTAATAGCACCATGATGTCTTTAATATGCAAGTAATTTTCATGACTGATGACGTCCATATACGTTGACAAAATATAAAAAAGATTAAAACAAGTTGCTGTTGGACATTGTTACACAGAAGCTGCATCTATGTGCAGCGAAAGCATAAGTTCAATGTTAGATTCAACTCTGGGTTGAGAGATTTTGAGCCAAACACGAATATAATCACAAGCAGTAAGAAAACGTCTCCGGTGTTATTGCAATAACTCCGCAGATGAAATATTATAGCTATTAACATACCTATAAATATTATGAGTGTTATTACTGCCGATGTCAAAAGTTAAGCGGAGCCGAGATTTTTAATTTGGATGAGGCAGTAATAACACTGTAACATTTCGTGGTATGTTCAGCGTTTTATCGGTCAACATAAAATTTCACGATTTATGCGAAAATTTAAATCACTAGTTAGCGATAGTAAACAAATGAATTCTGTTGCTGCGGCACATTACTACGATATTGGAGGGTAGTGTTTGCGAATTATCTATTTAAACAATATTCTTATACCGTGATTAGAGAAACAATTGATGCAAATAATTCTCCTGAACCTAAAGATACCTAAAAAAATGATATTCGGTGGGTAAGATGACACGTCTACTTCCAGTGGCGACATCTTCAGATCGTCAGTAAATATGAATACCAGAGAAGAGTTTCATTTGGTGGAAAATGAGGTTAATTTACCTAATGTACACCTTTTAACTGCCATATTAATATTACAATTAACAATAATTATCCCAGAAAGTAATATGAGTTACTTTGCTTCCGAATTGTTTGGATCTGATATGTTTTGTACATTGCCGTGTTTTCTTCTTAATAAACATTTGAATTGCGATGAATCGATGGTTTTTTAATTACGTTGCTAAGGATGTTAAAACCCGATGGTAAGGATTTTAAATTTCTTAACCTACAGGTAGGTACAAGTGCACTTAACAAACATATAGGGTTGCATGTTAACAAGGGTTAAAGACCGATAAAGAATGTTAATTGACCGTGTAATTTTTCCAACATACCTTGACCGAGAAACATTGCAATAGATGCCAATAAACTTGACGTTAACCTAGTATTTTTCATTTTACTTCTCTAGTCTACAGAACAATAAAATTGATCCATTATTTCGCCTGACAAATAATGCAGTCACCCTTAAAAATAGTTCGTGATTGAGATCTATTCAGACTGACGGCCTTTACTAGAAGAAATACGAAGATATAGAACTAGCAGGAACTTTCAGGAAAGCACCTGATGCACTGGCGTGTAAAAAAACACGTGACAACTTAGGAACGACCTCGGAACGGTTATGGCCGGCAATTTCGTTTTCTCAAATAGCGTCACGCTCTATTTCGCCCAGGGAACAGCTGAGGAAAGGCCGTCTGCAGAGAGAGACAGTTGATGCGCATTACTATCCAATTTCCGTCCTTTCTCGTTGGAAGTTTCTGGTCACTGCCCTTTCTCCATTCAGTTACCTCCCCTTTCATCCTCGCTCTTCCACCACGATGTCCCAACCCTGCGCGTTTTTCTGAACTTCACTTGTCGTCTCATCTTAACCTCCCTTCTGCTTGCTATCTTTCTCTTTACCCTCAAAGGCTGTAATCCGTTTCTCAGATCACCTTTTCTTCCTTCTGACCTGTTCATCCACATGTTAACACATCTTTATCTTTTTAAAGGAGGGGATTTTAATTTCGTTGTTCGGTGTTGATTAAAATTCGCAAAAAATAACTTATTTGAAAGAATGATTTTTGTCGAATTTGGAAAGAATTATGGAATGAAGATTTTGAAATGTAAATATAATAGTAATGTGCTTATTTGTTATAAAAACCTTTTAGCAGTGGACGTTTCACCTGAGATCGTTATATTACTCTTCTATCCATTTATTGTCCTCAGTTATTTATATGATGAACTAAGGAAGTACACAACTGTACAAAGTAAAAAACAATTAAATTAAAAAAAGATGTATGTCTCAACATTATCGAATCCATTGAAATTAAAGGAATCAAATGGTACGGTACTTAAACAAAATGAGTGAAGAAAGATTGCCTACACAGCTCTGGAACTGGCGACCAACTTCAGAGAAAAGGAAGAAGACCTAGAATAATTAATTGGAGAAGACGGCAAAGACAGGGTCAAAAGGAAACTGGAAGACGAATGCTGTAAAATATTCGCAGAACTACTGCTAAGATCAGTTTTTATCATTGAAGTCTGGATTCTTACTTAAATATTCCGTTAAGTGAACCACGCAATTATAATTACTGCCATCCAGTTCTGGTGAATAAAAAGATAATTCCATTGTTATTTATATTTAATAATTCGATTCTCAAAATTGTATTCTTTTAATTTGTTTGTGATGAATATTCATATCAATTTTTTTAGAGAAAGAATAGTAAAATCATTTATTTCACAGCATGCATAGCTTGCTAAGAGTTTAATTTTTAGCCAATAGTACTAGTGCTAGAAGTGAAACAATGCTCGGGTGTTCAGATAAACCTGTGAATGCAATAAAGAAAACGAAATACTTACATGTGACCGCACGGCACCCTTCAAAGGTGATGGACCGCATCCGCCTCTATTAATCCAGTATATTAAGTGATTAATACACATTACTAAAAATAAAATGAAAGTAAATAACGCTTTCAAAGAAATAGTGTATGACACGTGTTGCTCTTAGGAACACAGTAGTCGGCCTGTCGATCTCAGTAATAACCATTTCTACTCACAGAATGAAACGTCTCTTTTACCTCCCCTATCATAACTATTTTACACATGAGTGAATAGTGATTTTCCATTGTAATCCCCACACACTATCGTTTGAAACCTCGACTAGCGGTTGGCTGCTCTGATAGGTACTTTTCCGTGGTTTCTCCGATCACTACCACGCGAATGTCGAAGCAGTACCCTCACAAACAGGCCCCGGTTCGCGCGCGATCTTTCCTTCCTCTTCCTTGTCCTGTCCTATCCTCTCCCCTCACACACTCGCATAAAGTACACACTCACACTTGTCGGGGGCTTAGAGCTTGTCCCGGCTGAAGCTCTGCCGGCTAGGGACCCACTGTTCGCAGATACGTGTCTGGGAAAATCTCCGGAAGCCGACGTCGGTCTGTGCCGAATCTCTCCAGCCAGAGCGGGAATGTCACTGCCATCTCCCGTGATTAAACATACACTACACTTACGTGACTAATGATCATAGCAGTTGACTCGCCCGGAATCGCGTACAAATCAATCAGTTGACAACTCGATTGCCTTATGCTCATTTTCTCTCTTATATAAAATGTATCCTCATCGCTTCATTCTTCTCCCTCGTCCAACAGCCTACTACGCATGGCGGAGCGACTGCTACCAAGTGCTCACGAAAACCTAGAAACGCAGCGAAAGTTAAGCGTGTGACGTTCGTAAAATTACGATCACAACTTCCTCTGTAAATCTTAATTAAAGCCGAGGACATTTCGCCAGAGGCACAGAGAAGGGGCCCGCAAGGGGCAAGCGGGGCGGGGTGGAGCGGGGCGGGGCGACGAAGAAAGAGGCGGAACAGTATGGAGAATGGTGCTGAGAGGGGGGTGCGGTGCGGGGAGGATAGATGAGAGGCGGCGGGTGGGGAGGGGGAGACGCGGGGAGCGGAGGATGAACGGGGTGGGCGGTGCAATGCTCGAAATGGGAGAAAACAACCCCGCGAGATAAGTGGGTAATTAATGTGAAGTGCGTTGCGTGTTGCGAGATTCTGCTCGTTGCGCCAGCAGGTTGCTGCAGACGATTTCACCTGAAAGGCGGCGTTTTCGGGCATGTGGTATATTGCGTGAATTCAGTTGAAGTAGATCAGCGCCGCAGGGGGAGTAATTGTGAGTTTGGTAATGCGTCAAAAGGATGCACTATCATATGTTAAGGATATGCAGTCCCTTCTGTGGATGGGATCGATCGCAGAAGTAAACTAAACCTCTGCCACTTGCGGGACGAACACTACATCGTTTTTGCAATACTCAAATACATTGGAGATTGTGATTTTGCCCTTTGCAAGTGGAAATGAAAGATGTTGATTATGTCAATTATAGTTCTGAAGTTTCCCACCTTCAAAATTCTTCCTCCTCGATTTTTAAATTTAAAACATGAATGACATACATATTTCTAAATACGAATTAATTAAAAGAGGAATATCATATGTTTTGCTATTTTACCTGATGTACAATGTCGTATTTTCCTTGATTATCACAATGTTCAGTGACGAAGTAAAATGGCTGAGTAAAATTTAATGACTCTTTCCCACATAACATGGAAAACCTCTCTGAAATTGAAAGTTGGTGAAAAAATGTGCTAAAATGAAAACGTTTATTTATCTAAACACATTTTACCTCTTCACATACAAAACTTTGGGGACTTAATTTTTTGTCTTTAATTGATGTAGTATATCTCTCTCATCGTTCCTAATTTTGAATACATGCACGTAATTTAATTATCCCTCTCAATTATGTTTTAATGTATAAATACGTTACCATTTTCAAGTTTTACAGCACTATTTACCCCGCATGACCCGTCACCTTCAAACAATAGATATAATATATTTCTGCTTTGTCCTCGTAGTACACCAATCAAATTGCGCAGTCTGCATTAGAGTATTCCATTAGTAAGCGCACAAATTTGCGACTGTAAATAACAAAGTTCAGGACATTTTATTAAGCCCCCAGTACACCGTTTAACAAATCAAAACAAATATATAAAAACCCAATCAAAACGTGATTTTTCTCTTGTTACATTTTTACCCTCAAAAAATAAAGCAATTAACATTCTTTGTCAGTCACATGCGTTTTTAACCTCTATTTAACATATAACTCTACAGGCTGTTAAGTGAACTTGTACCTATCTGTAAGTAAAGGTATTTAACATCCTTAGGAACATAAATATGATTCATCGCACGTCGACTGTTTATTAAGAAAAATATGGCAATGTACAAAACAAATAAGATTCAAACAATTCAGAATAAAAGTAACTAATGAGTTTTTTGTATAATTATTGTTAATTGTAATATTATTAATAGTACAATTAGAAAAATGTATATTAGGTAAATTAACCTATTTTTCTGGCATTCCACCAAATGAAACTCTTCTCCGGTAATCATATTTACTGACGATGGGGAATGTGTCGCCACTGGAGGTAGACGCGCTTACTTCCTTACCGAAAGTCATTTTTTGAGGTTCAGGAGAATTATTTGCATCCATCTTTCTCGAACCACGCTAAATGAAAATTCATTTAAATTGATATATCGCAAACAGCACCCCACAATATCATACTAACGCGCCGCATCAACAGAATTCATTTGTTTAATATCTCAGTAATGTAAATTTTAGGATAAATTGGATGGGAGATTTTATGGTGACCGAAAAAATGCTGAACATACCACGAAATGTTGCAGTGTTATTACGGGCTCGTCCAAATTAAAAATCTCGGTACCGCTACACTTCTCCTCTATTTTTTACTTTAAGTCTCTGTAGTAGTAATAACACTCGTAACATTACCAAGTATGTAAATAGTTATATCTCGTTTCAAACCTTGTCTGACCCGAAGTAACTGCACATACTTCAACTGGCGGTCGGAATTATATTGCAGCTAGTCACTCGTGCGAGTTGCCATGTTCAAGAGACGCGCAGCGTGTCTCTGCAAGTCGAGAATTACGGGAGGGGCGGCGGGCGGATGCGGAGGGGAAGGCGCCAGGCCACCGACGCCTATAAAGCTGTCCCCCACCTCCCGTTCGGAGCTGTGAAACGTGTTTCGTCTTCCGTCTGCGTGCTCCCTGCTCCTGACTACCGCTTCAAAGTGCGAATACGTCTCTGCTTGGCTCTGCTCCAGCAGCTCTGCCTCGCGAATAATAAGTAGCTTACCATCCATAACTCAAAACAATGATCCGGTCTTGCACGTGTATCCATTTGTTGTCTGATGTATGTTTCTCTTTTCACGTACGAACAATTGAAATCGCATCTACACATTCAGCTCTCACAAGTTGGCTCTATTTGTCGTAATAATGTTTGGGGATGTTAATATTCAGTTTGTATTTGTTTTGTTTTTGTGTGCGTGTGTGTGGGGGGTGTTCAATCGAACATATTAAAATTCTATTTACATTAAAATTCGAAATAATACTGAATGTTAATGATTAAAAACCTTTTTAAAAGCATATTTTTTCGCATCAAAGAATTATTAATGAATCACCGACCATTACAATATCATTATTAAAATATGAAAATGAAATATTCCCTACTTTGCAGCCAAAATACTGAAACGAATTCCTCAGGCATAAAGTTAATAAATACCCCAACATGAATCAAAACAATATTTTAGCACGCTTTGTTATATATGAGAGAAATATTCATGCAAATTAATATCACAAAAATCAGGGATTCAAACGTTAACTAAATGTTTTTATTATTTTGAAATAATAATTCAACTTCCTTAAGGTACAAGTGTGATACGGACGAAATAAACCGAATTCGTAATACAAAAAACAAACAAAACCAACACGCAATCAATATCAATACAATTAAAATTCTAAATTAGAGTCGTTTAAACTACAATGGTTTTAGTTTACCTACGGAATCAGCATCTTCACATGAATATTTGGGAGGAAAATTGTGTTTATACGTTAATATATAGTTCGCTTAGTTCGTCTGTTTTGTTGTAAATCATCTTCGTACCCTGACTTGCATTTGACACCACCTTGTAGAATTCCGTTCTTTGGGCTTGCGTTCTTTTGAATATCAATCAGGTATCATTATTGAAATATTTAATTCAATTGAATATTATTATTTCAATTTACCTTCTTGTTTTTTATTTCACTTAAGGCGTGTGTGTTTATTACTTAGACATACACTTTATTACTTAGCGAGCATTAACGTTAATGTTGTTAGGAATAAGTCTACAATACTGGAAGTTTTTATATCTATGCGGTGTGACACTAAAAAAATGAAACCCATATCATCCATTCACGATTATAGAAATTACTTCCAATAAACTTGGAAGAAATGTATGGTTATCTGCTTCATCGCGTTTCATCTAATCAAATCTTGTTCACTATCTACATTTGTTACTACTTGTACGCAATCCCTTCATTTCCTCCACACTCCATCCACGTCTATAAACCTTCTCTTCCATTCAACCCTATTCCACTATAGTCAACATTCTAATGCACAGCAAACGTTCATTGTGTGATTGTAAAATGTGAAATGTTTGTTCACCATACAAGCTGACACCATCACACAACCATTGTGTATATTTTTTTAAAAGACAAAAATAATTAGTGATGACGTGCCCTACTATGGTTTTATAACGTACATAATGTGATTGCTAACTGACAAGTGACGTCTAGACCGACTAATACTATTTGTTTCAATCGATCAGTTCCAACGTCGAAAATTACTGGATAAATTGTGATTCACTTTACAATTATGCCGCTAACACACAGAGTATGTAAGTTGCTTTTTGTGACGCATCTCACATATCTGTAGTTATACAATATCCTGAAATTGTTTTGTAAATCTACTCCTGACAAATACATTTGTGCATAACTGCGTCCCCGAGCTTGACTCTATTAAACTCTTGCTCACTATATACTCCTAACGTTCTATATAATCATAATACTTTGTTTTTAACACTAATTTAATATTTTGTCTTCCCAAAAAATGTACACAATGTTTTTTATAATGATGTCAGCTAGTATGTACATTGTTTAATCACGCGACCTCACATCTACAAATGTTAATTGCAGCTTAATCTCGTTACTGTGAGTAATCCTGTATTTATCCACATACTATTTTCTATCAGTGTAATTTTATTTACACTCTTAAGTTTTGTATGCTTCTGACCTATGTTTGCGATGATGACCTTATATCTCTTTGTAGATCGCAAGACTGGTTTACCATTGCCTTCCGCAGTGTGAAGGATGGTAGTTGTAATAAAGGGAAATTTGAATAACAAATTAATTATATTTTATTCAGGGGGAATGTTTTGGAATGGCAAGCTGACCAAACGTACACGTATTTGCACTACACAACCACACATGTCGGGAGTTTAAGAGCTTGTCCCGTCTGGGACGGTGCCCAGCTGGGACCCTCTCCATCCATCGCGGAAAGATCACCGCTAGCTCCCTTGATAAACATGTGCACTACATTTACGGGAGTAATGAGCATCCTGTATTTCTAATCAATCAACCAACGCGAGTGAAGGACCCAGTTCCCGTGATAAAAAAAATCACTGCACTGTCGGCGCTAATGACCATAGCAGTGCGCGGAGGTCTGACTCGCGTGTGTGTGTGCGTGTTGCAGGGCGCGCGGTGAGCGCATGGCGGGGCGGGCGCCGGGCGCGGGCGCCGCGCGCGCCCTATGAGCCTGCCGGGGCCGCGGCGGGGGCGCCGCTGCGGGCCGCCGGCGCCAGCCGCCTCCGCCGGCGCAGGGCCTCGGCCTAGCCATGCGCCGACCCCGACCCCGCCCCCGCCCTGACGCACTCGCCCCCGCGGCCGCCGCGCCCTCGCCGCCCTCGCTGCTACTGCTGCTGCTGCTGCCGCTGCTGCTCTTGGCCGGCCGAGTGGACGCCGGCCCACGCTACAGGTACGTTTTTCTACCTGGCGACAGCTACGCGCACCGCCGTCAATGCTAATTCTTCTTGTTCTTCTCCTTCTTCTCCTTCTACTCCTTCTTTTCCTTCTTCTTCTCCTTCTTCTCCTTCTTCCACCTACACCGGGAGGTGGTTCAGGGCATCGAGTGATGTCACTGCAGAACATCCGACCGGGATATCCTAGGTTCGAGTCCGGACGGTGGCAAGCTAGATAGCTAGGTAGCTATGGAGACCCTTGCTAAATAGCTTGGTCGAAATCTGTCGCTGTTGGGAGGATAATTCTAGCGGTCAGCGGACCTGATCGGTAGTTTTCCGTGGTTTATCCGATCAACACGAGAAGAATGCCGGAGCAGTACTCTCACAAACGGGCCATGAACTGCGCGCGATCTTTCCTTCCTCTTCCTTGTCATCTCCTCGTGCCTTACTTACAGACATTTATACTCACAAGCACTAGACTACCGCATATGCCCTGAGACCAGACTGGAGCTCAGAGCTTGTCTCGGAAGAGGCGGTGCCTCGCTGATTGGAGATACCTGGTTAAGAAACCCACGCTAGCCGCCGGTAGGTCGGCGGTTGAGCTCGCCATCCAGCATGGGAAAATCACCGCCACCTCCAGAGGAAAAACATGCACTACACTTACGAGAGTAATGACCTTAGCTGTTGACGCGTCCGGAACCACTAATCAATCAATCAATCAATAAATCATTTTCTCCTCCTTTTCTTCGTCCTTCAGTTGTACTGTCTTCTTATGAATGATCTTCTCCGTTTCTAAGTTTCTTTACTGGTATCGTATTTGCGGTCACTGTCGTTTTCGTCTCATTCTTCATTTTGTCTTTTTCATTTTCACCATCTTCGTCAGTTTATAATACAGTCTTGTGTCTATTTGATGTGAATTTGCGCGGGAAGGTATATGTTCTAAACCATAAACGAACTGTGGACATATTCAACGGACTTTTAGGATTGTGTTTGTTCTTACTTTCAGTTGTCAGTTGTGTACAGGTTTTATTTTCATTATTATTGTTGTTTCTTATTGTAAATAAATGTTTTTTCTGATTTTGAAACTTAGAAATGTTTTAAAACTCAATTAAATACTAAGTTGTCATTATTCAAGTTAATGGTGTATGCCGTAGAATGATCGGCCCTACAAAACAAATAAATGTATATTTCTGTATTTCTGTTCATAAGTCTTATTCATTGAAGGGAAAAATTTGAACCATCACAGTACTTATAAATGCCTCACAAAAGGTTCTTTAAAATATGATGCACTGTTACTCCAAGAAGGAGTTAATTAGTTGTATTAAAGCAAAAGCTACAAATTTCAGTAAGGTTCTTGTAGAAACTGTTATTTTGACCCTAGGCGCATTTGACCATAGTTTCGAGAACGTCTTAATTGCTTTCGAAGCAAAGTCAAAACAACATGATAGAAATATTGTTCACAAAATTCAAGAAAACGTATTCTATTTATGCATCTACAGTATATTATAAAATATTAATTACATTAAATTCTACAAAGCATACATCTTACAATTAACAGTTTCTTCGTCAAATTAAAATCATAGAATTTGAAATGACTCATTTTTAAACCTAGGTTTGTTTACGTCCAGAATAGCTTTTCTCATGTACGTACAGGATAGGTAGGTGTTAAAAAATTATCAAAAATGGATCTCACCGTTGTCTACTTCATACACGGAAAACCACATCCCGGAGACGAAGCCGGCTGCAACAACTAAACGTAGGTTACACGCCTAGTAATCCAGCCGAGGGAACTTAATTTTGATATCAATCAGCAGTATTCTGTGCAGAGATTTTTGACGATTTATTGAGTGTCGCTAAATAAATAAATGTTCGTTAGAAATCACGTTATGTGCAATTATTCATGTAATTAGTATTACTTGCAATTAATGTTTTATATATTTCAAAATCATCAGCTATTTTTGAATAAATGCAATGCAACTAAACACAATACATTTGAAATTAAAATATTGTTTTGCTTACCGTCAGGTTCTCAAATTTCAACATGTAATAAATGTTCTGACTCTTTTGTGACATAAGGTGCAGCGTTCCGTTTCTGCTCCTCGAACACCTCCTGCATCCTCTCAATACTCTCTTCAAGAAATTTTATTCGTATATCTTGTTGTCGCATTATTTTCTAAAACAAAGTGTTAAGACAGCATAGTAATATAAGATGTACATGGTAATGACACGATTGTGTGTTTAAAATAGAAGTATGGTATAATTAAGTATGACTTGTGAAAGATCGTGAGTTTTGGGAAACGTGTCTAATCACTGAGCATAATATTAAATTATTATAGGTTTATTAGCTGAATTCCATGGTTGCCCAAGAATATTAATTTATCACAATGATCTAGAATGCAGCCACCGACATAGATGGCTGTAACGTGTGCCGACTTGGCGCCTTGATCTGAAGGGTTCCGCATTGGGCATGGTTGTTTGTCCCTTGTTTTGCATGTATATGTGTTGTCGCGGAGGGGCTTGTGAGTCTGCCTACCACAGACTTAGGAGCCTGCAAGTGTTTCAGTGTTTAGTGTAAAGGTTAATGTGTGTCCCCTTGAGGAACATAGTGGGTACCCGGCGCGGATAGTCGAAATCGACATCCTCTGAAGCTGGAGAAAACTTCTGGAAGGGGAAAAATGCATATTGTGCAGCCCCGCCCCATCCGCCCAGATCGTCCATCATTCCCTCACGTCCTGTCTTGTCAGCAAAGGCCGTTCTACTCA
Organism: Gryllus longicercus; assembly: GCA_038098605.1. Taxonomy (NCBI): domain Eukaryota; kingdom Metazoa; phylum Arthropoda; class Insecta; order Orthoptera; family Gryllidae; genus Gryllus; species Gryllus longicercus. The sequence goes on from JAZDUA010000007.1 coordinate 6,415,524, forward strand.
CGCCTCCCTCTTCTTTCCTCTCCTTCTTCCCGCTGTATTCGTTTTTCCTTCCTCTCGCACTCCGCACACTTCTTTCGCAACGTTCTTTTCCACTCCGCCTCATCTTTCCGATCCGTTCGCTTCCTCGTCCCCCCCTTGCTCTCCTTCCACTCCGCCTGCTCTTTCCATCGCATCTCGCTCCGTCTGCCTCTCCCGTTTCTGCCCGTCCCGCATCACCCGGCATCGCCCGACAACAATGCTGCCGAAATACCCTAGAAAGTGCATTTTGACAAAATGCAGTGATCGCATTTTAAGTCGCAGCTACTCTACGATTTTAGTCTAGGCAGTTCAAAAATAGCCCTGTCAAAAACGCAATTCCATCAGTAGTTCTAAAGTTTCTGCAGCACATAGAATCATACATAATCCCACTTTTATATCTGTATGACTAAGGCAGTAATTGTTTTTCTTCAAAAAGGAATTTGAGCATTCAACTCAACCACATTTCGTTTATGTTTCTTCCTTTAAATGGAAGGTAACGGGTCCTGGATGCTATCCTGGACGCTATCCTGGTCCTGGATGATATCACTTGCTTACTTTTACGTCTTTTTATAGTAAAAATTCTTAATTTTAATAATATCCTAAATTTTAGAGAAGTCATCGGTCGTCATTTGTTTCCCGTACGACGTTTTCAAGTTCTCCATTTCATGTAGTTCGTTGTCTTGGACGATTTATGTTGCAAGTTGCATCTGTCAAAAACAGCCAACGTTTCAGAACGACTTTTTTAATTTCCGAGATGAATGAGAGCTTCTAAGTGCTACGATTAGCGAGTGATGGTAATTACAAGTATATGTGATGAATTATGATTGTAATTTACAGTGGATAGTAGGATTTTCTGCCATAGTTCACAATATACACGAACAATCATGATAAAAAACCATATTTCAATTACATTTTTCATAAAACGTGTTTATGTAACTCTGTGTTCACAGTGAATAAATAGTGATTATATTCTTCCAGAATTTGTAGACATCACAACTCATAATTCTTGAAAAATAACTATCGAGTGATATGAAACAATATTTTTAGGTTTGCGATTTTCTTTTTCGGGCAAGTATAGCAGGTCCGCGCCAACAGTAATGCCAGCGGTACACCGTGCAAGGGTAGCATTTGCGAAATGGCGGCAAATATTTCGCCATTTTTTTCAAATATTTACATTATTTTTACATTTTTTTAAATTTAAACGAAAAACGGTTTCTCTATTATTCACAAGTATAAAAACTCTCTTTTAGTATTAAATTATGGGTCGAAAAAATTAATACATTAGTACATAATTATATGTAATAAATATCGGAGATTACATCAATTTCGTATAATTTAATATCTCTTTCTTTATTACTCAAGTCCCATCTATGAAGTTGCCGCTCGACTTCAAGTCAAGGCTGTTTAATCTCAATAAAATCTAAGTATCAAAATGCAAAACATTACAAATGGAATCAGCAAACAATATTTGCACAAGGACGCAATTTCCTTGATGTGGGTCTGATGTATTGTATTTTTTTGTTCCAACTTTTCAGCTAGACTTTCTTTTGTGCAAAGTAATTCCACAGGTTCAACTACTAATACATTATTTATGTTCTCGTTAAAGTAATTTTTAAATGACTTACCTGACTTAATTTTACTTTATTCCATAATGCCACCATTGTATTTGGCTTTTTACTTTGGCTCAAAAATTGATATATTTGTGCTTCCTTCTCCCTTATTTGTTGCTTCAATAACCGTATCTTCTCCAGTGTGATAGTTCTATTCAAATTTTTTCTCTCTTGGTATTCTAAAGTTTTACGTATTAGATGATCTTGGGCTAATCCAACTTCCTCACCGCCCTATAGTCGCACAAATATTCGTAAAATAAACTACGATTATTGTAAAGTAAATGTCAAGTAATGTGTAATATATCTACATGAAGTTTAAATTATTTTCTACTATTTCATTTAAATGTATCGTTATTGATTTCCTATATGTCATTCGTTATTTCAAAATTCATGAGAAAGTGAGTATGTCAGATATAAATCACAGAAGAGGACGGTGGTATTTATACTGTTTAAAATCTGAATAACTTCTTCAGTGTTGGTAAAGATTGGATTATTACAATAAATTTGTTTAAGTCGATATAAACTTGGTTTAAGTCTCCATCTTGCGTTGACATTTTACTTTGTTATTCTTTACTAAAATATCACAAAGTTACGTATTCCATTCACGACGACGCGACTTTAAGATCAGGCAGGTTTTTAAAGTATTACGCACTAAAGAAAATGAAAACTTGTGGTTAATTACGGGTATAATATAAATGAAAGAATATCTATTAAAAGGAACTTCACAAAATGACATAAATTCACAATATTATTTTACATCCTTACTCCCCCTTCTACATCGTGACTAAAGATGTATAGTGCTGATTTAAAATATCCTCCATGTTTGCAACCAGCTATCTAAGGAGCAGATCTAGTGACTGTTGTTGCCTGTACAATAGTTTGAGCAAAATGGGCTGTTTCAAATAAAGCTATTTATTGCATTTCCCAGTCTCTTGAAGGACTTCGGAGTTTAGCCAAGTTCGTACACAAATTTTGCGGAGCAAATCCCACAGCTCCCATAACCATCGGGACGACTTGTTGGTTTTTTTTCACCCCACATTCGGCTGAACTCTATTTCCAAACATTCGTATTTGGGACGTTTCTCTGCCTCTTTGGTTACGACGATTTGATCGCAAGGCACAGCAACATCTACAAGTAGACACGATTTTTTCTCTAAATCGCGGATAACAATATCCTGTTTGTTTGCCGCTATCGTTGATACGTTTGAATTTGTTGGTCGTGCAATATTGTATAGAGTCCAACAGACGTCACCGGTTTTGGTGAGTGTTCGTACCACTTGGGACATGAGTTTGGAACTTTGAAGGCGAACTCACCATAATACAGCACAGATCTGTCAGTGGAGTAATTACACATCCTGCCTGTTGAACTATTCGGTCTTTCCTAGCAATGGGCAAGATGAGACTATATGATCAATGGTTTCTACTTGTTGCTGGTAAATACAGGCTTTAATCATCTTGGGAAATTTTGAGAACCGCTTTATCATAATGTTGTGTTCTCAACGCCTGATTTTGGGCAGCTATTAGAACTGCTTCCAATTCTGGATTCAATCTTGCCTATTATTTGATGTACTCTTCATGGAGCGGTTTATATCTTTACGATTTATTTAACATTTTTGTCTCACATGTCATGTACATCATCAGAAGTTGTGTCTGTTGTTCTGCGTGTTTTGCATAGTTTTCTTCGCAATGCTTTTTGTACAGTAACAATGCCTTTGTTTCCCATTCTGCGATCAAATTTAATGACCTGCCTCCTCAGTGATATCTGACTACATACTTTCCCATCCAACTTTTCATTGTGCCAGGAGGCTTCAATGTGTTTGAGGTCTCTTCTTCCTTCCTTATGTGACACCTAAAGTTCAAGTACACCAGCTCGAGGGTGGGCGACATATGAGCAGTTTTCTGGTTTTTCGATCCAGCATTCGAATTTCTTGGTTAGTGAAATCCACGAGTCCGAAACTGTACTCCACGAGCGAACTACAAAACAAATCTCTCTCTTCTGTAATGGTCCCTACGAATTATCTCTTTTTTAGTGCTTCAGTGCTCTGTGACGTTGTCACTTTCACCTTTAAATTAATTTTTGCACAATTGTCAAGACCGACCTTCATGCAGATGTCATTGCAAAAGTCATTCACGACAGACAACATTTAAGAAAGAATCGCTTCACTCTTAGCAAACTCATTAAGATCCATGTAAAACAAATGTAATACTGGTCCTTCATCATGGAGCTTGTAACTAAAGTTAGAGCGCGACAACTGGCTAAGACGTGGGATGAAACTAATCCAAAACAGCAGAGGGGATAGCGAATCTCCTAGAAAATACCCGTGTAAACCTGAAAACTTTTTTTTCTACTGCATCCTTATTATTAACCTATTAGCAAGTATTTTAGTAACCTGGTAACTTTATACTAGTCTTGCAAAATTCAATAGGTCTACGATGAAATCGATAGATCTCCAGGATCTTTAAAATCCAATCGGGTGGTACACTGTCACAGGCCTTCTAGTAGGCAATCCAAGAAATGCTTAAGTTACGTTTTCGCTTCTTTGTATAATTCAAGATGACTTTATTTATTAGCCAGATTTTCAGCCATAGGAATCTTTATGACAACCTTTTTGTTCAACTGTGAACAGATGGTTCTTCCCTAGGTGTCTGAACACTTTGTCAGCTGTGGCTGCAGTTGTAACTTCGTTCATTACTGGCAGATAAGTGATTGACCTTTAGTTCTTCGTCAAAGAACTGCCTCCCGCTGTGGGTAGCAAATGGTAAGGGATGCCAATTGTGAGCCATTCCGGGAGTTCCTTTGGGTTTTCTACAATTTTATTAATAGCCTTTGCAAGATGAGTTAATTTCTGCTGTCAATTAATGCTGGTTATTTCTTAATCCAATAATTCTGGATCTTATCAATCCCGGGGGATTTCCAGTTTACCATATTCTTAATTGCTTGAAAGAGGTCCTCTTCCAAGAATTTGTAAACATGTTCCACCATTTCCATAAGTTCATCTGCAGCATCAACTCCAGATTGAAGCCAAGATGCGTCTTTGTTGTAGAATCTCCTTTCCTCCCAGATTTCGGCCCAAAATGCTTCGAAGTCATCTTTTGAAGGATTGACAGCATTGGCATTTGTTTTTTCAGTTCGATTACGCTAGAATTTCTTCGCGTCTTTCAAATAACCGCCACACGGTCAGCACACGGAAACCTACTCTACGTTTGTAATGCCTAATACGTTGATCCCACGCTCGGATTTTCTCTTTTAGCTTCTCAGCTATCATTAGCTCATTTGTGTCATTTTCAATTAAGTATTTTTTTCCAACATGGAAAATCTTTCATTGAACATTAGAGATGTGCGTTGATTTAGAAGATACCTCGGCTAAGAGTGATATTTCGCGCTGAGTGTCGGCTATGAATTTCATAATTATTTTCCTCCATGGGGGTTCGGGGCTGTTTACTTTGTTTGGCTGTCGATCGCAGGTGTTCCTGGCTGGCCTCAAAATTATCTGAGATACCAGAGATCCAGTTGCATACACGATATAATTGATTTCAGTAATATCTATATATCTACCTGGGGACTGTACCACATCGTTTAAGATAGTTCGCTGTCTCTATCACTCTCTAAGCTTTAGCATTTTCATCTATTTTCAGGGGTTCACTAGATTCGAATGGAAATTGACGAACTCTTTCTCACGTCGAAGGAGAATTCGCATCATGTCCTTATCGTGCGATTCATTGCCAGATGAATTTTCACCACCGATGTAGTTTCATTGGAAAGAGATGAACCTTCAACAAGACTATCGTTTTCAAGTTCTACTTGTTCGTCATGTAGATAGTTCGATCAAAGAACATACTCCGCATATCCCTGGATGTCAACATATTGTTTTGCTGTGAAGTATCTGCTGCTGAGTATGTATCGTCGTTGATTAGCAAGCTTCTTTGAATCTAGGGTAGACCCCATGTCTGGTTTTCGCTCTCTCCATATCTTGAAACCTTTATTTCCAAGCACCATTTTTCGCTTCGGCGTGGCAAAATCACCACATCACCTCTTTCAATTTATTCCGAGTCCATCTCTCACGATGACTTCGACCTACTGCCGACTCTGAGACTAACATCCGTGGGATAGACATGTCAACAAAATGACATTAGCACTGTTTTTGAACTAGTATGGGGCAGTGGTAGAACAACACATATTAAAATTCATTACATTTCTTGTTACATCCATTTTGCTCATTGGTTTTAAGGGAAGTTTTGCAGAAAACAAGTGAGAATTCACAAATTTCACTTAACTCGTGGGTCATTTCCTGTCATCAGAACATCCCCTGGCAGGGCCCAGCAAGGAGTCCCTTCGATCGCCTATCGGCATTACTAAATCCTACGGGATTTTCACTGACTACTGATGGCAACCTCCTTCGCCAGCTAATGCAAGCCTCCACTCTAATCAGTGGCCTGGTGTGCCAACCCAGTTTCTCTCCTGTACCCTCCACGGGCTGATAACAGGAAGTCCAAACGTTCATGCTTCTTCCCGCTGTGGACGCCGCCACTCCTAAATGGAGACAAACGCTGCAGCCGCCAGGATCAGATGCTACGGTTCTATTCGAGGTGCCTCTTCTGCCATCTGCATCAATCGTCTTTTCTTCTTCGAAGATGCCGTTCAGTCTCTCCTGTGGAGAACTTCTTCGTCTGACCCCTCACTTTCCTTGTATTCTGCAAGGGAGGTCCTACCAGTAGCTAGGCTACCGCTGACATAGTTTTCAGACCTATTGGAGTACTCAAGCTTCACCATCAATTATATGGTCGTGTATTCCCTAGGTAGGGTTATTATTATTATTATTATTATTATTATTATTATTATTATTATATAATTATTATTACTCATTTTTTATGAAAAGGCAAACCTAATAAAAAGTACAAGAACAAAGAAATTTAAATGCAAAAAATGTAAAAGAGAACTTAAAGAGAAGATGCAGCATGTATGGAAGAAACTTTTTTCAAAACTAAGAATTGTTATTTCTGCAGGAGTAACTTACTTGCAACACTGAATTTACCTGTTGTGAGAAAATTTCCAACATATTTTTTCGAAGTTTCATATCTTCCATATTCTTCACTGTGGTGGTGTAATTATCATTTATCATCTGCAAAATATGTTATCTTCTAAGTATAAGTTCTGACCCGATATAATTTTCAAAACAAAATATTCCTTCTAATTCTTTATTGATTATGTAAAGCAAACACATAACTTACAGCTCTATTTAAAACCGACCACTTCCGACTTTTTAAAATTTTCTCAACGGTCTTCATCTGCTCCGTTGTAGTTTCTAGTTCCTTCGTAAGACGAGCAATATTTTCTTCTGTCCTCTTGCAAGCTTCTTGAATGCGCCTGAATTGTGACTCACCAGTAAGTCGGAGCATTGCTGCCTGTAAATATGCTATAAATAAACTGGAATGCTAAGATATTCATTAAATTTTAATTACCTGTTTGCTTCAGAAATCAAAATACATTTGAAGTTAGAGTGCAGTTACTAGTTACAGTCCCTAGTAAATGAAATGGGTTATAGACTAAAGAGTGCGTTAATATTCTTATTCATTAAACACGTTGACTTGTATATTTAAAAGAGGCTCTCAATAATTTTTTAACAATATTTTATATTAGTTCTGTGTAAAAAAAGTAACATTTTTAAAGGAAAGTCTGGAGTTTGTTTCAATATTAATTTTGATTAAGTGTGTTTAATGTATCAGTTTTATTAGAACTCTTCAAGTTTGGTTATATTTATGATTAGGGCTCCGTAAAATATTAATCCGGTGTTGAGGCAATGTCAAACATTTATTCTTTAAAGTATAATGAACACTGAGGGCATGGTGAGTTTCAATACCTTTTGATAACGGTGACAGATTTGGCATGGTTCGTTTTGTTGTTAAGGCGGCTCCACACATTGGCATTGGCGGAACAGAAAGCAACTGCTCGCCCAACTCCGAATAACTGATGAATAGCTGATGTGCTCGACGAATGTTCACTTCCTTTGATGTGGCTAAAGGTCGACATGCGATGAGCAGGGCGAAAGTTCGTCGCTCGCCAAATTGTAAGCATCCCATACACTACTCGGGATTCGAGGAGTGGTCGCTCTGTACTCGCCGAACACCGAATGTGTGCAGCCGCCTTTAGAGACCGGATAGTAATTTCATTAAGAGACCTGGCTGAAGTCTTGGAAGATATTCATTGGTTCATACATTACATCTATGGTTTACTCTCGGGATAACATCTGGGGAGAGTTTGGGCACCCGCAATGCGAAGGGAGTGAGACTGGTGGTGAGGCGACAGTTTTTCTGATGGTGAGAAGTGCGTTCGAGAGACGGTTTTGCGCGAGTAGTTGTCGAGTTGTAAGTCCACTTTGGGCATTTCACGAGAGGAAATTCGGAAGAAGCGAGCGGGTGAATCGGAACACCTCATCGAGTCTTCTCAAGGCGGATCATTTTCGGTGGACTGAATGGGCGCAACGGTTTGAAAGTTTCGGGGAGTGCAAAAGGGTCATTACTTTAGTATGCCGACTGGAAGATGCCATTCGTGGCATAAAATTTTCAATAAATCCTTGTTTCAAATTGATAATTTTTCCTCTATTTTGTTGTTGTATTTATAGTCGGTTTTCTTCGTAACATTTGGTGCATAATAAAATAAGAAATGTACTTTAAAAAAGTTAATGAGATTCATTTTTATTGCTTGGTGCATGAAAACATCAATGCTGAGTCTCGGAGTGTACACTGAGCCAAGCGAATCTTTTTAACGTTTGGAACATTCAAGAAGAAGAAGAAAATTCATATCAAAAGGAAAAATTCCTATGACAATTAAATGAGTAATGATAATGACGTAAATTATATTATTTTTACTAAATATAAGTCACTATTGTATCTGGGAGTCTATTTGGCAGCGTTGGGCATCGTGACATGTCATCGAGTCGACCTCTGATGTGTAGCACGATAAAGTTTTCCCCCGAAAATCAGCACTGGGAACCATACATGGCTCAGTAAGAATTGCTACTCAGGATAATCGGAAATAAACAAGAATTTTCTAAAAGATTAATTGCAAAATCAAGAGACAGTGAGGCATGGTCACCCCCCTCATGATGGAGACGGATTGAGTGAACATATCCTAGTCGACATAACGGAATAAAATGAACTTGCATTATTTGGGCGAGCTGACCATATACAAACTTGATTTAGTTTATGGCATAGAAGACCTCGAACTCAATTTTCTAAAATTATGACATTAATTGCGGAGGAAATTGATAAAAGAGATTCTGGATATTTTCTGCGAAACATGACCCTAATGTCTCTAATGCAATAAGAATGTGAAGAGAAGTTCTTCCTATTTTGATTTCATTACATGCCGCCTGTTTGTAATGCTTTGAAGATGAATGTTTTCTGCATGTAATCGCTATCGTTCCATCCAAAAGATCCAAAAAGCCAACGAAATAATCCTCTTTACACAAGACCGAAAAAATCTGTCACTTTTTGAAAGCATATAAGTGTTGAAATATGAATGGATCAGAGTCAGCCAAGTCAAAGTTTCACGGTTCTGTTAAGTTACTTTTTAAATTATATTAGTAGAGGATAACAGGGTTTTGATTGCTTTTATATTCTGTAAAAATTCAAACCAAAGAAGACATGGAAGCTTTTGTTAAATCTAAAACCCTGTGTTTTTGATAAAAATTGCAAAAAATGTTTCATAGTAAGATTATTCTTGTGAATTAGTTTTTAAAATTTGTTGACTTTAATAAAAATAAAGATGGTAAATAAATTATTGAAGAAAAAGTTGTTCATATTCTGTGTGTAATCAGATGCCACAATCCATCTCTAATTTGTCTGTGTGTGGAGGTTTCTCAGTAAAATTAAAGTACATTTTTCCAGAATAAAACTCACTTTAATTTTATCTATTAAAACAAAATTATCATATATAACTTCACTGTAATTCTTAATCATTTCATTTCTTTCTTCTTCATGTTTTTCTATAGCATTTTTAATGATGTTGTCGTACTTTTCCTTTAGGTCTTTTATTTTTTGTTGGTAGATTTTTGGCGTCTCCTTGAATATCTTTCGCAGGCGCAATGCATGTTTCATCAGCATTTGTTCTATTTTGTACTGAAACTGCCTCTTTACTTTCATTACACTACGACTGGTCATCTATAAAATTGAATTTATTTTATATATATGAAGTGATGTAATATAATTGCAAATTTCCCAAAATTATTCTTACAGTTTCGGACATTTGCATTTCCATTTCAAGTGCGGTGTTAATTTCTTTCAAAAATGTCGAAGGTTGTTCCAAATCTTTCATTATAAAAGACTCAGCCAATTCACGGTCTATCATTAGCTTGTCAACTTCACATTCATATATTTTCTGGAAATTAAATCAAACAACAAGAAATGCAGTGTAATTGCAGGTGTGACAAAGAATCCAATATATACTTAATACCAAAAAAATTAAATAAGAAAACGTAGTTCCGAATAACTGACAATATCCAATTTTTCATAAATATGACATTCCATTAAGAAAAACGCTGTGTTCCTTATATGTCTTGTTTAATTTTAAATTTCAATGTTATAAATAATAGAAACTATAATAGTGTCGGTTTCATTTTAAATTAACCTATTTCTATGGGTTTTCTTCTTTTCGTCCTTTACATGCAAATGAGTTTCGTTTTAACATTCAAACGGACTTCCAATATCAATATTTCACGAGAAATATCTCTAAAATACGTTTTCAGCCATTCAGTTCAATAAAAGTAGACGACAAATGAAAATTAGTTAAATGCCTTCCACTCAATATTTTAATTTTATATTACGTCACTGTTCTACATTATTCACAGAGCAGTATGGACGGTTCTAACAGGCATAGACGCCCAACAGTGTGCCTAAAGAAATAATTTCCTGAATGTGCAAAGAACTGAAACTGTAATGTCACCCTCTGAAATTCCTGCAACTTCAGAAGTATTTGTTTTATTTTGCATTTTTTTGGTATTGTTAGTTAAATGTTCCACTAATTTATGAACGATTCTTGAAATGTTTTTAAAATTAGATACATTTTGCTCTGAGTCAATTCGCAAATTTCGATAAATATTTTCACTGAATTTTGTAAATGTTCTTTCAAATATTTTACATAGTATTATTGCTAAGCGATTCTTTCTCTAAAAATGAACAACTATCTTTTAACAATAACTAATAACAATCTTTTTTGAAGGTATCTAATAACTTCAAAGATATTCAAACAACGTTTAACGATAGTTAAGCAAAATAAATGAAAACGTGTATGCAAGGCATTTTGAAAACTCAAATTTATTTCTGAAAAGAAAGAGTATAGAAATTCATAATTTCAGCGAGTAAAATTATATTATTCATTCTGATGACTGATTAATAGTGATTCCGGGCGCGTCAACTGCTGAAGTCATTAGTCACGTACATGTTTTTCCTCGAGAGGTGGCCGTGGTCTTCCCCAGCTGGATATCGAGATCCGGCGCCGACGTACCGTCGGCTGGCAGGGTTTTCCCTAATCAGGTGTCTCCCATCAGCGGGGCACCACCCCAGCCGGCACAAGGGCTGAACTCCCGACCCGTCTCCCGGCACGTGTGTTAGTGTGGCGCATGTGAATGTAAGTCTGTGTAAGAGATGAAGATACAACAATGAAAAGAAAGGAAAGATCGCGCGCGGTCCGTGGCCCGTTTGCTAGGATACTGCTTCGGCATTCGTCTGGTGTTGATAGGAGGAACCACGAAAAACTACAGATCAGAGCAATCGGCCGCTAGAATTCTCCTTCATACGACAGAACTTGACTTAGCTATCTGGTCAGTGTCGAAAATTTTGCCACCGTCGGGACTCGAACCTAGCATCTCCTGGTCAGCCGCACTGCAGTATAATCAGTTGATGCCCTGAGATACCTTTTCCTATATAATATTCATTCTCCCAAATATAGAGATTACAGAGAAATAAATTCTTCGCTGATGTGTCAGATACTTTACACTGTTGAGACGTTATGACAGGCTTGCTTTCCGTGCACACCTGTGAGGGGGCATGGTGCAAGCACCTCTCTCCAGCACCCCCTCTTACAGCAGACCACAAGAGCTAACGAAGAGATGCATTACGTCGGGAGAGCGCAAATTGCCAGAATAATAAAATGTTTCGTATGAGAGTTAATTAAAATCCAACGGTAATCCAACTGGGAGCAAGGAATAATTAATAATAAACACCTGGCGACTACGTGCCGCTTACCAGAATAAGTTTTGAACAACCTTAGCCTGGCGTACCTGACGGGTACTCTCTAATTGATTTTTTTAAATTTGTGATAATCAAGTTCATAATAATAATAATAATAATAATAATAATAATAATAATAATAATAATAATAATAATAATAATAATAAATTTTAAGCTCAATAAAATTGCCTGGCTCGTCTATTCAGAGGCTCAAGGAATTATTAGAATAGATATCGTTAGAATTTTTTTATGCTACATTACATAATTAAGTTTATGCTATCGGTAATCCCATAAATAGTACCTTTCGCAAAGGTGAGTGCATTGAGACCCCCCACGAGTATGTTGTTTCTTTAGCTAGAAATCTTACAAAATATTGTAGAAGGAACCTGGTAAAATCGTGCCAATCTGAAGAAATAATTGAAATATGTTTAAGAATATCATAGAAGCGTAAAACAGAGAAAAGTACGGAAATTTGTGTTAAAAAATTTGGAGCCGCTTTAAGAAATGTTCGTCTTATCTATTCTGAAAATGCGCAGCTTTGTTCCCTTTTTGATAGAAAAGTTTGAGTTTTCGAGAAACGTTGAAGGTTTTTTTGAAATACATTTACTCACAAATGCAATAAGGAATTTAAAAAATTAACGACGTGACAGGATGATGGTAGGATTTTCGACACTACCTTCATAGCTAGGTCAAATTCAACTACTGTCTAGAGGAAAATTCCAGTGGTCGACTGCTCTGATCGGTAATTTTCGTTGGTCTCTCGAATCAACACCAGGCGAATGTCAGAACTTTTCCTAACAAACGGGCCAAGGACCGCGCGCGATCCTTCCTTCCTCTTCCTTGTCCTATCCTCCCCGCTTTCTAACATTCACATGCACTACACTACCACTATATCACGGAAGTCCAGTCGGGATTTTACACATTGTCCCGTCTGGGGATGTTTCCCCGCTGGTGGGAGATACCTTTTGGGGGAAACCCGCTAGCCAACTGGTAAGTCAACGGCTGATAAGTCACTCTCCCGCGGAGGAAGAACACGGCCCGAGGTAAAACATACACTACACTTACGGGAATAGTGCCTGTTTCCTTTCTCTCTCTCTCTCTCTCTCTCTCTCTCTCTCTCTCTCTCTCTCTCTCTCTCTCTCTCTGTCTTTCCCCCTTTTTTCAGTTGACTCGGCCGGAATCACTAATCAATCTACCGCTTTATAAAACTTTCTGCGCTTTTAATTGGATTATCTAACTCATTAATATTATTTTCGGAAGTTCACAGTTTTGTTAATTTGCACTAATAATAAATTAATAATTTGTCAGATTAATAGATAATTAGTCAAATAACATAATTGCGATGACCGTAAAAGTCAAGTGGAGGTACAGACGTGCATTTCGCTTTCCAGTTGTACATCTCGATAAATTTGATAGAGGTGTGAAGCTTCAGCTTTTTTCTTCTCAGCTTGCAGCAAGCTTAAGTTACCCGCGATATTACTCCTGTGTCTGCAACCAAAAACATAGAAATTGCTAAAGATTAGAAATTTAATTGCAGAATATCATGCTTTGATGGTAATATATAACGCTCTCAAACCTGCAAGCAGACGCTAGGTTCTCGATCCGATTTTGCTGTATATAGCATATTGTTTGTAATGTATCCCTCTTAATTGTGAATTGATGAGTAAGTTTTTTTTCCTTTTCTATATCTTTGCTGATTAGTTGCGCTAATTTCAGCAATTGCTGCTTATTCAATCCCGTTTTACTTTCTTCTACCCTGTCCTTCTTTCTTTTCGCCGTTGGTGATCGTTCTTTGATAGTTGCTTTCTTTTTTGGAATTGCACCCTTATTCACGTTCTCCATCTTTGAAGGCTGTGAAAAATGCAAATTAGAAGGCTTTAGAAAACATAAAATTTATTTCTTAACTGTTCATGGTGTTATCGGAAAATGTTCTAATTCCTTTAACCAGAATATTATTTTTAATCTAGTTTGCGGTTTGGTAACTTTCTTTCTCCGGGCATGCTGTATCTATTATTTTCCGAAAACTTCTATTTAAATTCGTTCTATGTCTGTGTAATAACATAAATCTCTTTACTTTTATTAAAAGGTGAAAATCACTCCCATTCCTTTTCATAACAGCAAATGTGACAAATCACCCATACCCCTATTTATTTGACAGAGCCCTTAATTTATTTGAGAGTTAAAGAAATATGTTTGTGCGGGAAGATTTAGAATAGATATATACAATTATTTAATCAATACATATGCAGTGAACTTTATGCGTAATTGCATTTACACGGAATCCTCTTTAAGATAGTCTCCACATAACAGGAAGTCTTCTATATTTGTACTTATAACAACAAACAACACGAAGAGTTCAAAAGAAATATTTCGTGTTCACACGAGGGAGCAGATATTTCTTAGTTTATTATACTTCTAAGATCATTTCACATACACATTTTAAAATTACAATACGTTTGACAATTTAAATATATATATATATATATATATATATATATATATATATATATATATATATATATCAATAATCTCCTGTTCTATAAGACAAAAAACTGGGCGATGAAGAGCACCTTAAAGCCAAGATTAACTCGTTTGTTTTCAGTCACGTGCTCAGTAAGGTTGCCAACACTGAAGTTTACCGTGCTAACAAATTAGATAATTTGTAACATAGAATTACATTTTTCAATAACAGCTCTCCAGTTATTGCCGGAATACGTTTTAACATCTGAATGATTCGGCAGGCTCTTGACTTTGGTAGACTCGTTATTTGTGCTAAATTCACAATACAGAGATTAAGTAAATGCATTGTCAAATATTTCGATATTAGATGTGACAAAATGCGACTGAAGTGTGATCAAAAACTTCTCAAACACATATATTCTCTGCTTTATATGACTTACCGGGTGTAATTTAGGAAGCATATTTTTCAAGGAAGAAATTCAGTTTATTTTGAACTTGCTCGGTAGTAGCCAACCCAGGGTTACAGTTTATGTATTATAAGCTTGCTCAAATGTAGCAAATATTAACAAATGGCAGTAGGTGATGAATAGCAACAGTTTCTATGGAAGCAGTCTAGTAATTATAGAAAAGTTGCATTATAAATTCAATGTCTTCTATATATTTCAAAATCTATTAAAATATGAGATTAATAGTAAATATTGCTAAATGGTTCTTAATGAAACCTTTATCAGAAAACACAAACTTTTGTCGGAGTTCCAAGGTCGCAGTTGGCAAGAGATCTGATAGTCTGACGAATTTAAATTGGAATAGAATTCAAAAACTAACATCCTGAAACTAAGGTTGCTCTTGATTCAAATTGTTAAAAGACGATACCGTAAAATATTTAAAATAATTAAGATAATTAAGTTAATTATTGATGTTATATACATATTTTACGGTATCTCTCTTCAAAATAAAAACACAACGTGTTTATGAGATACCCCTGTAACCGGCATAAGTCCACATGGTTAATCTGTTAGGTATAAGGAGAATGTTCAGAGCTAACGAAATAGCAAAATGTTTTATTTATTTATGTATTTATACATTTGTCTTCAGAATAAAAATATGGCAAATGTGAAAAATTTTATATTAACTACAAAGCGTCACGACTGTAAGAGGCGTATAAAACCATAATTTCGACCATGTCGAATAGAAAGTGTACAACAAAAATATTTGATAGACAATACTACTTAACCAGCAGCATATAGGGGACTCTGACAGTTTTCTGCGCTGTTGTCACTCATTACTACGCACATGGCACCACCTACATGACAGATAAATCTCAAAACATGAACTACTGATAGGCGATGACACGTCTTGATATAATGTTCATAACTTTCCCCACAGCCAAATCTTATCGCCTCCCAAAAACCGCGTTGAAAACTTAATATCAGCTCTGGATGGCTTCGTAGTGTATTCCTTTTGTCGGGCCTATCTGCAGTGTCATAAAGTTATTTTTTATTGAAACATAAGGCGCTAAATTTCAATAATAGACGAAAATTTTATAGTCGTAAAGCACAACGTTGCTGCACGGTAATCGATATATCTCAAAAACGATTTCACCTATGAACTTCACAGTAGTTCCTTTGAGACTTACGGAACTTGACTTACAAAATTTCATCGAAACCCTAGATGGTCGCACGGGGAGCTCTAAACCAATTTGTCAAGGGTTGCCTCGTTGATACGTCACTCCTTGCATGGCCCATGACAATATTTTGGAGTAGTCAGTTGACAATTAATGCTACTAATTTAGAGGTTTTAATTTCTTCTTACCTACTAAAGTAAACTTACCAATTAAAAGAGAGTAAAATTATATATTTTGAATCGAAAGAATTTTGATTTCGTAATTGCGTTTACTTAAGAGCGTAATAATTGAATTAGCTTCCTATCTTCAGGTTATGAACTGAAATGTTGGTCTGTTAAAAGCTGCCGACGGTACGAGTGATATAATAAATAAAAGGGGAGATTTTACTGGAGAGAGGCTATAAAAGCGCTTGTTAATTTATTTATCAATATTGTTCTGTACAACAAATTACATGATCGCGAAATAAAGCAACGAAAATGGGCAAGTAATTTGCTCGTAACGATAGGGTAGTAATTTGTAACGATAAAAATTAACCACTTTGTTTTACTTCATTTAACCCTAATTTGAAATAAATACATTTCCATTTTCATTGATAGAATAATATTATACTTGCCTTTTTTAATTAACTTGTGTCTCAATATCCAGATTATTTCTAGTTTTTATTTCTCCATTGCATTACATTAGAAAATGCATTACTATTTTTCTATGCAACAGACTGTTTCTCAAAATCCTTTGAAGGGTTGAAAAAAAGCAATTTCCAGAACGTAAATGTGACATTTTTTTACGTTTCAACCGTCGGTCAACCTACCATGCCCATTGACGAGCGATCGTGAGCGAATACATCCGTACGTGCGAGTAGGGTTTCGATAATTTGTGTAAGCTATATTGCTCTTTTGTTTATTACCATACTCTGTTTCAATACCAATTTGCAATTGTTCGTTTCGTATTGTACGTGTAGTATAATAGAATCATGTTTGCCCATTACTTATCTCTGTTGAGCGTTGTCGCCATACATATGCTTTGAATACTACAACAGTCTATTAATATGCCGTGTCTGATTGTGAATAATGTTCAAGTGACCACTCATAATTCATCTTATTCTGAGATGGAGTGATTTGATATATAAATGTAATATCTCGCATATGAACAATATTGCACAAGTGCATCCAGAGACTATCAGTCATAAATAACACGAATTATTTATTTTGGATTGTGATTAACAACAAAATAAAACAATTCACGAAAAGAGGTAATTAAAGTATTCAATTTATCTTACCTTTATTCATACCAAATAAGATGTATGTAGAACAAATTGCTTTCATTTCTTGACATTTTTAGCATGGTCAATCTTTTATAATAAAGAAAATATAAGAAAAACATATTTTCTCGCAAATTTAAAGGCAATGACGGTCGTAAAAGAAGGTAATTAGTGGTGCTACAGAATACCATAGACTTTATCGTAGTAAAACTTTTTAAAATCTTTAGTGTTGGCTCGATTTACGTTCTTGCCCCTATCCTCTTGGCGGCTGCCATCTAAAATAAAACATCAAAAACTTCTAAGCATGGTTTAGGCGCTAGTAGTGTTCACGGATGGACAGACGTGCGGACGGAAGGACGTTTAGCTGTCAATTGATTTTCGGTATCAAGGGCCCACAAAACATGGATTCTTACTACAGCACGTGTTAGAGGATCTTTTTTCCTTAATTTAGCAACTGAATTTATCTACATTTTCCTTATCAGGGCCCGGCAATGAATTTTTTCTTCCGAAAACCCGCCGTTTTGTCGTGTAGCATTACATTTTTTCTATACTACGTATATACTTTATATGTACGCGTACACGAGAAAGTAAAAAGGTGCCTTCACCACTACAAAAATAACCAGTCCATTCAGAGCAAAGCGTGAAAATAAGAGTGACCAAAATATTATAAAATAATGATGGATATACTTGTATTACTTATTTTTAGAATATGATTTTAAAAATGGACAATTTTATTTTTATTGACTTTTTCCTATGCTACTTACGTAGTATAGAAAAAGTATTGTAATGCTGAGGCAAAAATTGGTAATTTTTTGACAGGAAATGTCATTTTGCGGGTTCCTTATTCCTAAAAATTGAATAATTTCTTTATCAATGTGTTGTAAATAACTTCCTCCAACACGTTGGGTAGTCAGACTCTACGTACAATGGTTCCAAGATACCGAAATATTGGTTTTAGGCGAAACGGCCGACCGTCTGACCGTCCGCTCGTCAGTCTGTCTGTGGTCAACGCTGCGGTCAAAATTAAAAATCCTTCATCCACCTGGCGAAACTCGAAGTCCTGCGAGATTGAATCGGACGATTTGATTTATGACTTTATTTTACACGATGATTTAAAATTTAAAAAAATATCCAAATTGTCCCTCGGATAGAGAAAAAGACTTTTCATGCCATGTCAGACATGTCGTTTTTTGACAAAATATCTTAATTTTCAAAAATTGTAAAAGTTCAAAATTTTTATCAGCGTCGTCCTATAACGAGAGTATTGTAGATAGAAGTTTTTTTCTTACAAAAAGTTCATGTTCCAAAATATTAGATCTTTAAATAGTGCCATGTGTATTTAAAAAAACGGGAGTTTAGTTTAATAAATTTGGTGTAAAGACAATTTATATTTTTTCTTAAAAACGATTCAATTTGTTCTTTAAACTTTTCCTCAGATAGAGAAAAGGAGGCTAAAAAAGTCGCCCGGGTCAAATTTTCATTGAACTCTACAAATCCGTATAACTAAGAAGTTAGATCACACTTTTGGAAATAATAAGAATCTTCCAAAATATTATTTGCCCTTTGCGTTAAAGTGCCCGGATTCGCATACATGCTTCGAAATCTCACCCGCGAGACGCAGATTATAGGCAAATTTGAATGAATGGCCAAACGCAGCCAGTATGGTCGCATTTTCGAGATTAACAGCATTTAATGGACAATTTTGTTCTCTTTGAAATGGTATATTAGTATGTAACGAGTAATTAGGCAGAAATTCATGTTTTAAACTATTGGTCATTTTTCGATATTTTTCCTCAGTGTACAAAATTTTGTTTGTTGCTCTTGCCTGATCCTACCCACTTAGGAATCGTTCAATCATCAACGAAATTGTATGGTGGTATTCAGAGAGACCAGTCATAAATTACACGAATTATTTATTTTCGATTCTGATCGTCATTCACTAACTCGTACAATTGTCAACACTAACTAGCGAATAAAGTTGTTATTATGCAGCAGCCACCGCTCAGGCTGAATTTCCCGATATTACTTACGCAACGATACACTTTCCTCTCCGACCCGGTCAGACTCGACTGCCCGATCGAATTCATTCTCACCGATAGCAGCCGGGGGCACGCGTCCGCTCTGCTCCGACCAAAATTCGCAATTTCGCTGGAGGTAACATTACATGCACATTGGAGTTGGCGTTTTTTTTCTTGATTAACAGTTTAAAGATCAAGAACTGCCTTAAGGGGAACATGTTACTTACTTTTGGGATTGTTTCTGCGAGTTAGCAATCTATTTTTGTGAAATTAGAATATTTTAATAGTTTTATAGTGACTGAAAGAAGATATCACTAAGCTACTGTTGTCCCATGTGGAGTGGTGAGACTCCTGGAGGAAGGAAACCCCCACTAGGCGTCATGTAGGTTGGAGCCGGATCTCATGTTCTAAAAGGGGAACACCGCCACCTTCGGGACTATAACATGCTCTATACTTACATGAGTAACCACTAAATTAGTTGATGCACTCGGAGTTAATAAGCGTACAATTATAAATATTAGTTTCTTTGAAGACGTTGACGGCACCTCACGTATTGTGGAACGGGAGAGCGGCCGGCAACTTTATAATATACAGAATGTCGCTAATAATGTATTACCTCTCCTCTTGACTTCGATTGATTGATTAATTGATGAGTGTTTCTGGACGCGTCAACTGCTAAAGGCATAGTCCCGTAAGTGCAGTGCGTGTTTTAGAGCGAGAGATGGCAGTGATCATTTCCCGCTGGGTGGCAAGATCCGGTGTTTATCGCCTGGCGTGGTTTTCCCCAATCAGGTGTCTCCCACCAGGGCTACACCAGCCTTGCTGGGGCTACACCAGCACAATCTAAGCTTAGATTTGCCTCTTGGCATGGGTGCTATCGTAGTGCATGTGAAGGTAAGTGTGTGAAAGTAAGAGTAAGAAAAGGACAAGAAAGAGGGAGAAATATCGGTCATGGTTTTTGTTAGGACACTGCTCTGACATTCGCCTGGTATTGATGTGAGAAACGACGTAAAAGTACTGATCAAAGCAGCCTGCCGCTAGAATTCTCCTCCAGGCAACGCCTTCATTCGACTTGGCTATGTGGCTTCTTCTTCTTCTTCACTTCATGGATTAGGCTACTGCCTGTTCCGTCCTCACAGTTTCTCTCCATCGTTTTCGTGACCTTCCCACGTCTCTTCTTCCTCTCGGCGCGTATAACAAAGCTGCTTTAGGAAGTCTGCTATCACTCATCCTTTCCAGATGTTCTACCCATCTTTGTCTATATTCTTGCATTCTAGAATTAATTGATGTCACTTGTAACTCTTTTCTTATTTCTTCATTTCTTATTCGGTCTTTTCTTGTGCATCCTTTTATTCATCGCAGAAATATCCTTTTATTCTTCGCAGGCTATGTGGCTGAAATGGAAAATTCTGCCACACCGTCGACTCGAACTCTAGGACCTCCCGGTCAGAGGCACTGTAGTGTTTTTGCTTCAAACAGTGCGTAGTGTGATCGAATGTCAGTGCAGAACATCCCTAATAATGAATCGCATCTCGTCCTTTTGGCTTCGATGAGTATGTACTATGGTGTTGTGTGGTGGTTGAGAGAGAAGCATGAACCGCGCGTGTGTGTGTGTGTGTGTGTTTGTATGTGTATCGCAGCTCGCGCATCGTGGAGACGGGAACGGTTGCAACCTCGTAGTAAACTGAATGTCGCTAGCCATGTATTGCCTTATGTACTTTCTGGCTTCGCTGAGTGTGACGCGAGTGCCGCGTGTGCGCGTGCCGCAGCTCGCGCATCGTGGAGACGCAGAGCGGCGCCATCCGGGGCGTGATCCTGGAGCCCGGCTCGCCGCACCTGGAGCCCGTGGAGGCGTTCCGGGGCGTGCCGTACGCCGCGCCGCCCGTGGGGCCGCTGCGCTACCGCCCGCCCGAGCCGCCGCCGCCGTGGGCGGGCACGCGCCTCGCCGACACCTTCGGCGCCGTGTGCCCGCAGCGGCCTCCGGACGTCTCCAACCGCACCGCCGCCTTGCAGCGCATGCCCCGCGGCCGCTACCTGCAGCTGCGCCGCCTCGTGCCGCACCTGCGCCAGCAGAGCGAGGACTGCCTCTTCCTCAACCTCTACGTGCCCGGCAGCGGTCAGTCCCCCACTCTCATCATATTCTTCTTGCTTTCTAGCACGCTGTACTGAGATTTATTAACAGCTGCCTCTGACAGGCCACCAGCTGTTATGGTGTCATCCAATCGGGAACTTGCAATTAACTGTCTATGGTGTCGTTCAACCTTCGGATTGGATGACTCAGAACTACTGATTTATGTCAGAGGCAGCTTTTAATAAATCCAAGTATACTTGCGTAGTATTTTGCTTTCTCGCATGCTACTCATGTAGTTCATTACTTTCCCACATACGAGTACAACAGGGCGCCAGGACAGTCTCTCCTAAAATATGTGATGTAGCTTCACTAGTAGTTGTCTTCCTTTACAGACAAGTGTGCATCTGGAGTCCAACGCTTAAATTTTGATATTATTGGTGTACTTGGCCGTTTTCATAAACTAATCAATTGATCTAACAAATAACACTCATGTGCATTAATTTAAACTTAAATATTATTCAACCACATGCTCTGAATTTTCAGTTCAAAAATGCCCACGGCATTAACAGTTACAAATGTTTATTGTGCTCTTGTTACATTAGGAACGTCAAACTCTTACCGAAAACATTGCTTCAAACAATGTAATCCGACGATATCTCAATAATCAAAACAATGACGTCACCAAGAGAATTTTTAATTCTTTGCTGAAGACACCAAATTCCAAATTGAATAACTAAAAGCGGGCACTCTTGGCGTAGGCATAATTACAATGTCAATTATAAACACTTCGGAGCTTACACTTGAAACAGACTGCTTAGGCGCCCTTGGCTCTGTAAATACGGGCAACTAGCAGAGACTCGCCATTTACACAATTAATAACTTTCTCTTCACAATGCGAAGAAAGTTCATTTGTGAAAGAATGAAGGTTTCAAATATTTGTAAGTTAAAAAACCTCTCGATACATAACATTAAACATATACTCTTCATCAGAGGTTTTGAAACTTGAATGTGAAAGGCTTGTTGGATTAGTACTCTTATTTTCAAAACATCATTACTCACTAAACTTCAATCCTCAAAATATTTACATAAATATTACAAGCTTAAATGGCATGTAGATGTGTCTAAAATGATCTGATCATTTTTTTGATAATGAGCATGTAGTACAACAGTTACTAGTGTATATAAAACAGATCTTTTGTACCAAAAATATTTAAAAAAAGGTGCTTTTTATTAACGCATCACATGAATAGTCAATATTTCATCCGCGTGAAACCTTTCATCGCGTGAAACCTTTTCCACAGAGCCTTGCTGTTGCATGACATCACCTGTGTCGAAATCAGTGTCACACTGAGTACTGGAATTCAGTCTGTACACACATTATGAGAGTGGACGAAATGACGCAATCAAAATCGAAACGGATTTTTCGCATTTTTCAATCAAAATCGAAACTCTTGCATTTTTGTTTTTCGAGTTCCTTCTACTATAGGCACCTCTCACGTAGCCAAAAACTGTATACGTTTGTAATCAATTTAAATCTGCAACAATTCTTCCGAAAAACATTTTACTTTTCAGCCTTGTTACATAAATATTTATCTAATTTATGATCGAAATCATTTGCCAAAAATAAATGGTAAAAATAGTTCATAATTTTAACTTTATAATTCAACGAATATATTAATTATTAACATACTATATGTTGTATTTTCCAGCATTTGAAAATAAGTTTTAAATTTGAGAAATGATAAGTATTTTGTGCCATTAATGAGTATCAAAAAATATGCTGATGATTCTTATTTCAACATATTTACTATATCAGCAAAGCATAAAAAGCAAATGTTCTTAGTGAAAATTTGCGTAGAAAAACTCCCCCTCTCAAAAAAAAGCATTTCGTACAAGACAAGCGTACAAACTACAAATGTTGTTTGACGGGATTTCGTTTCGATGACACATCAGTCACCGCTGAATTGCAGGATTAGGAGGCTTAATTACGGGAGTCTGTACACAAACCTAAAACGGTACTTCCTAATTCTGTCAGCAAGCGAGATGGGAAGATTAACTACGAGCAAAGTTGGGAAGAGACCTGAGGTAAACGTTACTCGCGAACAAGATACGCCGTATGTCAGCTAATTACAACTGGTGTAGATTATAATCGAAGTAAGAGAGAAGGCAGACATAATGAATGAGAATTAACAAGGTAATATCTTGAACACTGTGTGACATATTATCATAGAGATCACTTTGATTTCAATTGGAGTGAGTGAATGATCGATGAATTAATAAAATAATAAATTAGGAATGCGAGTATTCACGAGTACAGGAAGCTTGTGTGGGGAGAGATGAGGGAATGATCGGAAAACATTAGCTTAAGAAGAATTTACATAATGGTAGATATTGGTGCAAAATGTAATTCACATGTAAAACGAAAAGGATAGACACTGCAAAGAGCATGTTACATCCCTCAAAATTCTATTCCAAATCCGCAGTATTTAAAACGTTTCATTCTATAAGTCTGCATTCACCGAACACTAATGAATATGTGTTACCTCAGCCACAAAGCAGCATGAAGATGTTCTTTCTGCAATAAATTAATTGATTAGTTTGGTAAAATAAACACAATTTATTGCTCTCCGTTCTTCGATGGTTATTCTCGAATACATACAACTGGAGTGAAGAAACTAACTTGTTAATTTATATCTGCTCTCACGTTTTGTCTATTTTGACTGAATTTTGAGTACTGACGCGCACTTTACATATCAAAATATATATTTCAAAAAATTCTAATAACTTTAATTACACAAGTTACTTGTAAGGTCTACAGTACATTCCTTCAACTCTGGCCGTAATTCAGACCAGCTAAATCCGCCCAGATGAATTAAAAATTTTTGTTTTCATTACTTCTGGCAAATATAGAACTTCGCAAAACTCCATATCATTTTCAATCTACCTGGCAGACACACAATTATTGACTGATTAAGTAGGATTCGGGGCGCGTCATCTATTAAGGTCAATAGTCTCATAAGTGCAGTGAATGACTTCATCACGGGAGGTGGCAGTCATCTCCCCCCCCCATGGCTGGTGAAATCCGGCACCATCCTACATCGCCATGCGGAGATTTTCCTCAAGCAGGTATCTCCCACCAGCCCCAGCTGGGACAAGGTTTAAGCTCCCGAATGGTCTCCCGACAAGTGATAGTGTACTGTGAGTATTAAGTGTACTCGTATGTAAGATAGATGTGAGGATAGGACAAGGAAGAGGAAGGCGGTCTGTGGCCCGTTTGTTAGGATATTGCTCCGGCATTCGCTTGCTGTTGATCGGAGAAACCATGTAAAACTAGCGATGAGATCAGCCGTCCGCTAGAATTATTCTCCAGACAGCTGCTGAATTTTACCTTACTATTCAGCTGGTGTTGAAAATCCTGCCACCGTCGGAACTCGAACCAAGCGGCTCCCGGTCAGAGGCATCGCACTTACGTTATTTTATGCCCCGAGCCATCTTCGCCGGTCATAATTATTAAATTAGCATTAACTATACAGTTCTTAAATATAAACATGGCGGAACCCCGCACAAAAATGGACAATACGTGAGTAAGGGTTATAAGAGTAAGAGTAAGAAAGCAGCCACGACGTCGCCACACTGCAGATATAGGACGCATCGAAGGCGATCTGCTGCTGATTGATGGTGTTGTCAGGATGGCTCCTTTCCGGCGCGGGGCCTACGCCGCCCCGCCCCTCCCCTCCCCGCCCCGCCGCGCCCCGCTCCGCCCCGCCAGCTCCGCTCCGCGTCCTCTGAACCGTGAAATCGTCGCGAGCGCGGCGCGGGCGACGCGGCGCCGTGTTTGTGTTCTGCTCCGATCTGAACGTCAGAGTTTTAGCGGGCGACAAGTCTCGGCGCCGCGCCGCGCGGCGTCTGTCGTCGGGAGTTGTCCCCTTCGAGATTTCTTTTGCTCGACGCTTGATCTTCGCTGCGAAACACAATGCGGACGAGCGGCGTGACAAGCGCCGGCGATGACGAAAGTTTTCGAAGCGTCCCTTCGCCCGAGGACAAGTCAGAAAACAAAACGGAAGTCGGAAGTCGTGAGAGGTATGGAATCGTGTCGCTGTGATAGGAAGTGAGGGCGAGGAGGAAGAAATAGTGATTAGAAAATACAACGCTGAGAAAATGATTATCGGGAATAAACGAATGTAACATCAAAATGTCCAGAATTGGAAGTGTTGAAGAATATAAATGTAAATTACCGACCAGGAAATCCGAGCGTTAAGGGCCCATGCACACCAGCGTTACGTTAACGCACGTAATGTACCGCGGGTCGTAGAATAACACAGTGTCTTATGCGAAACGACACACGAGCGCTTTGACCGATCCGCATAAAATACAGTGTCAATATACACCGCGCGTTACTTTAAAGCGCGTCAATGCAACGCTCGTACAATGCAGAGTGAAGGCGGCAGGGTCAGAACGTTCTTGGCTTGAAGAGTCGCTGGTTTAAATCCCACCTCCAATAGGGATGTTTCTTTGTCTGTTATGGCATGTGAAACTCTCCTATTGACCCACCAATTCCTGTCCTGTCAGCCCTTACGAATGACTTGCCTGCCATGGGAAGCCTAGTGCTTCTGCAGGCAAGGGACTCTTATCCAGATTCCGCTCTCACTTCCCCTCTAAATCCAAAAAGGGGTAAGGTATAAGGATGAGGCGGAAAAGGTAAACGCAATTCGCGCTCGCAAAATCACAAAAAAATGGTTCATTCAAAGGGATGGTATGTCCAAGAACACACGTAGAAGGAAAGGCCGGAATGGGAGTTCGGTATAAGACCGAAAGGTTACAGCAATCTAACAAATTAAAAATGTGAGAATGAGCGACTTTGGGCGACTCTTCCTCCTCTTATTGTAATTACTCAACAACTGCTGTTTTTTAACTGCATGACACAATTTTAAGATTTAAAGCTGAGAGGAAAATTCAACGAGAACGAATCCTCTGGTTTTAATATTGGAAGTGTAGAAGAGGTTCGAGAAGTCTTTGAGCTTTTGTGATATTCATAATTTCAAAAGTTTTATGGAAAATCTTAACTATTCTACATTTATAAATTACTTCCCTTTACGTAGGCAAAATATTGTTTTAAATTCAGCAATTTTTCAGAAAATATTGAAAATGTAACATCGGCTTTATCTACAGTAGCCTACCACCAAAAATTAAATTAGCTTAATGATCCCCGGCACATCACAACTGGATCGTATACCCTGTAGTGTTAACCAAGTTTGAGCTCTTTTCGTTCGTGTAAATCTCCCTTTTTGCAGTACAAAATTGTATGTATCTCCTCGCCATTTGCACCAATATTAACCATCGTTTAAACAGCACTAATAGACCGTAGCGCACTGCACTTCAAAAAAACTTACTAGACGAATTTTTCCACAGTCAATTCGAGATTGCATTGTTGGGATGGTTATACTATACGAGTATAGGGAGTAAAAGTAAAAATGTCAAAGCAACTGTAAATGACATTTGTACTTGGAGAATAATAAACTAGCGCCGATTGATGTAAAAGTGAAAACAGAAACGAAAAGAGACACGTTCCAAAAGTCTTACAAATAACTGATAGTTAAAAGTGTTACAAACAGAAGTTTAAACTCGGGTTTTAGCAAGTAATAATAGATTGTGGGAGAATGAAACTCAAATAATATGTTTCAATTCTTTATGTGATTGTAACCGTTTTACAATTAATGTCAAGTATTGCAACTAGCTTTCCATTACATGATGGCTGGGAATTTGATTTGACACTTTGTGTGCAACTCGAGCAGCAAACTTCGTGTGTCGATTCATTTGCACGGCTTATTCATATGTACCTACAGCTTGATTTCCCTTTATCGCTGTACTGTCAGTGCTTGGGACAGTCTCGCGTCCTCTGCGATCCCTTCACTGTCGTTTACAGTTTCTATTTTTTCACCTACATCTTTTGCCAGTCTTCACCAGCACTAACACCCTCATCCTCGCTACCACTATCACTGTCTTCACCTCCATGACTTCTGCTAGAATGACCACCTCAATCGCCACCACATTTACGACAACCACCACTACCGAATTAAATGCCGTTGCAGTTGACACCTCTGCTTGAGGTTCTTCACTCCCTCGGTATAAATCACTCCTGCTCTCCAACAGAACACCCGAAATTACCCCACATTGCGTCCCCCTCTCTTTCCAAAGTACTGTCTGTTCTGCCACAGGATGTCACATGGTCACAAAAAGTCAGATCCGGTAATCACCGGTCCCTCTCACCGACACGTTCGCTCACCATCGCCATACCTATCGTCATCTCTACCGCAATCACATTTTCGAACACCTTGGCTTTCGCCGTCGCCATCACGATCACCTTAACTAACTTTCAACTCTAGCATTTGCCATTTCCATAACTATCATCACCTCTAGGTTAGTTCATGCCTTAATTTACGTGATGAGACTCGGTCCATTAGACCCGCTCTTCCGTCTGACCACGCAAATTCGTTACGCTCCATTCATCTACTAGCGGAGAACGAAGGTATCACTCGGCAAACAAAGCATGCGATTTCAATTTAGCTCGGAGGATTCTTTTAGGTTTGAAGATCTTTTACATGCAAAAAATCTACTACATGGGTCAGCCAGCTTTACTTCCGCTCCAAAAACAAGACGTCCTAAGGATTTTTTCGACCTTAAAAATACAGGGTTTCGATCGAGGTTGAACCTGCAAACCTGGATATAACAGCCCGAAGCCACCATGTTGTCTGTCTCTGCCACCGCTTCATCGGAGAGCGACAGAGGCGCTGGATCCGCTTACAGCAATAATTGCTGACGCGACATGGGAGCGCGGACGGGCCGCTACCACAGTGCGGTTCGCCTTCTCAACAGGGGACGCCCAGCGGTCGCGTTCGCTTTGCGCTGGCGAGCTCTGCGCTTGGCACTGAAGCGAGCGGTCACGCTGAGTTCGTTCTGCCAGATTGCTCCAAGGAAAGAAGATTGTGTTCTTTACGGATGAGTTTTCTCCGGCCCTCTTGTAACATTCATCAAGTTGCGTCGAAATCAAAATGGCGTGCACAACCAAATAAAATGCTGAAAAGTCAACAATTTTTTTGTTCAACTGTACAAAAAAAGGTAATTTAGCATGTAAAATTGTTTTTTAATAATAATTACAAAATATGGTGGCCAATATAAGTAAGTTGTTATCATGAGAAGATATGTTTTTGACAGTTTGGGCTAGTGGAACTGACGTACAAAAATTTAAAGACATCTACAGATACCTACTTACTTTAAATGATTTGCGCATAATACATTTTAATTCACAATTAACTAATATAATAAGTATCCCACCCTAATCCTACCATAATCGTATCCCGTAACCGGTAACTGAGTAAGATCTGTGTGCAAACTGGCTGTGTGCGTAATTGATCTGCTGTCTCCCTTCAACCATAACAATGGCACAAGCTTCGAAATGGGGCCACGCGCTTCCCACCCTGTATGTAATTGTACGGACCGAGGCGGTAGTCAAGGCTACCGGAGCGTGAAGCTGGGGAGAGAGGGTGCTATTCATCGCCCCCTCGCTAGTCTTTACATAATAGCCGGGGGGAGTCGGTGCAAAACCAAAATGGTAGTTTAAATTAAAATAAGGGTCTAACGAGTACGATGAAGTCGGTGGCATATTCAAGAATCACTAGTTTTAAATATTTTCTTAAGTACTGATATTAGAGTAGGATTTATTGTGATAATACGACAAGCATGTAGGATTCATTATAGGATGAAGGATCATATAATCTAATAGGAATGTACTGTAAAATAAAATGAAAGAAAATTAGATTGTTTTATGAAAATTTGAACAAAGGCACAATTAAAAATAATCATCTAATACACCGTGGTTTGTATAAAATGTATCTCTTTCAGAAGGATTGGATATGAAGAATCCCGGGGAAACTCAGGGTATTTTGCTACTTTCATATAATTCTCGGAATCCCACAGCGTCAGTTTTATGGAAGTCAACTGCGTTCCCAGAAATCTCCCACACGTCGCGCAGCCCGCCGGTACGGATGTGTTCAAATTCCGTACCTCGGTCGCAGGGAGTTCGGCCTTATCTTTCCAGGGTTGTCTTCCCCTCTCGTTCATATTTGAATTGTATCATTTCTTCAATCAGTTTTTGTTACAAAATTATTTTGTATTATATTTTTCCTTTATAATAATTCAGTATTTCGGTTAATTTTAATAAGTGATTGTGTATTTACTTGAACCTAGATGGAAGGATTATATGAAAGGGCGGTGTATTCTTTCTGCCGAATTATAAAGTTCGTCTCCAAAATCCAGGCATTTCCATCCGCTTAGGTGACTCAGAGCATCTAACTGATGGGCTCCTAGGGTTAAAATCCCGATGGCGTCAGGATTTTCGACACTAGCTGGGTCGAATTCAGACATATATGATGCGGTTTTTTCGATCAACATAAGGCGAATGCCAGTACGCTAACACACAGGCCACAGACCGCGCGATCATTCCGTCCTCTTTCTTGTTCTCTCCTCACCCCTGACTTATATAGATTAACAATTACGTGCATTACGCTACCACACGTCGGGAGACCAGTACGGAGCTTAGAACCTGTCCCGGCTCAGGCGGTGCCCCGAGGGTGAGAGATACCTGATTGGGAAAACCCTGCCACCCGACGTGTAAGGTCGACGCCAAATGTCACCGGCGGGTGGGGTACAGATACAGCGGGAGGGAACCGCCACATCCCACGATAGTACATGCAATTCACTTCAAGGAGTAATAACCTTTGCAGGTTATGCGCACGGAAACAATCAATAAATCAATAGACGCGCTCGGAAACACGAATCAGTCAATCAACTAGCATTTACCCCTGTCTGCACCATCGCTCCTGACCTGTCTGTCACTTTCTATAGAGTGACATATGTACTAACAGTCAGCAAAGAAAAAATTATATAAAATTAATGATTCCACTGACATTGAATTAAGAAAATTTTCAATTTCTTTCCTACGTTGAGGAAAATCGTAATACATTTGTTTATGAAAATAAAGTCTTAGTTAAGAGCGCATAATCTATTTTCTTGCAATCTTGGGCCATAAATCTCGAAATGAGAGAAAAACTTTACGAAACCAAAATTTGAAACCACATACGAAAACGAATATTTATTATTTACGAAACCACATTTGAAAATTGAAACTTTTGACAAATAATAACGCAACTTATCATTTATATATGTGGGAGGAAATCGAAACAAAATAACAATTGTCTTCAATTAATATAAATAAAAAGTTAAATTCTTTAAAATAATAACAGTAATTTTTCAAAATGTATACCTATAAATTTGCACGTCTTAAGTGCAGTACTACCTGCATTCGTGTGTCTTTTCCATCTTCGTCAACAATATTCCTTGTTACGATACCAGCGCCACCTCGCTCCTCAACAGGGAAGCCATAGAAATCCTTCCGATCTGAATCGGCCTCTCACATACATTATAAAACATTTAAACATTATTTTTTTGAGCGGGGCGGAGCGATTCACGCAAGGCAGACTAGGGAAAGGTTACTCTATGTACAGAGTGCTTTCCTTTTCCTGTCTGAATAGACTGATATAGTAAATAAATATCCGGACTGTAAAAGGATTTAGTTTAAAGGCTCCGACAGACAGGCGCGGAAGGTCCGCAACCTATGCGGAATTGCCGCAGCGGAAGTTCGGAGTCACGTGTTGCCTTATGAGCACGTTCAGACCTGCACGGCTGGTGAGCGTCGCGGCAGCGTTTTAGCAGCGTTTAATCCGCGGTGAATTTTGTGACGCAGTCGACGCGTTTGTTCCGCTGCCGCTCGAGTTTCGTGTAAGTGCGCCCGCCTTCGGGAGTCTTCACTCTCCTCTGGGCCGAGCTCCCTTGCCTTCGCGCAGAACTCTGCCGCTCGAGTTTCGCTGTGGAAACCAAGACAAGACTCGTCATATATCGCATATTTTCTGTTTGTCAGTGAATATTACACGACTAAACTGAAAGAAAAAATACTTCTAATCGTGTTCAGTAATTTAATTATTTTTAAATATCATTAAACTTTGATTTTTTACATTTTGTCGTAAATATTTTGTACGTTTTAGTAATTTCAGAAATATCATTAATAGTCACTGGTCATTCTAGTAAATATAAAAGCGTTTCTCGTCCTTCGTGGCATAAAGTTGTGAAATTATCCGTACTTTTATATTTCTAGGTGAAAACCATAGACCCCTTTCTTCGTTTGTTAAACAGATATTAACAATTTGATGGAAAATCTTAGATAAAGAAGGTAAAAGCTCCGTGCCGCATGTGCTCAGAAAACGTACTATGAGTGTAGGCATTTTATCTCTTGCATGAATAGAAGCGAGAGCGTTTTGTTTATCAGGTTAGGAAAACTGTCACCAAACGCTGATTCATAATTGAAGCTCCGGTGTGACGCTCCCACGGATATCGTCGCCGCATCTGGTGCGGAACTTTCCGCGCCGCACCCGCAGCAGATCTTCCGCGCCGGTTCTTTGGTAAAAATAAAACGAAATGAAAACCAGCAGGCATACCAATCAAATAATAAAGCGTGTCAATTTTCATTCCCAACCCATGAAAGCGTAATCAGTTTTCTTTATATATTAAAGTCATTGTTCGAATCATTTCATCTACTTACTCGCCGTCTTGGAGCGAGGAAAAGTTGCGTGTGTTTTGCGAAAGAGGAGAGAACTTGGCGTAAAAGAGAGACGCGGTTTATCTACGAGAAAGAGTAAACCTCATCAAATGAAGTCCGTGCCGTCGGCGCCTCAGGACTTCTTTCATCTCGTTAATACACGTCACTCCCAGCCTCCTCTGCAAACAAGCAGCTTCAGGGGCAATTATTTAAGCCTTCTGTCTCGAAAGAGAAGTCCCCGGCTTGCTATCGTGAAGGCTCAACGCTGAGATTGCGTAAATGAATGGAGTTGATAAGTTAAAGATAAAGATGCGTTGGCTGATGTAGACCTTGAAAACAATACTGCTTTATATATGAATGTATAGAATATGTAATTATCACGAAAGTAAACAGCCAGGATAATTGATTGAAAGATGTTAACTCTTCGAGGGTAAACTTTCAGATCGTTTACAAATCTTAAGAAAACGTGGTGGGTCTCTGAGGTATTAATTATCCCTGAATTAAGGTATCAGTTAGGCACTGCGGATCTGAAATTCTGTTCATTCTGTTTGGACTATTCAGAGGAATATGAGATTGCGAAAGGGTTGACTCATTTTCAGAAGAAATATCTAAGAAGACTCTATTACATTGATTGTCTCTAATTCATGCTACCTGTGTAAAATATGAAATTTGCCTTACATTTATTTATTTCCATTAAAAAAACTATCTCTCGACTTCACAAAGAAATTTTAATTACTAAGTTCTATTTCTCATAATTCCATTTATGCATGCGAAAGTTATCTCAATATTTTCACCTTTTAAATTCACTGATCATGGAGGAAACATTTTGTTACCAAAAGAAGATAATTTTAATCGAAAATAACGGGCCACTGACTTAATACTTCTCCTGAAATTAGGTGGAGACTTTCAACATACAATCTATTAAACTACGGATTTATTATGAAAACAACTACAACTGAACGGCGTAGGAAAATCTTCCACTCCACGCACATGCGGTAAAGGTTCGACTAAAAACTGTGCTCACTGCTTAACAACCAGCAGACGCGGAGCATCTTCCCGTTTGCCGTTCAATGTGCTTGGCATGCGTTCGGTATCAGTGTCAGTTGATGCTTTTGGAGCGCGAATGCGTCACCCGCATCCGTTCGAATTGCGTGGAATACGTTGATGGTAGAATTGCACCAATCGCCCTCGCAGCAACTCTCCAACTCGTTGACAGGCGGTCGGGTGGGGAGAAGTCAGAGAGCTTCCTGCAACAACATGCGAACAGGACCCGCATTCACGTTTTCTATTTATAAAATGGAACCGATCTAAGACTAAGAGCAGCTAGAATACACGGAGGGAACGATAATTCGGTGTGTTGCGTCGTAGAATAAGAGAACCGGTGACAGTCCAAGCGCCGCAAATTCGGCTGGGTCTCTTCAGCCGCCGCTCGTGCGGGGCGAGGCAGCCGTCAGCTGGGCCGAGAGCCGCACCGGACACAGGCCGCTGCTTCAAGCACCCCGGCCCGGCCCCGCCCGGCCCCGCCCGGCCCCGCCCGGCCCCGCCCGGCCCCGCCCGGCCCCGCCATGCCCCGCCCGTCCCCGCCCGGCCCCGCCCGGCCTCGCCCGGCCCCTCTCTTCAGAACAGTTGCATCCAGTCGAAACGAAAGCGCACATACAAACCATATGCTAATGCGCCCGCCCGCGCCGCCCCCGGAAGGGAGAGGACGTGAGTGGAAGTCTGCACAAGGGCCGCCTCGCGCGGGAGGGGAGCAACAGGGAAACGAGGGCCGCGCCCGCCGATTAGGCCTCGGCAAGCGCCCTCCACGTCTTCTTCACCCGTTTCCTCTTCTCTTCCCTCGCCCTGCTCTCCTCATTCTGCCCCTCCCCTCCACCTCATCTTCCTCCCCATCTTTACCTCCCCCTTTTGTACCTCCTTCCCTTCTAATCCACCTCTCCTTCTCTTCTCATCCTCTCCTCCTTTCCTTAACCTCTTCTTCTACCTCCTCCGCTTTTACCTCCCCTTTTTATCCACCTCTTCCCCCTAATTCTCATCATTCTGAACCTTTTCGTATTCTTCCGTTTCTCTCCAGCCGCCGACGCTTTCTTATCCACCGCCTTCCCCCCGTGTCCTTCCTCGAATCTGAATTCATTTTCGCTCTTTTTCTTCCTCTGTCTCAAAATACAAGATCCTTTTAAATTTATTTCTATCTGCTCGGCATTTCTGCCTTTCAGGGGTGTTCATTATACAATATTCTACACATTAACTTTTAGGGATGGACATCCGCATGCGTTACCTCCTCTCTCAGGGGTCTGATAAAACGTTGTTCTTTGAGAAGAAACTGTGGATAACAGTTTTTGTGATAATTTTGAGGAGAGGGTGTCAGTGGGTGGAATTTTTGGAAAGTGGAAGATGGGTAGGTGATTTAAGGTGGACGAAGGGAGTCTTTAGGGAATCGTGATCTTATTCTTTTTGATGAACCATACGTTTTACCTAGCTTGCATATTGTTGTACTGCGCGATTGGGGAAGGGATGAGAAGAATTTATGAGTCATAAGATTTATATAGTCGTTAATGGATGATATATTTAGTTCATTTTGTATTTGTATGTTGCTTATGAACCAAGGAGCTTTAATGATCTTTCTGAGAAATTTATTTGTGTTATTTCTATTTTATTTAGGTTTGTTTTTGCGGCGTTATTCCAGATCGGGCAGTCATATGTGAGGGTTGGTCTTATTATTGTTTTATTGATGATTAAGCCACAGTCAGTGCTAAGTCCGGAATTTCTATTTATTATTGGATATAGTTTGGATATTTTTGCATAAGTTTTATCTGCTATGGATTTGATATGTTGTTTTCAGTTTAGTTTGGTGTCAAGTAGTACTCCTAAGTATTTTGCTGGTGTATTTCCACTCATCCATTCTATATTTGTGTTTTGGAAGCTGAGGAGGGGTGGTTGAGGAGGTTTGCGGAGTGTGAATATTTTTGCTTGAGTTTTAGATGCGTTATTCTTTATTTTCCAGTTTGAAGCCCATTTAATGTAGTTATTTAGGTCAATCTTTATATTGTCGAAGGCGCAGCTAATGTGTGAATGAGAGGTAAAAAGTGCTGTGTCATCTGCGTAAAGGGCAATTTCTGTATAGTCTGACTGTGGTAAATCCGACATGTAAACAGTAAAGAGAAGTGGAGAGAAGCAAGAACCTTGAGGGACTCGTGCATTAATTTCAAATCTGTTTGAGAGACTTGAGTTAATACGGACGGAAAAATATCTATCTTTTAGAAAACTTCTGATTAGATGGAGTAGATACTTGGAAGTTCCTAGTTGGCGCAGTTTGTATAAAAGACCTTCATGCCAGAGTTTATCAAAGGCTTTCTCAATGTCTAGGAAAACTGCAATTGTGTATTTTTTGCTGTGAAAAGAATTTGCAATATATTCAGTTAAACAGAGCAACTGGTGGGTGGTGCTATGTTGAGATCTGAATCCGAATTGAAAGTCTGGGATAGCGCTAATTTTTGTTAGGTAAGTAGATAATCTGCTGTGAATTAATTTTTCAAATACCTTTGCGATTGAGGGTAGGAGACTTATTGGTCTGTAGCTTGTAGGAAAGCGAGGATCTTTGCCTGGTTTACAGAAGGGTAAGATTATAGATAATTTCCAATCTTTTGGAAAGTGGCCCAGTCTTAGACTGGAATTAAATAAGGCGGTTAAAATAGTTATAGCTCTTTTGGGTAATTCTTTAAGAGCTCTGTCGCGACCTGCTGATTTTCGGGTTTTCAATTGCTTAATAATTTTAGATGTTTCGGATGGGGACATAAATTTTATTTTATCTGGGGCATTATAGTCTGGTAACAGGACGTTTTTTGTAATATAATTAGTAAAGGAAGAATTTGTATTTGGGTTTGGAGTAAAACTATTTTGCAGATATTTACGGAACATATTGGCTTTCATATGATCCGTATAAGCTACATTTGAGTTGTGTTTCAGGATAGCAATGTCAGTAGTTTCTTTACATAGTCTTTTTATGGTTGACCAGAGTGGTCTATTATTAGGGTGTATTTGAGCTATGGGTCGTTGAAAATTGCTTATTCGAATTTGATTTAATTTGTTTTTGATTGTTCTCCCTAATGTGTTGATTTTTGCTTTAAGGTCATGTCTGCGGTTGATTTGCCAGAGCCGTCGAAGGTTACGTTTACTTTTAATTAGGTTTAGAATATTCCTTGGAATCGGATTTCTATTGTTAGTGAAAGGTCTTGCGAAAGGAGTTGTTGATTGTAGCAATGCAACGTAGATTTTCTGTGTGATATTAGTTACCTGGTTGTCTATTTCATTTGTTGTTTGTATCTGTTCCGGGTAGTGAAGGTTTACTTCTAATAGGTCTCTAAATTTATTCCAGTTGACGTGCCCTTTCGTGCCCAAAACTGTGAAGGGATTATTAGACTGCAAGAGGTTTGAAGATTTTAGTTCAATGATGACTGGGCAATGATCTGAATCTAATTCAGGAAGTACGGTTTGAGATGTAGGTAAGTGGAAGTTTTTAGACACCATTATGTCTATAATATCTGGGATAATATTACTATTGTACGGGTAGTGGTTGGCTGCCAAGGTGCTATTACATCTAAGTTATTGTTTACTGCAAAAGATTGCAATTTAGTGCCTTGCTGGGTTGTGCAATTGCATCCCCAGGCTTGGTTTTTACTGTTTAGGTCTCCTAGTAGAATAACGTTGGTGTTATTAAATATTTCCTTGTATTCTTTTACTGGAAATTGTTTATTCGGAGGTTTATAAGCTGTTATTATTGTGTAATCTTTATTATCTATGGTTACGGTGACTGACACAGTTTCCAGGTTAGAAGTGTTGGGGATAAGTGACCGTTGATGTTTGACTCGGGTTGAAAGAGCAATCAAAACACCCCCCGCTGCAACATTTGAAATTCTGTCACTTCTATATATTTTATAACCAGATATTTTGAATTTTTCATTTAGAACGAAGTGGGTTTCGGTTATGGATGCAATATCAATTTTGTGTTCGTGAAGAAAAATTTCTATTTGTGATTGTTGTCTTTTAATTCCGTTTGCATTCCAATTCATTAAAGTGATTTTATTTGCTATTATGGAAATTTATTAGCACTGACTGTATAATATTTTGAATTTGCGGGATTATAGCTGAGATTTCTTGTGATACTATTGTGGGTATTAGTTGGGATACATCAGTTGGCATTTGGGTTTGCAAAGATTGAACTGGTGACCACGGGGTATTGGTTTTGGGAAGGGGAGGGAATCCGCGAGGGCTAAATGTTGGAGGGCTACGAGAGGGATTGTTGCGCGGCGGCGGTTGTTGCTCTGACCCTGACCTGCGTTCATTTAGAAGGTTTGAACGTGCTTGCTGAGTTTCTTTGAAAATGCGACAGCCTTTGTAATTGGCCGTGTGCTCCTCGCCACAGTTTACGCAATTCGGTTTGTCACTTTTTGGTTTTGTGCATTGAGAATAGTGGTGTGACTCTTTACATCTAACGCACCTCGGAGTGAGTCGGCAGTTTGCTTGCGAGTGTCCATACCTTTGACAACGTTTACATTGTATTGGGTAGTTTCGATTTGTTCTAGGTTGAACTTGTATGACGCAATGCATCAGGCGGTTTAAAGTTAATATTGACCTCCCCTCTTTATTGTATTTTATTTCTAGAGCACAAATTTCTATTGGATTTTTCTTTTTGTCAAATAATCTAGTCACTTTGATAACAGGGTATTTGAGTTCAAGTTCTTTTAAAATGTCAGCTTCCGAGTAACATGTGAGGATAGAATAGAATTGTTTGTTCTTCTCAACACAGTGATGTCTAAAATTACGGTAATCTTCTATTGTAGTGAGCATGATTTTTAGTTGATCACCGGCTGTCTTGGTTGTGAAATCACATTTGACGACTGATTTAATGTCGGAAATCATTTGGTTGTAGTCAAGTACAGTGTGCATAATTATGGGCGGAATTTTTAATGTTTGTTCTGGAGAACTTAGATCACTGTCTTTAAGATTTTGAAGCACTTCGAAACGCGATGAAGTTTGAACATTGTATAATGGCATAGAGTTTTCATCATCATTTCTCTTTCGTTTACTTACGTTTGAAAGCGTTTCGTTGGAAGTTGTTGCGTGCATCACCTCGCTTTGGTGTTCTTGAGGCAGGGTAGTTTGGGGCGGTTGCTGCTGCATTAACGGTTGCCCTTGCTGCGCTGTGGGTTGATTCTGTTGAAGCAGCAGTAGTTGCTGCTGTTGTTGCTGATAAAGGAGTTGCAGATGTTGCTGCTGTTGTTGTAAAAGTTGAAATTGTGCTGTTGGGAGAATGCACTGATCGCTGTTGCTTGCATATAAGGTATCCATAGCGTTCACAAACACTTCTGATGTGCTGTGTAGCCCCGACTCGGGGCTACCTTGTACGTTCATTTCGCCACTCGTGGTCACGGTTTGGTTTTCACTCACTTGTGGTAAATATTTATAATACAGTTTGCAAAATTAAACTGTTTTTGGTGTAACAATGTTAATATTTAAAATAGACACGTAGATTGCTGTGCAAGCGAAACTAGTTTGACACTCAATCTAAACACACTACGCAGAGAGAGAGCTGTGGCGTATGATTTTCACGGCACGGCTGCTCGGTGCGAACTGTGTAAATACAAGATCCTCTATCTTTCTTACCACTTAGTTTAATAGTGTTATATTTCTGGCAGCTTCGTTCAAATTTCGCAACACGAACACTTTTAATAATATTATTTTTACTAATATGATTTTGAAATCAAACTAATAGTTCTCCAGAATGGCTTAGGTTTTCTTGAACCAGTTATTTTGCCAATTATTTTTGGCTTTTCGTTTCTTCCCGCCCTCTTTCCATCTTTATCTATTGTCAGCTAAAGACCTACCAGGGGCCCTCGAGACATTTATCGCTTCTCTGGGGCATTTCGCAGACAAGACGACATAATGTTTTATCAAAATACATGTACATTTTTCACCTTTCATTGCTGGTCTATATTTCACTTAAAATTATTAAGAAATCACTCAGACTTAAGAAAACTACTATTTTCACAAAACCTACATGACATTCATTAAAGAATTAATTCCACTTCTAGTGGAATGTCTTCTAGTCTAGAACAAATTCCACTTGCAAATAATCGAACGTTAATAATACTGAATGGGGGCTCCAAATATTTTAACTTTTGCATTTTATTTTGAGATGAGCCAGATTGATCGGGGAATTTTCATTTAGGAATAACTTTTACAAATAATTCAGGCAATATTGTTGTTGGCAGAGGAAGAGACATTTTTTAAAAAACACTTTTTCAATGTGAAGAACCCCAAAACTTGTATTTCCTATAAAACATCGACATTGATTTCCTACAGCATTATATAAGGTTATCTTAAACAACGTACATGAATTATTCCGTCTACAAACAAGAGAGTAAAATGCAGTTCTTAAGATTAGGATTAGATTTTAAATGGAAATGAAAGTAGGTTAGTCTTTTCTTTTTTTCTCGTTTTATTCTAAAAATGCAGAGAATCGTGTTTTCCGTTCCGTCGTGAAATTTAAATTGAAAAATTGGACAGCAGTCTCCTATGCTAAAATAGTATTCCTATATTCTTCAAATTATTAAGAAGTTGCCACTAGGCTCTCCAGAAAAAAGTAGGAGTGAATATTAATTGTTAAATTTTCAAGTGGACTAATAGTTTCACGATAGTTAATTAAATTAATTAAAGAACATTTCAAAGAGCGCCTGTTTGCCGTTGAACAATTATGCAAATCGCGGAGATTTGTCATCAACGGCTCTATATCATTTCGTGGACAGTTATCAACTTTCAAAAGAACTATATAGAGCCAGGTGTAATTCTCTATTTCCTGCTTACTAA
Organism: Gryllus longicercus; assembly: GCA_038098605.1. Lineage (NCBI taxonomy): Eukaryota > Metazoa > Arthropoda > Insecta > Orthoptera > Gryllidae > Gryllus > Gryllus longicercus. Next base: position 6,455,320 of record JAZDUA010000007.1, read on the forward strand.
ACACACTGACATTTCAGTAGAGATGGCCGAGGACAGCAACTGCTGTCACCCGTCTCTACCCGGGAGATTCTAAGGTTTGAGTTTAAAAAAACATCGATGGATGAAGGTTGATATTATTGTTATTAACATCGGTGTTCTAATTTTCAACTTCGATTTTTCAAATATCGATGTTTTGTTATCGATAACACATTTCTATCTTATACCGCTCATCTTGCGCGACGGACAAAATGATATAGTCGGAGTTCACTCATAGGTAGCTCACTTCATGACGAATGTTATTCCTGCTTTTATGTATTAGTGGGAACAGCCGTTTTGTGTATGAAAGTGAGTTTTTTGCGGGTAGCTGCCAATAACCAAAACGGTTCTTGCCTTTATGCTATACAGCTGGGAGATGGGAAATGGTAAACCCCTCCCCTTGCCCTAAGAGTCTCCCGCCAAAACGAAACCAGACGGTGCGAGACCTCCACGTTCAGCCGCATGAATACAGAGGTCGCCCGGCGTCTTGGCGCAGACTGCCTCCGGTGACGCTGCGAGCGCTGCAGTCGAGTGCGTCTAGACGGCCAGATAAACGCCACGCAGCGGCGAGTGGGAAGTTTTCGCGTGCCTTCTTTGCGGAGTTGCAGAGGCGGAAATGCTCACTGCCGCCGTTTAGAAGTCTTGACGGAGATGCAGTTTTATGCAAGAAACCCTCTTTTGCCTCCGGCGCTCTCTTTGGAGAAGCAACGCAAAATTTGTTGTGCAGTCTGGCGGAAAACAATGCGCATTGCAGATCTGGTTGGTTATCTAGGCATTAAAAAGCTTGTAGGCGAGGAATTATTATGGACTTCTTGTTTCGTTTACATTTAGACTGACTTGCCTGTAAGCGCTTACGTAGACGATGGAAGATGGAAGGATTTGTCCTTCGGATATCGTCCAGATAATTGAAAGCGAAAGAATGAAATTAACAAATAGACATTATAATTTATTCATTTACGGTTTGCTTTTAATGCGTTGAAGAATATAAAATATTTAGTTTTAAAAATGTCATGTAATGGAATAAATAATGAGAACAAAATAACATCTTTTTAAAATTTTTAATGTATTGTAAAATACCACGATTTTATAGAAATCCGTTTTTCAGATTAAAGTATTACCAATAATTTGAAAATTTTCTCTTTAAGTAAATGAACGCAAAAGTCTACAAAACCAAGGAATGCAACAGAAAATATTTTGCGTAATTCAAAATTCAACATTAAACACATCTCAGCCTGGAAATTGTTATCAGATAGAAACCCGAGTAATATTTTTATCTTTTAATTGTAGCGTAGGTCATATAATCAATTAATCAGTATTCACGTATTCTTAATTGCTCAGATATGGCAAGTGTCAGCTTGTTTGTACTTCACGAAAGGAAGAATATAGAAGGTAAACATAATGCCAGAACCACTTAATAAAGTACACAATACATTTTTCAATTTAACAGCCCCTGATCCGCTGTCCAAAAAGGCAGCTCTGTTCAAAATTGATAATAAATAGAACGTGAAGAACATCGATTTCTCTAAGAATAGAAATGAATTAACTGTGATTAAAATTAGACAAGATATATAAAGGTAAGATGTAGTATACATTGCATATAAAATCAATATTTCGTCTTTCCTTTCCCTTTCTGTAAGTAGCGGATCAAACACCATCTTACAACACAAAACATCCACTTAATAACGAAACATCTGGACGAAACTCCAAACATAATTTTCAACGCCCCCTATTCGCCAAATCGCACGCAACCCGAAAACAGACAAACAGTCTCAGGTGCGTCGTCGGGGAAAATCCATTTTATGAAAAATGCAGGGCAAAAAATCAGCGCGGGGACCGCGCCGGGGCGCGAGAAATACGGGCGGCTGCGACACGCGTGGAGGGGTGGGGAGGAGGGTGGGGGTGGGGGAGGGGGAGGGCGCCTCCGGAGGGAGCGATCTGCGCGCGCCAAAACGCGGCCCGGGGATCAATACGCGGTGGCGGCGGCGGCGGTGGCGGCGGGCGTTCGCTATGCGCGAGCTATCGCTCACAGGAGACGCCTAGCGGTCGCGCCTCCGCCCTCTCCCGCGCCGCCCATGCGCGCGAGCTGGACTTTTATCGGACGCTATTCATCCTCCGCCGGTCGTCATGGCACCGCCTTTGAACAGCCCCATTAATTGATTAGTTATTCCGGGCGCGTCAACTGCTCAGGTCTCTAGTCGTGTAGTTCGTGTGTAGTTGTAGTTCGTGTGTAGTGTAGTTCGTGTTTCATCGCTGGCGAGGGCGGTGGTCGGCGAAATCCAGTGCCGACCTTCCGTCGGCTACTGGGGTTTTCAACAGCCACGTATCTCCCATCTGTAGGGCACCGCCCCAGAAAGAACAAGCTCTAAGCTCCCGACCGATCTTCCGGCAAATGCGATAGCGTAGTTGAAATTCTCCTCCAGACAGCGACATAACGCGACGTAGCTATCTAGCTAGTTTCGAAAATCCTGCCACCGTCGGGACTTGAACTCCAGGATCTCCCGATCAGAGGCATTGCAGTGTCATTAGTTGATGCTAATGTAATAGATTTCTTTTAATATCTCCTTTCTATATTAGTGATTACTAAATACTTTATCACGAAAAGCCTTTACTTTATAGATGATTGGGATAAATGACAACGACAATGATTTGGGTGTTTTCTATGATTGAACACTGCGGCCAGACTAGCGCCAATTCGAGAAAACTGGTACTTCTATTTCAATATGAATAATGAGTCCCCCTCTCTGGCCTGTCTCAGCATGTTTCATCACAAATTGGCGACACAGCACGGAATGCTTGAGAAGTTTCAAACGAAACGTTTTGTGTCTAGTGATAATAACGAGACACGTGCAAACAAAAGCCTATAACTTTCGTCTTTTCTTCGCTTACGACACGCTTGTTGCTGTTTCTAAGACTTCCAATGTTCATAAAAGCGTAAAACCATTAGTGCGTTTCGTTGTATTGTTTGTGAAAAATAAATGTTCGTACTTTGCGGTTGAGCAAAATTGAATTGAACATTGTGATATGTCGTCCTAGATAGTTAAATGAATCCAGTGGAATGGTGCGCCTCAAATGGACGTATCGCGATCGGAAGTTTCTTTATTTCTGTCCTGCACAATTAGAGCAGTGGCGCTTGAACGTCGTTACACCGTACGCTTTATTTATTTTGTTCAATATTATCAAATATTGAGGTTGTTTCCAAATTATTTTATAAAACGCAATTGCATAAAATAAATTATGTTTTAAACATAGTTCTCACAAATGGTAGCCACATCTATAATGAATGAATTTCCATTGCCGCCCGCATTTCGTCACAACTTTGAGCTGCACTTACACCATCAAATGACCACAGCACGAGGTTAATCCTCGTCTAAATATGGTTTGCTTAATACTTTTCGCGATGTACACTTTTCGTGAACTCGTTTGTTAAGACAGATTCTACGGTTATGAAATGTAAAACGTTCTATACTTGACAACCTCCTTCTGCTCCTGATTGCTTTGAATGGACGTCCCGCCGCCCCGCCCCACCCTGTCCCGCCCCGCTTCTCGTCGTCCCGTCCCGCGCTGCTCCGCTTCGCCCTGCCCCGCCCCACCCCACCCCACCCCACCCCACTCCTCCCCCCGTCTCACACCGCTCCCCCTGCGCCGCCCCGCCCCGCCCCGCCCCACCCCCAACCCTACTGGCCGCCCCGCCCCACTGCCCTCCCCTCCCCACTGCCCGCCACATGTCGCGCGATCGCACGCGTGCCTCCACGCTGACACGCACGCGTGCGACCCTCGAGCACGCTGCTCACACGCGCGCCAACCCCCTTCACATGGCTTAGGATTGGATCAATCGCCCGCTCACGTGCTTGCATCTGGTTTGTGCTGAGTGGTACAACTGCTCTCGTAGGTCGCAGGTCGCACGTTCGCCTGCCAGCGTGGAGGCAGGCCCTTCACTTCTAGCTCTCGGACACTCTCTTTTTTTTTTAATTTCTTCTCGATCACTCTCTTCTTTCTCTCTTCTCTTTTTTTCACTTTCTCTTTCTTGCTTGATTTGTTGCTTTCCTTTCCCTTCTTTCTTTCCTCTTTCTTTTAATTTTTTGTTTCCACCCCTCGTTCATTATTTATTTCATACTTCTTTTCTTTTGACTTGCTCGTCTTACTATGTTTACGTCGTAAATATGAAGAATTGTTATAGTGCGGCAGTTATCAGAAACTTTTCGAAAGAAAAACTCGCATTGTCTGCCCTTTGTAACGAAAACATTACGTTAATTACGCAATAACTCTGTGTTTCTGTCCAACACTAATCATGAGCAGCATAACTCATCGGCTCAAGTTGTTTGAGGTGTTCTCCCGCCTTCTCTGAAAAGCACTGTACTCGAGAGTGCAGCTGCTGGAGCAGCCAATGGTGGTCTGGTGCGTGCGTTTGGCAATGCGGCGAGAGCTGCTCATGACTACGCCCACCCCCTCACTGGACCTGTGCCTTACACGCAGCCCTGCGCTGCACTTTCTATTCTGATAATTTTTGCTTCGTTCTCTCCTCTCTTTTCTCCCTCTCCCCACACTTGCCTCTCCCTTTCCATATTCTTGCTTCTCGCCCAGTCCTCCCTCTCCCTCCCTCCATCTATACTTCTCCCTCTCTCCGTCCCTACCTCACCCTCCCCATCGCGGCCTCTCCCTCTCTATCCCTGTCACTCCCTTTCTCCGTCCCTAACTCACTTTCTCTCCATCTCCGCTCCTCCCTCTCTAATCCTGTCTCTCCCTTTCTCCGTCCCTCCCTCAATCCCTGCTCCTCCCTCTATCCGCCCCTCCCTCTCTATCCGCCTCTCCCTCTCAATCTTCACCCCTCTCTCTCCCTCTCATTCCGCCCCTCCCTCTTTCTGCCCTGCCCTGACACTCCATCCCTCTTTCTTTTATCCCTTGATCCTTATTAACTGCACTTCCATGCCGCTTTGTTCAACAATTAAAAACACACTCACACTCACACTACCTCTCACTGACTTTTTCTTTCCATTGCGTTTCTGGGGAATTGAAAAATCCGCTCGGCCTTTTGCTGCCTACTTAACCTTCAGTGCTCACGCGCTGGGTTGCTGATTTTACTATAGCTGCGTGACCTGCATTCCCTGCACACGGGGAATCACAGCGAAAGTGTTTTCACAACTGGGAAGGGCATCTAATTTCCACAATGTACATTCGAATTCATTTACACCTAAGGCATCGTAGCAACTCTTTACCATTATCATCCACTCAAGAAATGTGAGAGAAATTGCAAGAAAACTAAAAATATATGGATAAGGGAGAGAGTCTCAGCTCAATAGTATAATTCTTGAGAAATTCGTTACTTGCACATTTTTCTTTAACTTGCTCTTAAAGAAAAGAGATAAAATATCGTATTAGAATTTTAGAACTTCCAGCTACTTTTTCTTTATCTAGAAAAAGGGGACAGGATGGTAATGCCTTATTCGATAGTTACAAGAGTCAAAACTCCAGCAACTATTCTACGTAGAGCAGCAAGAGTGCAAAAGCGATTTTTCGCCCTTGTGTGTTGGGAGGGTTTCCACTGTCGGCATAAGAGCGGTTTAGTGTTGCGGGAAAACCGGACAGGCGGACTAGACGTCCCTCGAGCGCTCTGTGACCCCACACTCGCTCTCACCAACTGCCTCTGCCGCCTCCCGCATGCTACGCTCTCACCCGTAACCCCACATTCGCCACATTCACAGCCCCTTCCAACGCACCGTCGCCACCACCCTCTAAATCATCACCGCAACTTCCACCGTCATCAGTAGCCACGCACCGTCAGCGCCTCTGTCACACCTCTCCGTCCACGTCCTCGCCTGACCGCCACCGTCAGCAATACTGCATACGCTTACATCACCACCATTCTTCAGTGCCCCTGACCGGGAGGTCCTGTGATTCCAATCCCGACGGTGGCAGGGTTTGGCAGGATTTCGCTATCTGGATAGATAGGTCGAGTTCTGTCGCTGTCTAGCATTCTAGCAGCCGGCTGCTGTGATTGGTAGTTTTCTGTAGTTTCCCCGATCAACACTAGCGAAATGTCGGAGCAGTACACTAACAAGCGGGCCACGGACCACGCGCGATCTTTCCTTCCTCTTCCTGGTCTTATCCTTAGTTAGACACAATTGCTCGCGCATGCACTACACTACCACTAATGCTGGAAGACCGGTCGGGAGCCCGTCTGGGGCGATATCCCACTGGTGGGAGATGCCTGGTTGGGGAAATCCCCTCTAGCCGACCGTAGGTCGACGCCGGATCTCACCACCCAGCGGTGTACAATCACCGCCATCTCCCGAGAAATAAGCATGCACTAGACTTACGGGACTAATGATCATAGCGATTGACGCACCCGGAGTCACTAGTAATCAGACAAGTAAGTCCACCGTTCTTACCACTCACCCACCAGCATCTTCTCCCCTCCGGAGGTCCGACACCACCGCCATCCCCACCGCTTGTTTCCCCAACGCCATCTCATCTGCCTCCTCCCACCGCCTCGCGTCGGCGTCCGCCTCCGTCACCATCAACACGAGCGCATCTGCCAGCGGCATCCGCCCCCGAGGCCGCGCGCAGCCGCGGGCGGAGACGCGCGGACAATGGGGGAAGCCGCTGCGCGCATTTGTCATTCGGACAGCGCGGGCTTACGGCGGCCCTCTTCTTCCCGCCGGCGGGGGCGGGGGCGGGGGCGGGAGAAATGGGCGGACGCCGCCAGAGTACCCGGAGCTGCGTTGCGCCGGATACACACGAGTGCCGCTCTTCTCTCTCTTCTCCCGTCCCTCCCTCTTCTCCGCCCGCGCTGCCTTTCCAACCTCCCCGTGACCCGCCTTCCCCTCTCGAAGGGTATGTGCCCATCCGCTGCCTGGAAGAAAGTTCCATGCTCTTATATGTGCCTTGCTCTTCCCTATGGATAGGAAAATCTTGCAACTCATCGACCTTGCATTTCAATGATGATGTCCTCATTCATGACGATGTTATTGAAGCTGTATGTGTTGTTGTTTGTGTCTTGGACTAATGCTGGAACAACTAAAGTCATATTAAATGGTTAGGGGCTATTACGATATGTGCTGATTTTATCAAATGATCGATATACAGATTTTTCGAAACATTACCAAAAGGGTTTTGATATCGATGAAAACAACGAGAAAAACATCTGTTTTAAATATAAAACAGATGGCATACTCCTATCCCTGTTCCCATTTTTAGAGAATTTAAATGAAATACCGGTATATTTTATTTTTTGATTATAATATATTAATAATGTTTATGGAATGAAACGAAGAAAATAAAAAATGGATGTCATCGCATTTTGCTATTATTCCATTTATGCATTTTGATTCATATATCATCGTTTTGTTTCTAATGTACATAAAACGAAAATACTAGTTTAAAATATACTCTGCTTTAAAGACATGTGACACCTTAATTTTCTAATTAATATTCTAAATATACAATGTTCAAAATGCAGTTTCACGAGATTACCATGATCAAAATCACCGAAGAAAGATAAATTATTTTTTTTAACATTGATGTTCCTGGAAAAATATATCGATCTGAAAAAACACGAAAACAAAAAATCAATGTTAATATATCGATGTTTCTGGTGGAAAATATCTATGTTTTAAAAACTTCGTTGTGCTTTTGCCATCTATGTTCAAAGTGTGACATTTGCTCCCGCTTATTATGCAGCTCCTCGTGTGTAGGTGTTCTACAAATTATGTGCTGGTGCAATGAAGGATACAATTGCATGTTCCTCCCGAATATCCTGTGCATTGAGGTAGGGAGAAATCATACGTATAGTTTCAATAGTGATCATTTTCTCCTCTCTACATGTCCTAGAAATTTGTAACATTGATTCTAAGATGCACAGGGTTTGTAATGTCATAACCGATATGACATGCATTACTGAAGATAAAATATGTCAGCATTTTCAAGTACCAAATTTTATTGTGTGTGACAGAATTAGTGAATGAAAGAATTTAAATGATTGTGACACTTTCAATACCAAACTTTGAAAGTACATGTAACTAGATACATTCACGTCTCTCGTTTGATTTCGGTGTTGTGTGCTTGTGATATGGCGATGTGATATTCGAAAGAAAAAAATATTTTTTCTTTTATTATTTTTTACGTCAAATGAACATCAACAAATTGTAGTTTACAAAGTAAATATCTCCTATATTATTGTAGTAAATAAAAATATTTATTTCAGTATACATTATTTTACTATTTTTACAAAACATCGACTGCTGAGGCCTTTGTTTATTGTGAAGTGGTGGCAGTGGCAGCACAAATTGATTACAGCCAGTCAGTTCACATGTAAATATAGCTGTCATATAATCAATGTTCGAAATTCCGATACCATTTATTAATATTGACAATATTCCGACTGGGTTATTTTGAGCTCATTTTCAACAATTCTAATGAGTACATTTTTTAAAAACCTTATATGATCTTACGAATATACATATCAACTGTTAGTGCAAACTAATCTTAAGCATGTTTCTTTTGTTTAGTTACACGTACTGAAGTAGAGTCCTTTATTATGATTATAATCATCCCTTCGTGACGTAATTAAAGGTGAGATACATACCTTTAAGTCACGATTCATACATTGTTAAAAATGTGAAATGGGGACATTTCATGCCACTTTAAACTCATTTATTTCATTTAAAGTGCACTGTAGTGAAGAGAACGTGCACAATATTAAGTAACGATATGGATATATAAATATTTGATTGCCTCTCTTTTTTTAGATTAGAGCTTGATTTGTTATTAAAACAAAAATTGTAAATTTTCAGGAAAATTTTCAAACACTAGTAAATGTCGTTGAAAGTAAGATACGCTGAAAAGCGAGGAATAAAACAATGTGATTTTGAAACACCATTATGGGAACCATATATCATAATGCATAAAGCATGTTTCTCTGTTTGCTGTTGTTTCGATAGCTCACGCTCTAAATGTCATCATTGAGGTTTTTTGTTTGGAACGTATCTCGTATTCTCGTATTATTATTAATCTTTGAGAATTAGGTCTAATTTTTTTTTATTGTTTTCATCTATTTGAATAAATCAGAAATAATTAATACAAGAATTTATACAATTCAAGAATTCTTATAAAAGAAGTGACTCACAAAAGCCTGTATTCAGACCTTAGACATGTCACGAGTGTGTGATGAGGTAGTAATGAGTAAACACATGTAACACCATATAATCAATACCTCAGTACAATGAAAGGAGAATACAATAAATAAAAAACTAATTATTTTGAATAAATAATAATAATAATAATTTTAATAATAATAATAATATTAATTTTTCTGTTGATCATAGTTTAATTAATAGAAGATAGAAGGGACGTTTCATGCAGGTCTGGATCATACTGGATCAATCCACAAGTACATATACGGAAGTGTGAATCTTGTTGTTGTATATGTTGTATATACACACGTCTCATCAACTTTTGCTCATTTTGCACGTACCTTTTCAAGAGCATTATAGGTATATAACAAAAACGTGTTAACAATTGCATGAAATCATTATTGTTCAACATGATAAAAATATGACCTTGGAGCTTCATGTAAAGTTTCCTCCCAAATCAAATATTCGTTTCAACTTCAAGGGGATGCGGTGTCAGTCAGACCGATCGGGAAGTATCCATTTTGATAACAGTTCTGAATCTAGTATTTAGCATTGTTTATGGACAGATGGACCCTCTTTACCTAAACTATTTTTTCGGTAATAACTCGCAAACGGTGAATTCCATTTATACAATGTATTAGTGGAAGTTACTTACTACATAAAGTAATAATTATTAATTTTTTTCTGTATAAGGGACCCACAACACTAACTTTTTAGTCAAAACTTCGCCCTTTTCCATTGCAGCTTTATAAAATTATCAGTAAGTATCTCTGTAATACGGAAGTAGTACGCGAGAAAGTAATGTATATATAAAAGTAGCACGTCCTTCTTTCGATTGTGCACAATTTTATAAGATAAATAAAATTTTTAAAAATAATTTCTTTTTATTTTGTTGTTCATACGTTTTGGTTAAAATTAATGCTAATATTAATTAGTTGGTTAGAATTTATTATATTTTGACCAAAACTCATCAACAACAAAATTGATTATATTACAGTTGGTCGTGAAATAGAGAATACAAATAATTCCTTTTAATAAACTCAAATAGATCTGAATTTAACTATAACCTCCGCTTCTTTGTTATCCTATCCGAGTTTTCCAATGCGATAGAATGATATTATTTTCTGATGCTGCAAACAAACATTAATCAAGACCTTTGGAAACTTTCAGCACGTTAATTTGAAACGCACTAAGCGAAGGGACAAAAGCTGTATCTGACGTTCTTAATGTTTCACCTGATCCTTACACATCAATAGAAGTGAGTCAATAGAAAAATGTTTCCGACGAATAATATATTTTAACTAATTGCGTCATTTAGTAAAAACCCGTAATCCCCCATTGTGCAATTTACAAACTGTAAGAACTTAATACTTCTTAAAGTAAATTTGCAATCACAATATATTGAGATACTTCTAAAAGGGACGTTTTTAGCTGATTCCATAATTATCAAATTTACAGGATGTTTACGTATTAAAATCTGCAGATTTTTTCAAACCCCACTCAACCCCCCCCCCCCTTTCGCTTGACATGTAACCCGCCTTTGGGAGCACTGAGTTGAAAGCAAAGCAAACACTAAGATTGTCTTATCAGTACAGACTCCTTTTCAAGTTGTGGCACATTAAAATCTCGTCAGTACTGAGAACAGATTACAATACATGGCAGCTTCAGGCGGCACGTTTTCTAATTTTTTGTTTGTCCCTTCGCGTTAAGGCGGTTGTTTCCCACGGCTTACAACGTGTTTAAATTTGATAGCATACAATTTGAATTTCAAAAAAAATTAAAAAGCTAACAACCCACAATAACGAAATAAAATGTAAGTTTGAACAACATATCACGTTAATATCCGTTTTCTGAATATAAAAAATTGTATTATATGCACTTGTGTCATAACAATACGCGAAGACTTCGTGTGGTATGAAACGCATCCTCATTTCACACGTTCGCTTTAAATGTGAATTCTTGTTGAAGATTCAAACGCATTGGCCAGAAATTTAAATTTTGAAGGATATAACAATTTTCAAATATGTGACTTAAAATTCTTCACTGATGTAATTACTTACGTAATTACATCATCATGTAAAAATTATAGTATTTTACCCTTTGCACGTTTCAAAGTACGTAAATAAATGTGCGTTTGTGTGTGTTTAACGCTGATCCACGGATTTAATGCATGTAAACATAAGCATTAAAAGCATTACTAAATGAATGGAGTAATAAATGTACACTCGTTCATAGTATTGGCCTCCCCAACTCTTTTCTCTCACTCTATCGTTCACAATCAAAACATCGTGATTTGCAAACAAAGAAATCCATTTACAAAGCATCTAATCATCGACATATGCGGGGTAATGAATTTATGAAATATCCTTATTTTGTGCTTCATAAACTACGTATAGGCATTAGCATTGAACGAATCTCAACAATAGAAAGCAAATATGCTTTGGAAGCTTCCATATTAAAACACGAAATTTCATAAAGCAATCCTCGTCGCAGAGAAACAGGCAGTCGCTAAACTGACAGAACACTATCCTGGCCACGCAAACGTTAGGGCAGAATGACATCGATTTGGGTGGTCACTTTACACCTAAACAACATGTTGACAAACTACAACGTGCCGCCCAAAACACGAACATTATAGTATCGACTCTGCCCTTCCGATACAACAAACCAACACTGCGCAAAGAAATCAAACACGCAAACAACCAATTGAAACTGCATCTGAGATACACACATGTTAAATTATTTGAGCTAAACTTTCTCTCAGAAAAACCCTTCACCTGGCATGGTCTTCACCTGAACCTTGTCGGAAAACACGCTCTCAGTAGCGAGCATGCATAACACATCCTTTCGCAACCTCGGCAGTGTCCTGCCCAGCTCACATCTCCTAGTTCTCTTCCATCATCCGGGACCTCTTTAGAACTATCTTGAAAACTATCTTACTTTGTATCTATAGACCTCCAACAAAGGGAGCAAAAATGAAAATCAAAATTAATGACCAATTTCTCTTTTGTCAGGTTTTTCAAAAATATTAGAGAGGCTTTTTTATATGTGAATGGAAACTTTTCTCAGGAAAGACGAAGGATTTTCATATTCCCAACACGGTTTAAGAAAATCAAAATTTACGGAAACTGTCATTTTTTCTTTTTTTAAATATGTTGCTGCATCAATTGACCAAAATTAAGCACCCATTGGAATATTTTTAGATCTTTCGAATGCTTTTGACGTTATGGAATTCTTATGGAATTCGTGGTATCGCGCGTTACATTGGATAATCTCATACCTTAAACATCGACCTCAAAGAGTAGAAATACCGTGCTGGCACGAAAGGACATTATTTATTTATCTTTCAAATTCTTTATCAATTGAATATGGGGTCCCAAAAGGTTCCATAATAGGTCCTATCCTCTATATATTATACGTAAACGATATGCCCTCGTCTTTTAAAAACGGAAGAACAGTTCTGTTTGCCGATGACACGAATGTTCTTTGCAAAAAAGAAACAATAGATAGTGCTACTTCAGAAGTTTCAAATTGGTTTTGTAAAAGCAAATTAATAGTTAACAAAAAACAATTTCAATGCATTTTCGCATTTCAAATCAGCAATCGCATGCTCCATTGAAAATGAACATTATTCTATTAGCTGATGTTAAGGTAACAACATTTCTAGGTCACTCAATGCAGTCAAACCTCGAATGAAAAGTACATATAAAACAATTAAACACTAAATTAAGTTCATTATGTTACCCATTCAGAATTCTAACAAATTCTGTCAGCCTCCATGCACCTCGTTGCGTGTATTTTGAAAATGTGCATTTCTACCTGGGGTAACGTATAATATTCTGGTAAAGCTCTTTCCCACCTAAGATAACGCATAATATTCTAAGGAAGACCTTTAGATTGCAAAAGACAATTATTCGAATAATGAAAAAATGTCATCCGCGTTATCCCATCAAGCCTCTCTTCGTTGAGCTTGTAATCATACCATTGTCTTGTCTATTTATTGACGAATCTGTAATATATGTCAAAACTGACTTAATTAACGAAGGGAACATATTTTCAATACCGATGTTTATAATTTCAACACACGTCATAAAAATCACATTCATCAAGTGCCCGTATCAACAGCTCACTACCAGAAATCTACATACATGTACGTTACTTTACAAATCTTTGCCACATAAAATAATACAACTGAAGTGGGGACACAAATTTAAGTTAAAAGTAAAATATTTTCTGATGCGTAACTGTTTCTACAATTAGAGGCTGCACTGATCATCAAATAGGAAAATAATGTTTATTTTAAGAAAGCAGTGATATTTAATGAATTAGTTTACATTTGTATTGTAAATCTTTTTTAAAAATACTTAATATGCTTGTAACAAATAATGTACTTCTGCTTCCGGGTCAATGACCCTCTTCTCGATCAGATTTTTGTCCCGTTTCCCTGATTCATTGAGCAAATTCTGAGATGGCCCCTTGTTTTTCATCTGGACGTAGACCAGCGTGTACTGGTGGGAGTAAAGGTAAGGGCGAGTTAATATTGTGTTAGCAATGCAGAAAAATCAAATCTGCAGTTCGTTTACCGTTCAAATGAGTTTTCTGTAACTCGGGAACGAAAATGTCTAGTTTTTTTCAAATATTACTAATCTCGCACTTCTTTAAAATTTATTTTATTTATTTATCTTTAACGATTACTCACATTTCAACTATTTATAGTTAAAATGAGGAGAAAGTAGTCTGGAACTCTGGAAAACTTGCGCAGATCATCTTTCCCCCATTCGTCACATACGGTTTTTATTGTTTTTGACGAAATAAATCTAAATATAACGGTCAATTATAAGATCAAACGCCAGATATCATCCCAGAGAGAATGAAATATCTATCGAAACACACTCTTTCAACCATTCTCAAGTGAAAATGGGAAGGTAAAATTGACGATTGATCATTAATGAATGAATTCATGAACAATGTACTTGTTTTGAGTTTAGAACTTCAAGGGTTATTATTTAAACTACTTCAAGAGAGAGGCCAACTGATAGTAACGTTTGAGTGGTACTACAGCTGCAGCTGATTTAGTTATTGGCGTTACAAATGGTTGCGGGCACTTCATGTGCATACGTTATTGCGGAAACGTAAGGTTCAGAAGATTTGTGACAGGTACACTTTACAGTTCTCAGTGATGTCGCTCATGGCGTTCTTATATAGCAACATTAAATTAATAAATAAATATATTAAAAAAATACTCTTTGCGATGCTCATTCACTCACCCGAGTGAGTGCCTTGATTCCCAGAGATGTCGGTGTAGTTTTCGTAAGTGCCGCGCGGATGTTTTTCTCCGGAGGGCGGGAGGGGTGTCAGTCGCCGGGGGAAGGAGATTCTGGTGAAAGCACCGTCTCCGGCTGGTGTTCGCGTACCAACGCTGGCTGGCGACGACGGCGTAGTCGGAAACAGATGCGCCTTTCGCGCCGAGAAACACGGACCGCGGAGTGCAGCTCTCACAGGGCGTTTCCGGTGAGGCTGCCACTCGCTCAGGTAACTTGGGGAACAACGTCGTTCCGTGTGGTCTCTGCTGAGTGTACGTGAAAAGTCAATTTACAAGATCGGTGAGCTCACACGTCTGCGAACGTTAAAATTCAGGGAGTAGGAACGATATCTTATGTATGGTCATATCAGGGAGACGAAACTTAAATAAAAACAAGTATTATTTCTTTGATCGATGCAGCTTCATTCACAGTTGTTACTTGAATGAAAATTCTATTTATTCGTTATTAATTGAATTTTAAATGCCGACAGTCATGGTTTTACTAAATTATAAGTCCACATACAACCAATTCTGAAATATATAATATTATTTACGAATATAGGAATACTCAAATATATACAAGTTTTCTTTTTCTTCCACCGATAAAGATTACAGCAAAACATTCGTATTTGATACTACTTTGTTGTTGTTGTTTTTCAATACTCCTATAATGTTTATTTTTCCTCTATCTTTTTGTTTTCAAAAATAATGAATTAACTTTGCAATTAAAGTTTCGCGGCAGGCGCTCACACAAACCAGCAAGACGCACTGCCCTTTTATTTCGCATTTGTCGAAAACGTTGTGTCCAAGTTCCTCAAAACCCCGGACCTAAAATTACGAAATTATACCTTTTGCGCCTTAAATTACATTTGTGGAAGCGTAGCTCTTCTGGGTACACCTTTTTCAGGGAATTGGAAAGCTTAGTCTCGAAAGCTTAAATTTACTCTTTGATTATTAAAACCTCTGGGGAAACGCGACATTTTCGCGTTCATCACAAAATTTGTGGAAATTCCTGGCCTTTCTCAATGGGCAGTGAGTCACGGTATTTGAATATTTTTCATAGAGTGTTCTCCTTTTTAAACACTCAAACGACGTTCATTTTTCTAGCGTTATTTACCCACATTAGCTACAGTAAACCTTCTGAATATATTAATCGAATATAGAAGTTGAAATTGCCGTTGAATTCTCTGGTCAGAAGTTCCTCTGACTACTCACGTATCCTGGAGTCTACATTTGAGGTGGGAATAAACTATAAGTTCATTGGGTTGCTATCAATGTGAAATGAAATATTCTGATTCGTCTTGAGCGTTAGCTGGTTTTATCACGGCACTTAAATCACAAAATCCTGCAAAAATCCAAGCATTTTTACTGGCGTCTTTCTTTGGCCTTGCCTTTTATTTTCAAAAGTGTTCAAGGATTTATTTACACACAATCACGTAAATAGACACAATAAAGTGTGTTGTGTAAACTATTGTCTTCACTAACATAAGAGACCTTGCTTATACTAGTGTGAAGTTGTATACAATTGCGTGTTTAATTCAATTGATTCTAAATACTACTCAGTGGGTATATTCATAAAATATTTTATTAGTGTAATAATTAGTACAAGATCGAATTGCCATATCAGTATCCTTTCGAAGGCCATGACTGAATCTATGAAGAGTAGTTCTTCCGATCCTGGTGGCTTGACCAAGAGCTCTTAGCGAAATTATCCTTCAACCCGCTTGAAGATACTCAACTCAGAAGATCTCTATGCTGGAGATAACAGAAGGGTAAGGCAAAAGACAGCGATTAGCAAGCCTGATCCAATACTTATTCAAAACAGACTTAGTAAGCTTAGCGTGAAAAGCATATTCGATAATATTCAGGAAGAACCCAAAAAGGCTGTAGTTCCTCCTATTTTTGTTCTAAATGTCAAGGTAGGATCAAGTTTGTCGAAGAAGTAGTTGAAGGTCAGGAATACCAAATAAAATAATTGTCAAATGACAATGTTAAAATATTACCCGCATCTCCAGAAACGTATGGAAAAAATGTGAGACAGCTATCAAGTAACAATCGTATTTTCTCTGATGAGAACTCCAGAAAGCAGTGACAGCACTTAAACTAGATACTATTTCCTCAACAAAACCAACCTACTTGCCAGCGGACCCGAATTAAATACCAAATTTATTTGACTTTTTTCTTGTAAAAGATATTTCATCCGGATGCCAGAATGTAGAAGCATTCTATGAACTATCATCTGATCATACACCAACCACAGTTACTGTTAGAACTGAATTACGCCCCGCTTCTGCTGTTCTCACTAATAGAAAAACTAGCTGGTGTGAATACCAATGACGGATAATCCACAACATTAGAATTCGGGTGCCTTTAAAATCTGCAGATGACATTAACAAAGCCACCAGGTATTTCACGCAAAGCATTGAGAATGCTGTGTGGCATGCTAAGCCCCAAGAAATCTTTTTTTTAAAACTCTACAAAGTTTTCGAAGTAAATTGTCAATAAAATCTCTGAGAAAAGAAGGTTGAGGAGAATATGACAAAGTTCAAGATATCCAATAGACAAAACAAACTACATTAGAGCTACAAGACAATTAAACAAACTTCTAAAAACCTATAACAACAGTAAATTTCAATATTACATCTCTAGCCTCTCAAGACAATGAAACATCATCACGAATGTAAACAACATTATCGCATTATCATTCAATAATTCATTTCAGTCCAGTAGTGCAAACGTATAAACCGACTCCAAAGGCCGGCTGAGTTTACCCCATAGCTGACATAGCCGCTCACTCTGCTGTGGCTCCCACCGGAAAGTCCTAGGGTTCGAGTACCAACGGTGGTGGAATTTTGGACATTAGCTACATTGCTTGATCAAATTAATACGCTGCGTGAAGCCGACGGATTCTCTGACCTTAAATTTTCCATGGTTTCTTCGATCAACATGAGGCGAATGCCGGAGCAGTACCCTAACAAACGAGCCCCGGGCGGTGCGCAATATTTCCTTCCTCTTCCTTGCCCCTATCCTCACTCCTTACTTACAGATACTTGTATACACTCTACGCTACCACACTTGCCTGGAGACCAGTCGGGAGCTTAGACTTGTGTGTCCAGGCTGGGGCGGAGCCCCGCTAAGGAAGATACCTGGAAGTGGAAAAACCCGCAAGTCGGCGTGCAGGTCAGCGACAGATCTCCCAATTCGTTGGGGGGGGGGCTACTTCATCTCCCCGAAGTACAGATTGGAAAAGTGAAGGCAAATTAAATCAGGGATGAATGTAGTGAAAAATAGCTTTAATCCAAATGTGAATTTGTATGGCTTTTAATTATTCATGCCACCTAAATCATGCATCGCCCGCGCTCCGAACGCGGGTTAGCCATTGCAATCAGCGGACACACAACGGCCGCTGACCGTCCGAACTTCGATATCTACAGTTACTCGCGCTTTGCAAACCGTCGCACACACACCATCTGCCTCGGACGCCCAATCCACGCTCCTGTCAGCAATTCAACTTATGCCCCAGAACTGCAACTACAGCTCCCAGACCTGGACCACGCCGAAATTCGATTCGAAAGCCGCGTGGGATGATCTGGACAGGTGCAAAGAGGCACGCGCAATCGGGTGAAGCTGTGCTTGTTTTTTACCATTATGAGATCAAGTACAGTATCCAACGAGAACCGATTCACTTTCAACAGTGACCAAAGAACCTTTTTGAACTGCAACTCTCATTTCTATAGACGGCTTGGATGGCGCAAATGCTTCAATTACGCGTAGACGAGAATATCGTGTTCCAATCCCGTCCCAGACGTGGATGTGACTATGGCGTAGTTATCTTTTCTTACAAGCACTATTATCTCACACATATTATTTCATCTCACGTCTTATTTCATCGACACTAATCTTCGCACTGTGGAAGGAACGTGCTAAAAGCTATCGTTGTGTTAACGTACCCAGGAAACGGCCATAATACCAGCGTAATAAACGGGTCGATCATCTACATTCAGAAATGAAAGTGGCTGTCGTCACACAAGCGTTTGTTATTTCCCCTTTCCTCTCAAGCATCCTACTCTAGACTGAGTTGGAACACCGACATCACCACACCTCCGAGACTAAAGCGGGTTATTTAACCGCAACTTACGCCCCCGTAAAATTGCGCCGCTGGTCGTCTAGGTGCATCAGCCGCTCGGGAGAGGGGCGAAGAGCCGGTCTTGATGAAGCTTCGCGGTGGAGGGGGGAGAAGGGGAGGGGCAGAGTGGCCAGAGGCCCATTAGCGTCGCGACGCCTCGGAGCGGACTGGGACCGGGGAGCCGCACCTCATTAATAGCTGCTTCTTGCCCCGGAGGAGCGTCGTCGACGTCGCCAACGCCCCGCCTCACGTCGCCCGCTGCGTCAGCTCGCTTGCTCGCCCGCCCATCTTCTGACCGCCCACCGCCCAACCGGCCGACAATCCACCCACTCGACTGCCTGCCTGCCTGCCTGCCTGCCTGCCTGCCTGCCCGCCTGCCCGCCTGCCCGCCTGCCCGCCTGCCCGCCTGCCCGCCTGCCTGCCTGCCTGCCCGCCTGCCCGCCTGCCCGCCTGCCCGCCTGCCCGCCTGCCCGCCTGCCCGCCTGCCCGCCTGCCCGCCTGCCCGCCTGCCCGCCTGCCCGCCTGCCCGCCTGCCCGCCTGCCCGCCTGCCCGCCTGCCCGCCCGCCCGCCCGCCCGCCCGCCCTCCCGCCCGCCCGCCCGCCCGCCCGCCCGCCCGCCCGCCCGCCCGCCCGCCCGCCCGCCCGCCCGCCCGCCCGCCCGCCCGCCCGCCCGCCCGCCCGCCCGCCCGCCCGACCGCCCGACCGCCCGACCGCCCGACCGCCCGACCACCCTGCCGCCCCCTACCGCCCCATACCACCCCCTAACACCCCCTACCACCCTCTACCTCCCCTTCCACCCCCTCCCCCCTCCCGCCCCTTACTGCCCCCTACCACTCCCTATCGCCTACTACCTCCCGCCCACTACCGCCAGGTCACTACCGCCAACCCACTACCGCCCGCCCGCCCACTACCGCCCGCCCGCCCGCCCGACCGACCATGTCAAATTGGTCAAGTGACCGCCTTTCCTCTCGCTCTCTTGGCCAAATGCCTACCTCACACACGGTTTTACTTAGCCTGCCCGGGTGGAGATGTATGGGACAGTTCCCACCCCAATCCTCGCGTTCGGGTACGAACAGAAATGAATCGGTTCTATATTCATGGGTAATTAAAAAAAACATCGATTCTTCTTTGGATTATTAATACAAACCTTCAATTTCAGGAGATTCCCATATTCGCCGATCGTCATTGAACATGTACAAAATGATTATCTGCGTACCTGCCAGCTACCATTATTCTCCCTTATGAAATAAACATATATCTTTAATTGATTTCAGATATATATTTGCAAAAGATGGTCGCAAGGCAAAAGATAGAAGAAAATTTTTTTCGAAGTAAATAGAAAATTTTAACGATACCAAAACAATATCTTTATTCACAAAGTCTTAACTACAATTATATCCGATTCTAATGAATAAAATACAAATACAAATCCCAACTCGTGAAGGTCTTTTGCGTTCTCTTCGATACTAACTGCCGACTAAATTGCGCCAAATATAACAGTAAATCCCATTTCAGGGTTCAAAGTCTGACATTAATTTACTTAGGTCACATAGTAAACCCTGATGGCAACGCTGTCCAAAACACTTTTACGAAAGAACTAGAAACAATTAACTGTATTATAAACGACAGTGCCCTTTCATACCACACGCTACAACTAACATTATTGCTAGGCATAAGGTTTTAACGGTAAAAGCGACAAAGTCGAAATGTTTTCGTGTCTTCTTGTCGAATTGATTTACTGAGAATAATAATTCAACATTATTTGTACAGTTGCATTTTTGCGATAAGTATGTTTAATGAGAAATAGTCATATTTTTTCCGTAAAAACGAAAATGTACGCATTCTGGCAGAATACAACCTAAATTTAAAACAAAAGTTTCATGTGTCAATTAACAACAAAAAAGAATGTTAGTGCCGTTAATATGGTAAATTTTCCCTGCATTCTCTTCTTTCTGAAAACCGATTTCAAATTTATCACACTAATCGTCGCTATAATTAAAGCTTATTGACATTTTGTTGATATTGACGTGTATTTCATTTATCAACCCTCTTGTAAAAAAATAATTTAAAATCACGTACTTTTCGGACACAAATTAAGGCGACCAAAACGCAAGAATATTAATTCTGTTTCGTGAAATTGAAGATATCTAAAGCATTTTTTAAAGAAATTATTTTCCAGTAATATTATCAGCGAGTTGCTGGTTAAAATTGTTTGGATGAAATCCTTTACGTGTTACAAAAACTTTTTTCTAGATACCACATATCAAATTACATAACAATGTTAATAAGAACTCGTCACAATCTGATACACTATAAAACTAAAGAAACTATTTTAATACTCATTCTTACAATTATTTCTAGTCACATAATGAAGAATTGATCTTCCGGATAGAAAGTGTGGATTTCCTCGTATTCTGTGGTTCATAATGATTTTTTTATTGGAGGAAAGAATACAGCGTTGGAAAATTTTTATTTAATTCTAGGGTGTCGTGGACTATTTCTATTGGAATTGAAGGTTTTTTTGGGGCATTGTATTAGGTTGTTTAAATAATTGTTAGAGAGCTCTGATAGAAATTCAGATAGTAGAGGTATTTTTAGTTCATAATGAAATTGTTCGTTTGTAATGTATCAGGGACATTTAATAGACAGACAAGCCATTTTTCCCGTACATTTTATAACTTTTTAAGTAACGATTTGGAGGCTCCTCCCCAAACGGCACATGAGTACGACTCTGTCTTACAATTCATTTTTATGTTGTTAGGGCAGTTTCTGCTTTCAGGTGAGACGACTTGTTGAAGGCAAAAAATGTCTCCATAAACTAAGACTCACCTTTTAGAAGCAAACGCAAACCCTAACTACGACCTTGCACCTACGGAGATCTGTGCGAACCCTTAAATCACCGCCGACTAGATTGCGCCAATTCCCCTTGCCCCTCGGGCGACCTCGCTGCGCGGCCCTAACGCCTACTGCTTCCATCTCTCAAGCGGCGACGACGTCCACGGCCGACCGCCACCTTGCCCCTTCCCCTTCCCCTCCTCACTCACCCAAACGAGGCAGCGGCGCGACCCGCGAAGCACGTGAGGCGACCCGGCAAGGGCCGCGGTGCGGATTGCGCAAACGCGTCTCTAGAAATACGCATACGACAATGAATCTACAACCCCATTTTCTCCCTCCTTAACATCGCATCGTCAAGTTTTGCATATTATTACACACTGTTGAAGATAGAAAAAATGTAGTACTAATCGAACCACAATAATTGTTTTAATATTTATACAAATAAACAAATATTTATACAAAAATTGTATATAATTCCCCGTCTTTTATTAACTATTACTTTAACAAATACTTTCTCTTATTTTTTTGTCATAACAGTATTTATTTATACCTTAACATTGCATTTATATATCTCGTTTTTTTGTAGTTATAGAACTGAATATGCCAAAAATTGTTCTCAAAAGTTGGCTTTGAGAATTAGGTTTTAATAAATATTGAAACAATTTTTTGTAGTTTGAATATTTCTACATTCTTATCAATCATAGAGTAGAACAATATGTTTGCTACCAGCTCTCAGTTTATGATTTGGAATATGATGCCCCAAAATATTCAGCCAATGGGATGTATTCATAAGCAATTAAAGAATTAAAACCCAACGGAGTCACTAAATGTGGTGCCATTGGAACGACATCTGGTATTTTTGGTTCGAACATTGACGACATGAAAAACGACATTGGTTGTGTTAGCAGCGCAAAATTCGGTTCCGAAGTTTTAGTGAGTGTGAGGTTCGATAGTAATGATTGAATTTGCAAATTCAGCAACACCGTGTAGGCTTTTCTATTTTCTTACTCCCTTGTTTTTGTGTGCCCGCGCGAGTCAAAGAAAGGATATTATCTAATTCTTGCATGACGATCCCTTCAATTTTTTTTGTTTGCTTTGGGCCCTTTTAAACGGACTACAAATAGCATACAAGCCACTTTTGGTAAATCATGTTAACATATAAGCTATTCATCAGCGATATAAGCATAGAAACTTAAAGATACATACTCTACATAAAGATAAAAGAATAATTCTGAGAACAGTGTAGTCCTAAAATTCAATACTAACGCTATTGGACTCCGAACGCGGTGGGGAGGGGCGAGGTCTGAAGGAGCAATAGCCCCTCAAGGCCGAAGACGCATAGTTTCACTAAATTTCTATAATAACAAGTCATTCAATATCCCAATTCAGTACGTAAAGTAAATATATATATATATATATATATATATATATATATATATATATATATATATATTGAAACACATAATGTGTTTCCTTACACTAATTAGAAATTAGCGTAAGTAATCAGTATATATTTTGGACTGCGCGGTACGTACGCCAAGCGCGGCGAACAACGATGGGAACTAGCAACGGTCGCTACCGCCGTCGTTGCCGCCGCCGCGAGGACAGCGTGAGAATGTCGGTTACGAACTGGGCAGCGAGCGGCGAAGATTTAAGACGTTAAGGGAGTTGCGGAGAAGTGGCCGGTAGGCACGGACGTGTGGCAAAGAGCTCGCCGTTAGTGCATGGACAAAGGGAACATGCGGTGTATTTTATAAAGTAGTAGCAACTGTAAAGCAATAGATACGTGAAGTAGATATCGAGAGTGTTATTAGAATGAAAGATCAGTGCCGATAGAACAATCGATCGCGCTGGTATTAGTTAGCGTGGTGAGAATAATACCGAAACTGTGTGGTGCGGAACTGAGACCAGCACGTGTGGCAGCCGCGGGTTGAGTAATTCAATCCAGCGACGGAAGGTAATTAGAGGGAGGTGCAACGCCGAGGTACCAGGAGCCGAATCAGGAAGGATTCGCAAGGTCACCAGCCAAGGCGACCGCCACGCCATCAGCCGCCGACGGCACCCAGCTGCTGCGGAGGTCGGCGACCCCCGCCGACACGAGCCATGCTCCAAGCATCGAAGGTACTGGTCGGGGCCCCGAAGGTATGATAAATGTATATTACACCTAATCTTGGTACCAAGGCAGAGTGTATAAATGTTGTCAAATCATGTAATTAACAAATTTGGTTTGCAAATAAATACTGTTCATGATTGTATTTCCTTTTCTAATTAACTTTCCTAATGTTATACCGACTTATCGTAGGGACCCATTCACGGAAAAGATACCCTCCTTTAGTATTTTCTTGCAGTGAAATACCCGGCATCACCAGGTACGTCACAGCTGGCGCCCGAACAGTCTGGAAAGCGTGTAATTAAGAAATGTGGCCCTAGGAAAGTTGATAAAACATTGGAAAGTACTGTACATGTATTTGATGTATATCAATGCAGGTTAAATATAATAGGCAGGCAATGTAAAGCTCATTATTAGAGGGAACAAAAGTAACAGTACAGGTACTAACAAAGCATGCATAAGTCAAGAAAGCATAATGAATACTTGGTAATTACAGAAATTTTGTTGTTTAATTAATAGCGGGCAGATATATGAAACTATTTGAGAGTAACCAGTATAAAGTTACTACTACAGTTACTGGGTTTATGAAAGCTATAAATGTACATATTGTAAGTGATATAGTGCAGTATAATTTCAAAGATTTTGTAAGACAAGTCAATAATGTTTGAATTGGTTGGTATTCTTCATAACATGGAAGTTAAAGAATCTGTGAAGTAGTAATAATTCTTGTGGAAATATAAGGGTATTTAATATTATTATATAAATTCTGCACATTATTTGCTGGGAATTTACATTCAGCAGTGCATTGTTCATTAGTAATGGTAAAGTTTGTGGAATTTAGTGGAAAGGATACTAGGTTGGGAAGTGTATAGCAGCATTGTGAATGTATATTTTCAACATTCATGTGGTATTATTGAGGGAAGTTTATGGAGAAGACATGACATGTAATTGTGTGTGATTGTTGTGCACATAATATAGCAATAATTGTGTTGAGAAGTAATTCCAAAGCAAATAGTGGATTTACTAAAATTTGGGAGCATTTTTGTACTAATGTTAATGAGTTTATTAGCAGTACATATGTATTCAAGTGGTAATAATATTACTGATTATAGAGAATATGTTTATGTATTGGTAGGTGAGTGGGAATTTATGTGATTACTGAATTAGTGTTATTGTGTTTTTGTGGTGAGTGAGGGTGTGTTCTTCATCAATCAGCATCTGAAATATTAGTGCATTAAAACAGTTACGAAGAGTATATAGTGCTGTGGCGGGCATAATAAATTAAGAGGGCAACCGTTGCATTATTGTTAAGAGAAGCAAAGGGAAAATTGTACGAGCATTTAGTGTAAGCGGGATCGAACGTGAAGCTATAAGTAATAAAATGGAGGAGCAAAACGTAGTATTGGACTCGGAAGGGAAGGCGGAGCAAGTAAAGGAGATAGACGAAGGAATTGGTAGTAGTACTTTATCGGAAAGCAGGGATAGTGGAATTGGAAGCCGGTTGGATGATACGTCAGGGGATAGTTTCAATATGTCAACGCCGATGAACCAGGCAGCAGGAAATCTAAAACAGGGGGGTGGAAAAGATACCGATTTAGATATAATGCAGATGCTGATGAAATATTGGGAAGATCAGAAAAGAATAAACGAAGAACAGAACAGGCATTGGGAAGAAATGAGAAGAATATGGGAAAAACCGTACGGGAAAGCGGATGAACAGAGCAGGAAATTAGACGAACAGAAAAAATCCGAGGAGGAACAGAACAGGATCGCGGAGGAACAGAATAGGAAGGCGGAGGAACGGAATAGAAAGTTGATAGAAGAACAGAATAGGAAGGTAACTGAAGAACAAATTAAGTCAACGAAGAGTAAGATGACCAAAATCGCGGAGCGGATGGAGATTCATGAGCAATGGATTTCCGAAGGATTTGAAAAACAGAGAAATGAAATAAGGTCTATAGTAATCAATTGGGATGAGGTGCTAAAATTTCAACCACACCATCAAGTGGATGCTAGGGTTACTGCAGAGGATAAAAGCGAGGGGATGACAAACCAAATTCATGAAGAAGTCAAGACAGCGGAGGGCAAAACGGTGGAGGTCCAAATCGAGGCCGAGGAGGATGTTTGTAAAGTGGAGGTGGAAACGGAAGAATTGAAGCAAACAATGGAAGAAGAAGTGGAAATGAAAACGGAAGAAATGGAGCGTGTAATAGAAGAAGAAATCGAAGAAAATATACAAGGGTGCGAGGAGAAAGTAATAATACAAGATGAATTTGAACAGGAAGAAGTAGGGAAAATGTCACCGAGTGTCAAGAATGGGGTGACGCCAGTTATGCCTCCAAAGTCGCTGAAATATTCGGAAGATGGTAAGGAAAACCCTGACGCAATTATGCGAGCAGCAGAACAGCATCTAGCACTAATTAACACCGTGGAAGGACACAGGATCCAGTTCTCATACCCAACTTTAGAAGGAAACGCCAGGACATGGACAGGAATTTTTAATGTATTTCCTAAATTCTTGAAGAAATTTAATGACAAAATTTTCGTACGAGATTGGAGCGAGGAAACACGAACAAACATCAAGATAAACCTGAGGAACTACCAAGCAATAGTTTGCGTAATAACGCGACAGCTTTCCATCACTATGCAGAACCTATTGGGCAAAGCAAGTCATGCCGAGTTAGGAAGGTATCAGAAGGCAGTGGTAGAGTATGACTGCACATTCGCAGGTACTCCAAAGAAGAAGATAAAAATACTGAATGTACAACAGAGAGAGCAGAGGTCGCAGTTGTTGAAAGAAAATAAACAAGAACCACCGAAAACGAAGGAGAAGATATACCAAGCATTGGTAAAATCAGGAAAGGAAAAGAAGAAGAAACCGAAGAAGAAGACTCACCGGTTCAGTGAGGGACAATTGGTACTGCTACGGGTTCCCAGAGTATCGAACCCAAACCTAAAATTATACCCAAAATTCTTCCTGTTATATGAGGGGCCGTATTTTATAGACAAAGTAACGGATAAAATGTGGCCAGACTGTTAAATAACAGACAAGAAGTGATAGGACACTATAATGTTAACAGTTTGAGACCGTATCCAATAGGTGTGGAAAACAGTGAAGTGTAAATAAAGTGTAATATGAGTATTAGTTTAAATGATCACGTGTTAATCTGATTTTAGGGAAAACGTGTATATAAGGGTTCATGTAGTATACAAGACAGTGCAACCATCGGCAGAGACGATGATGGTGAAGTGAATTTTTCTTAGGCAGGAAAAATCCAAAAAAGGAGAGGAGCGGGTGATGAAACACATAATGTGTTTCCTTACACTAATTAGAACATTAGCGTAAGTAATCAGTATATATTTTGGACTGCGCGGTACGTACGCCAAGCGCGGCGAACAACGATGGGAACTAGCAACGGTCGCTACCGCCGTCGTTGCCGCCGCCGCGAGGACAGCGTGAGAATGTCGGTTACGAACTGGGCAGCGAGCGGCGAAGATTTAAGACGTTAGGGGAGTTGCGGAGAAGTGGCCGGTAGGCACGGACGTGTGGCGAAGAGCTCGCCGTTAGTGCATGGACAAAGGGAACATGCGGTGTATTTTATAAAGTAGTAGCAACTGTAAAGCAATAGATACGTGAAGTAGATATCGAGAGTGTTATTAGAATGAAAGATCAGTGCCGATAGAACAATCGATCGCGCTGGTATTAGTTAGCGTGGTGAGAATAATACCGAAACTGTGTGGTGCGGAACTGAGACCAGCACGTGTGGCAGCCGCGGGTTGAGTAATTCAATCCAGCGACGGAAGGTAATTAGAGGGAGGTGCAACGCCGAGGTACCAGGAGCCGAATCAGGAAGGATTCGCAAGGTCACCAGCCAAGGCGACCGCCACGCCATCAGCCGCCGACGGCACCCAGCTGCTGCGGAGGTCGGCGACCCCCGCCGACACGAGCCATGCTCCAAGCATCGAAGGTACTGGTCGGGGCCCCGAAGGTATGATAAATGTATATTACACCTAATCTTGGTACCAAGGCAGAGTGTATAAATGTTGTCAAATCATGTAATTAACAAATTTGGTTTGCAAATAAATACTGTTCATGATTGTATTTCCTTTTCTAATTAACTTTCCTAATGTTATACCGACTTATCGTAGGGACCCATTCACGGAAAAGATACCCTCCTTTAGTATTTTCTTGCAGTGAAATACCCGGCATCACCAGGTACGTCACAGCTGGCGCCCGAACAGTCTGGAAAGCGTGTAATTAAGAAATGTGGCCCTAGGAAAGTTGATAAAACATTGGAAAGTACTGTACATGTATTTGATGTATATCAATGCAGGTTAAATATAATAGGCAGGCAATGTAAAGCTCATTATTAGAGGGAACAAAAGTAACAGTACAGGTACTAACAAAGCATGCATAAGTCAAGAAAGCATAATGAATACTTGGTAATTACAGAAATTTTGTTGTTTAATTAATAGCGGGCAGATATATGAAACTATTTGAGAGTAACCAGTATAAAGTTACTACTACAGTTACTGGGTTTATGAAAGCTATAAATGTACATATTGTAAGTGATATAGTGCAGTATAATTTCAAAGATTTTGTAAGACAAGTCAATAATGTTTGAATTGGTTGGTATTCTTCATAACATGGAAGTTAAAGAATCTGTGAAGTAGTAATAATTCTTGTGGAAATATAAGGGTATTTAATATTATTATATAAATTCTGCACATTATTTGCTGGGAATTTACATTCAGCAGTGCATTGTTCATTAGTAATGGTAAAGTTTGTGGAATTTAGTGGAAAGGATACTAGGTTGGGAAGTGTATAGCAGCATTGTGAATGTATATTTTCAACATTCATGTGGTATTATTGAGGGAAGTTTATGGAGAAGACATGACATGTAATTGTGTGTGATTGTTGTGCACATAATATAGCAATAATTGTGTTGAGAAGTAATTCCAAAGCAAATAGTGGATTTACTAAAATTTGGGAGCATTTTTGTACTAATGTTAATGAGTTTATTAGCAGTACATATGTATTCAAGTGGTAATAATATTACTGATTATAGAGAATATGTTTATGTATTGGTAGGTGAGTGGGAATTTATGTGATTACTGAATTAGTGTTATTGTGTTTTTGTGGTGAGTGAGGGTGTGTTCTTCATCAATCAGCATCTGAAATATTAGTGCATTAAAACAGTTACGAAGAGTATATAGTGCTGTGGCGGGCATAATAAATTAAGAGGGCAACCGTTGCATTATTGTTAAGAGAAGCAAAGGGAAAATTGTACGAGCATTTAGTGTAAGCGGGATCGAACGTGAAGCTATAAGTAATAAAATGGAGGAGCAAAACGTAGTATTGGACTCGGAAGGGAAGGCGGAGCAAGTAAAGGAGATAGACGAAGGAATTGGTAGTAGTACTTTATCGGAAAGCAGGGATAGTGGAATTGGAAGCCGGTTGGATGATACGTCAGGGGATAGTTTCAATATGTCAACGCCGATGAACCAGGCAGCAGGAAATCTAAAACAGGGGGGTGGAAAAGATACCGATTTAGATATAATGCAGATGCTGATGAAATATTGGGAAGATCAGAAAAGAATAAACGAAGAACAGAACAGGCATTGGGAAGAAATGAGAAGAATATGGGAAAAACCGTACGGGAAAGCGGATGAACAGAGCAGGAAATTAGACGAACAGAAAAAATCCGAGGAGGAACAGAACAGGATCGCGGAGGAACAGAATAGGAAGGCGGAGGAACGGAATAGAAAGTTGATAGAAGAACAGAATAGGAAGGTAACTGAAGAACAAATTAAGTCAACGAAGAGTAAGATGACCAAAATCGCGGAGCGGATGGAGATTCATGAGCAATGGATTTCCGAAGGATTTGAAAAACAGAGAAATGAAATAAGGTCTATAGTAATCAATTGGGATGAGGTGCTAAAATTTCAACCACACCATCAAGTGGATGCTAGGGTTACTGCAGAGGATAAAAGCGAGGGGATGACAAACCAAATTCATGAAGAAGTCAAGACAGCGGAGGGCAAAACGGTGGAGGTCCAAATCGAGGCCGAGGAGGATGTTTGTAAAGTGGAGGTGGAAACGGAAGAATTGAAGCAAACAATGGAAGAAGAAGTGGAAATGAAAACGGAAGAAATGGAGCGTGTAATAGAAGAAGAAATCGAAGAAAATATACAAGGGTGCGAGGAGAAAGTAATAATACAAGATGAATTTGAACAGGAAGAAGTAGGGAAAATGTCACCGAGTGTCAAGAATGGGGTGACGCCAGTTATGCCTCCAAAGTCGCTGAAATATTCGGAAGATGGTAAGGAAAACCCTGACGCAATTATGCGAGCAGCAGAACAGCATCTAGCACTAATTAACACCGTGGAAGGACACAGGATCCAGTTCTCATACCCAACTTTAGAAGGAAACGCCAGGACATGGACAGGAATTTTTAATGTATTTCCTAAATTCTTGAAGAAATTTAATGACAAAATTTTCGTACGAGATTGGAGCGAGGAAACACGAACAAACATCAAGATAAACCTGAGGAACTACCAAGCAATAGTTTGCGTAATAACGCGACAGCTTTCCATCACTATGCAGAACCTATTGGGCAAAGCAAGTCATGCCGAGTTAGGAAGGTATCAGAAGGCAGTGGTAGAGTATGACTGCACATTCGCAGGTACTCCAAAGAAGAAGATAAAAATACTGAATGTACAACAGAGAGAGCAGAGGTCGCAGTTGTTGAAAGAAAATAAACAAGAACCACCGAAAACGAAGGAGAAGATATACCAAGCATTGGTAAAATCAGGAAAGGAAAAGAAGAAGAAACCGAAGAAGAAGACTCACCGGTTCAGTGAGGGACAATTGGTACTGCTACGGGTTCCCAGAGTATCGAACCCAAACCTAAAATTATACCCAAAATTCTTCCTGTTATATGAGGGGCCGTATTTTATAGACAAAGTAACGGATAAAATGTGGCCAGACTGTTAAATAACAGACAAGAAGTGATAGGACACTATAATGTTAACAGTTTGAGACCGTATCCAATAGGTGTGGAAAACAGTGAAGTGTAAATAAAGTGTAATATGAGTATTAGTTTAAATGATCACGTGTTAATCTGATTTTAGGGAAAACGTGTATATAAGGGTTCATGTAGTATACAAGACAGTGCAACCATCGGCAGAGACGATGATGGTGAAGTGAATTTTTCTTAGGCAGGAAAAATCCAAAAAAGGAGAGGAGCGGGTGATGAAACACATAATGTGTTTCCTTACACTAATTAGAACATTAGCGTAAGTAATCAGTATATATTTTGGACTGCGCGGTACGTACGCCAAGCGCGGCGAACAACGATGGGAACTAGCAACGGTCGCTACCGCCGTCGTTGCCGCCGCCGCGAGGACAGCGTGAGAATGTCGGTTACGAACTGGGCAGCGAGCGGCGAAGATTTAAGACGTTAGGGGAGTTGCGGAGAAGTGGCCGGTAGGCACGGACGTGTGGCGAAGAGCTCGCCGTTAGTGCATGGACAAAGGGAACATGCGGTGTATTTTATAAAGTAGTAGCAACTGTAAAGCAATAGATACGTGAAGTAGATATCGAGAGTGTTATTAGAATGAAAGATCAGTGCCGATAGAACAATCGATCGCGCTGGTATTAGTTAGCGTGGTGAGAATAATACCGAAACTGTGTGGTGCGGAACTGAGACCAGCACGTGTGGCAGCCGCGGGTTGAGTAATTCAATCCAGCGACGGAAGGTAATTAGAGGGAGGTGCAACGCCGAGGTACCAGGAGCCGAATCAGGAAGGATTCGCAAGGTCACCAGCCAAGGCGACCGCCACGCCATCAGCCGCCGACGGCACCCAGCTGCTGCGGAGGTCGGCGACCCCCGCCGACACGAGCCATGCTCCAAGCATCGAAGGTACTGGTCGGGGCCCCGAAGGTATGATAAATGTATATTACACCTAATCTTGGTACCAAGGCAGAGTGTATAAATGTTGTCAAATCATGTAATTAACAAATTTGGTTTGCAAATAAATACTGTTCATGATTGTATTTCCTTTTCTAATTAACTTTCCTAATGTTATACCGACTTATCGTAGGGACCCATTCACGGAAAAGATACCCTCCTTTAGTATTTTCTTGCAGTGAAATACCCGGCATCACCAGGTACGTCACAATATATATATATATATATATATATATATATATATATATATATATATATATATATATATATATATATATATATAAAATATGGAAAAGTCTTTAAAAAAGTCATCAAGTCAGCTGAAAACTACATCTATAGCCTCCCTTCAAAGAAAATTTTTATTTTCGCCACTGTGACCGAGAAATAGGATCTCAAATTTTGTTGCCTTAAAAAAGCCTCTAGGTTGCCCGAATAGCCAGGCATAGCGGGACAGGTCCGGCAAGGTAGATTGAGTGTGTAGGGCGGAAAATTCCTGGCAACACCTGTTAATCTCCTGGTAAAAAAATAAATGAAGAAATAGAGAAGTGTGTTGACTTATGCCTATTCCCTGAAATAAAAATCAGTTTATAGCTTTTGCATGAAATACTATTGGATAATATTTGAAAATCTGATGCGCTGTTTTCAAAGCCCTGAAGAACGTTCATAATAAATTCGAAGAAAACAGAATAATGAGATTGGTCGTGACTGCGTAGCAAGACGCAACTTGAAACGGAAGCAATAAAACGCCCCCATATTAAAACGGAATCAGAAACTTCTTTCAAATGAGCCTTTTTTAATGAGTTCGTGGAACATCCATGTCAAATTCTAGAAAAATCGAAAATCGCGTTTGCTCGTGATTACTTTAAAATGTACAGACGAAAAGACAAAATGTCGAGTTTTAACAAAACACCGCTTCCTCAAGTCAATGAATAAAGAAAATGTCCAATCATCGATTCAGCATGCCTTTTAAGTTTAGGAGCATTTAGATCCTGTCCTGTTACTAGTTTGCTTGCAAAAGCAGGTTTACTTCCTCTAGAATTAAAGGAAATTAATTTGCTTAAATTTTTTAATTCAACATTTATCTCTCCTAATTCTATTAAAAATGAATCTTTGAAACCTTTAATCAGCATGGTTATAATACATTTTCTTCCCTTCCAAAATACCTATGTATAATAATTTCCAAATATATTTATGAATTCTCTAATAATCCTCCGTTACTTTACCAGAAAAGAGTAAATCCCACTCCTTCTTGTTTTTCGTTCTCTCCTTCCATTAATCAAGATTTTACAAATATTCCCCAAGCAGATTTACCCTCAAATGCTATTTTCACGTACTTTTCTTCACTTCTAGACAAATTCATCAATTATCAATTTTTTTCACAGATGGTTCAAAAGAAGGTGGTACTGGATGTTATATAATTTCATATCACCCTCAACTTACTTATTTTACTCGTTTACTAGACTTCTTTCCCATTTTCTTCTGCGAAGTCTGGGCGATTATTAAAGCATTAAATATTTTCTTACAAAATAGAATTTCTCCAGATTTGGTTATCTTCGCAGATTCATTACCAGTCATTTTTGCTATACAAAATAAACAATAAAAATCCTTTTATTCAAGAAATCTATGAACGTATTCTATCCCTGTCCCGAAATAATTGTAATTTCACTCTTACATAGATCTCTTCCCTCCGAGTAATTAAGGGAAAGAAAGATGCTGACTACTCAGAATAAAAGCTTCTAAACTTATTTTTCCCAATAACTCTGCCACTGGTTCCCTTGAAAACTTTAAAAAATCTTATTCTATTATCAACATTACTACTATGTTGTTTGAAATTGAAAACAAATTATTCAAAGTTCTAAATTCAATACTAGATCCTTTTCTCCTTGTCAACTTCAACTCAAGAACTTTTATAACGATTATTTTAATTGGCCGGCTAGCTCGTCATATAGTGGACGTCGCTGCTTTCCCAGGCTCGCTCCACGGCTCGGATTTGATAGGAAACTCATTGAATTCATTTCTTTCTTTCCCTCTCCTGTTCCGCCCTAATCCACTCCGTCCCGTGCCTCCTCGTTCTGAATTCGTCTGTAACCAATCGATCGTAGAGGATTTCTACACCAGCTGAGACGAAAAGACTGGATGAGAAATACAGTGACCGACTGATCTGATCGGGCGTTTCCGAGTTTTCTTCCTATCAATTCCAGACGGAGGCCGGACCGGTTCCTTAAATTTCGAATCACGGTCCGTGTGTGACCCTTTGTTCTTCTGACCACACTCTCATCTTGGCCAATAGGTTGATGTGGAAAACACTGCAACAGATGGCAGGCCAAAACCCACCAAGACTAATATCCCCGAATGGAGATGAATAATGTTATTCCTATTTTAAGAGATCAGCGGCTGGCTTTTAAGAGATTAGCTTAGAGCCCGCATTGACGTTGTCTCTACAACTACTCCGCTAGGGAGTTCGTAGGGTTTGAGTCCCAACGGAGGCTTAATTTTGACTCCTATATATATATCTATGACGCCCGCTGTTTTCAGGGTAATTCTGGCGACCGGCTGCTCTGATCGGTAGTTTTTCGAAGTTTCTCCAGCCAATACCAAACGAACACAAGAGTATTACTTAACGGACAGCATTCGATCTTTCTTTCCTGTCTGTGTCATATGCTTCTCCCTTACGCACATTAATACATGTACTACCCTATGCCTCGTGAGAGAACAGTCAGGAGCACAAAGCTTGTCCCGGCGGGGGCAGTAGCCCACTAAGGGGAAGATATCTTGAGGAGGAGATATCTTGTGGAGGACTTGATTTGCAAACCGGAGCGAATCTCGCCATCCAGCTGGATAGAAACCACCGCTGTCGCCCGGGATAAAACACTCACTACCTTAACGGGAGTAACTACCATAGCATTTGACGTGCCCAGAAATGTTAATTTAAAAAATATGATTTGCTAGATTTGTGCAGATCGCCGTGCATGATAGTTACACTCGAATGGTTATTTCAACGCCCTTATTCGCACGGCGCCGTGCCCTCCAAGAGTATTTCTAGTTGGCCGCGTCTGTTGGCATTTGCATTTTAGGCATATCAGGGAAATAGTGCGTGTCTGATAAGCGTCGCGTGCAATGGAGATTCGTGTTCAGAGCGTGCGTGACAAAGGCGAGCGAGTCTGATGGGTGGACGTATTCGTGAAACTGTCACATACGTTTCGTGCTATTATAGTACGCGGAGTCATTGTCTCGTACATCTTGTTTCAAGTTTCATAAATAAGACTGATAATCGACGTTTTTAAAATAAATATATTGTAAAATCAAATCGGAAGTATACGACTTCAACATTAATCGTCAACTTCAGCATAATCAAGGGTGTACATGATTGTAAAATGTATGAGCGATTTCAAAAGACTTGTGAAACAAACATTCATTCGTATAATAGGATCTCGATTATTGTTCTGCATTCATGGCTTGTTTGAAGAAACACTTTTTCCATTAGAACAAAAAGGTGTAATATGAAACAGAAAAACTCTGTCCCTGTGTTGTGCTTGCGCAGTGTTTGGTATTCGTGGAATTGGGATTCTAAATAAATCGGTAGGTAAAATATTAATTGTCCCATAGGCTGCAAAATGCATGAATGTTACCCAGAAATAGCAGAAACCTAATGTGCTAATTCTCAATATACTACCAATTTCCTTGTTATACGTTATTGTCAAATTTTTAAAACCTCGAATATAATTTATAGATTAAGAGGCATTGTTATGTCGGAAGAAATATTTCACAAGTGTTTCTCACTAGAAATGAGCAATAATATTTCTGAAACATTTTCAAAATTATAAAGAACATAATCAAACGAAATATTGGACAAGAAAGTATTTCAGGACAACAATCTCAAACAAAAGGTTAAACTTTTTTGATCTCCACATACATTATAATCAATATGTAAAAATATGAAGTAAGTAAATTTTCAAACAGATAAATTGCTTAAATAATATTTACCCATGGCACAGATCATTTCAGATTTTTTGCAAACATCTTTGGGATATTGTTTTTCATTTCTAAATATACATTAATCAACATACCAGAGATCAACGAAAGATAAGAATGTAGAGAAGCTGCAGAGTGGGAGACAAACGGAGTGGGTCAATGAAGGGCAGAAAAGAGAATAAGTAAACAGGTCTGGGAAGAGAATTGACAGACCTTCAATAAAAGACTGCATAAAAAGAAAAATAACAAAAAAAATATTAGGAATATGGAGGAAACAGAAAATATGGAAGTGATAAGATAATGGAAAGAAAAACAACTAAAAAAACCAACTTCGGATTCTAGCACGAGACATCCATCGAAGATGAAAAGAAACAGTGGGGAAGGAAGCAGGAGAAATCAAGGAAGTCGAAGCGTTTCAGGCAATGGAAAGAAACCGTTTCCCAGAAACTGCGCCAACAGTACAATCTGGCAAAAGGCAGGCCGAGAACCTCCCCCTCCTCTATCCGACACAAGAGCAAGCAACGGACGCGGGTACGGCACGAGGAGCGGAAATGGCGCGGAAGAAGGAGGGAACGTGCGTCTGGCACGTGAGCGGGAGTGGGGGCGGGGATTTCCGGAACGGTGCGTAATCCCGGCTGCGTTAGATAATCCTGCGGTGGGCGCCGACACTCCGCCATGCCTGCTCTCGCGCCACCCCGCCCCCGCACGGCGACACGACCGCTGCCACAAGGGGAGAGGGCGGGCCGCTTAATCCGGCGCAAACAGCTTCCCCGCCCCCGCCACCGCTCTCATCCCCGCTCCCGCCCTCGCTCCCGCCCTCGCTCCCGCCCTCGCTCCCGCCCTCGCCCTTGTCCCCCGCCCCCAACTAGCCTCGCAAAGCCCTCGCCCCCGCCTCATCCCCACCCTAGTTACCGCCCTCAACACGCCACCGCCCTCATCCTCACCCCCTTCAACCCCCACCCTTGGTCCTATGCCCGCCCTCGCCCCCCGTTCTTGCCACCCCGCTCTCGCCTCCTCGCCCTCACATCCCCGCTCTCGCCACCCCGCCCTCGCCCCTCCCCAACACCTCCAGCGTCCAACACATCCCGCTGGGTGGTTAAGGAAATGGATAACGGAGAGATGGCGAACGATACGGCGGAGCAGGTGGATGCGGGAGTTGTAATGACAAAGGGTGATGGGAAGGCAGGTGTGACAGTGACGAAGTTGGATTGAGGGGGATGTTATCATAGATATGGAGGTCATCCGCTTCCATCCCGCCTCCCGCCTCCGCAGCGTCAATGCCTCGCATTTCAACTGTAGCCTGCATCGTGTCCGTGCAGGAAGGGAAGGAGAGATTAAAGGCGACACCGTGGATTGCGGTTGTTGCGACGGGGCAAGCAGAGGTGGTGGCCACTGTGATAATTGACGGTTGTGGGATCTTCGACGGTAGAGATTACAGGACCGGCAATGCGGCTGAAGACAGAAGTTGATGTAAAGAGGGACGTCTACGTCGACATCAACGTGGGGACGAACGTGGATATGAAGTGGTTATTCATATTTACGAGAAGGTTCACATGAAGCTGGAGGTCGTGATAGTGAAGTACGTGATGGCGGAAGACGTGATGGCGGAGAACGTGACGGCGGAAGACGTGACGGCCGAGGACGTAACGGCGGAGGATGTGACAGCGGAGGACGTGGCGGAGGACGTGAAGACTGCGGACGTTTGGGCGGCGAACATGAAGCATTGGATGTTGGGGCGGCGGACATGGAGGCAGGCGGCGGGGGCAGTGAATGCGAGTCGGGAGTAGAAGTCGGCGGCAGCGCTTTCGGAGGCGTGCGTGCTGATGGCAAGGCCGACAGCGTCGAGGTCGGCGCAAGGGGGAGGCGGAGGTAGATGCGAACGACCGTCACGATCGGCGTTTCCGATGGCAGCGGCGGCAGCGGCGGCGCCGCTCGGGAAAAATAAATTGCGCCGGTGGCTGTGACCCTCGGCGGGGCGCACTGGGCTCCCGGCCGCCGTGATTGAAAGACGACCTGGGAAGGGGAGGGGGAGAGGGAGGGGAGGGGCGGGGCGATGTGATTGATCGCCGCTACACCCGCCCCTCATATTATCCGCGGGAGTTTTTAAAAATCCCAACCGATTTCGCGCCAAAAAACTGCGCCGCCCTCGTAAATGCAATTAAAGTGTTGTGTTGACAAACTGTAGGAAAAACACGCTCTGCATTGAAAGTTTAAAGCGTAAGAGATAAATACTTTTTTAGTCCATTTCACTTCATTACTTCGTTGTTTTACATTTTATAGATATAAATTGATATGAAATATTTATGAACCTGATGAATAGTTTGAACAAGTCGTATGTGAATTCACGGTAGCTGCTATTGGGTGTCTGGGGGCAATT
Source organism: Gryllus longicercus (assembly GCA_038098605.1). Classification (NCBI taxonomy): domain Eukaryota; kingdom Metazoa; phylum Arthropoda; class Insecta; order Orthoptera; family Gryllidae; genus Gryllus; species Gryllus longicercus. The sequence goes on from JAZDUA010000007.1 coordinate 6,493,158, forward strand.
GCAGGTTGAATGTAAAGTGGTGTAGATGTAGAGAGGATGAGCGATAAATATCGACAGCGGTATGGTGCGTTTTTCAGAGCGTCGGTGAGTTACGAGCGGCGGAGGATCTGCAGGTATTCGTCAGACTTTGCCTTTAAAGGATGATTGGGGTATGGAGAGAGTGATACGACGGTAGGGGTTGAGATGTGAGACTGAAATAAAAAGTGAAAGAGGAGAAGAGAAGGAGTCACTGGCAGGTAGCGAGAAATTGCGAAATGGTCTTAAGAAAGGAAGGGAAAGAAAGAAGTGAGTGAGGAAAAGAAGCACGTGTCAGGAGGGATAAAGTGAAAATCAGAATTGGTAGGGAAATTTGTGAATAGTAATGGTTTGAAGAAAGATGACTAGAGATATAGAAAGGAGGGGTGAGAGCTAGGGAGGATGTAGTGAGAACAAAAAAGCGAGGGAGGAAGCATAATAATGGAAAGACTGGTATTCCACATTCAGTGAAAAGAGGGAAGGAAATATAAAGAAAGAAAGAAATAGAAAAAGGCAGGGGAAAGGTGTGTGTGTCTAAATGAGAAAAGACCTGGTGTTTGCATTAGAAGGAAGTGAAACGAAGAGAGCAGTGTTGTAATAGTGATATTCAAACAGTAGATAGTATGCTATTAAGAAAAATAGAGGTCAATGTAATGAGGTTCAAGAGTCAGAATCTATACCTAAATGAGAATCTATGGGAAAGGACCCTGGATTTTCAAGGGAGAGAAGCGAAGTGGTAAGGTAGGTTGAGGGACGTGGAGAAAGACGAAGAGAAGGCAAGGAAAAAAGTCGAGATGAGAATCTGTGACGATTGACGTGTGCTTGCCAACAAGCAAAAGGTTATAATAGAACACTGAAAGGGCAGAGAGATGTGTAGAAAGCAAAGAGAAGACAAGAAAGAAAGAATGAAAGAATGTTGAAATGTATGTGGGAAAGGGCATGGTTTTATAACATAGAATGAAACGAGACGCGATCCAAGGAGTGGGTAAAAGGATATGGTAATCGAAGCGAAGGCAAGAGAAAAGAAAGAAAGAAAGAAAGAAAGAAAGAAAGAAAGAAAGAAGGAAGGAAAGAGTCAGAGTCTAAATGTGAATGCGACAGGGCAGCATTACGGAGAGAGAGAGAGAGAGAGAGAGAAAGAGAGACCGATCACTGTGATGGGGGAGGGCGAGAGAGCCAGCTGAACCGCGCACGGGACCGACGGAAGCCTGGGGAGTTAAGCCTCCCCCATTACGATAAACGGCGGCGGCCCCGCCCGATCGCCTCCCACCGACGCGGCACTTTTAATCACTCGTTCCCCCCGCCACCCGCGCCACCGTCGCCCTCTGCCTCCCAGAGGGGGCGGCTCGTACTGGCGCCACTATGGGAGGCGCAGGGCTATAACGCTTGCAGCCACTTCGAAAGCATGCCGCATGATTCTGTAGCCCATTTAGAGAGGTTGGAGGCGCTATCGTTTATAGTTTAGATTCGACAGCAAATTTTGTTTTTATAGACTCACTTAGGCATGCGGAGATGGTTCGTTGATGCTTTGCTTTGCCCAACGTTGGACTGAATTCAATTTTTTATTATCAATATAGTGAAAGGAGTGTACATGTGTTTGCCTTTCCGTTGATTAATTTATGTCATTAGCGTCAACGTGCAACATCACTTACACTTCAAATAGCTTCGATAGTTTATAATTTTAAGATATACTTAAGATAGTTTTATAATTAATTAGTCAAGACTATTCTTGTAAGAAAATTGTATAAAATCCATTACAAATCCATCGAATCGCTTACACTAATGCAGAAAATGGCCGCTCGCAAGCTCTTTTGATTTTATTTATTAGTAAAAACAAGTAAAAACTGTTTGTGACATTCCAAATGAGATTTTCTGTTACGAATGTGATGTGATTTTGCGAAAAGAATATTCTCGCATTCTGACGCGCTGTCAGTTCAGTAGATAAGGCCCTCCATCCCATGGCTGCACTTTCACCGCTTCTCTAGGACTCTTGTAAAGAATGTGCGGCATACCGAAACGTTTCCTCTTCTTAATGTTATTACACAACAATTACTCATACTTTTAAAAAGTGTATCAATAAGTGAGATCAATAAGTGAATGAATTTATGCAGAAAACATCCAAGCCACAAGAATCAATATGGTCAAAAAACAGCTTAGTAGGTAGGGACACATTTTCAAATTTTGACCAACAAGATGCATGCCAAAAATTAATATGTGTCGGATGTGGTTGTAGAAAATTTAGACACGTTTTTCACATTTACTATAAGGAAAATGAAATACCACAAAGACGTTGTTTTGTGTAGTTCAGTTTTAAGTCTCAAAGGCTAATGAAATAAGGGATGTTTACCCATTCTGGAACAATGTAAATACTATTCACTGTGAATCCCATGTTTATGTTTTTGAAGATGTAAACAATGTGTTTTAAATTTCTCCAAAATGTGTACATATACGCTGTGGGGGACAAAGTGATCCCATTGATCTAGGTAAATAAAAAAAATAAACAAGTACTAATCATACTTCTAAATGTACTTTCTTCATTATTAGAAAAAATGTCAAGAAAAAATTTCGCAGCTATTTTCGCGAAAATGTTATAGAAGCTTCATGTAAATTACCTCCAAAAATATCGGAACGGAAAAACTACATCAAACTCGTGACGTTTTGATAAAATTTTATCTCAAAAGCTTAGTGCATACTCAACACGTACATACAAATCGATTTCGGGTACAAAAATACATGTACTTCTTCTCCATCTGCACCAATCTTATCCTTCCTTAGAAAGTACTCGCTGATTCTGTATATGATATGGTACTCGTACTTTATGAAAAAATTGGATTTATGAAATTGTTGTTCTTTTCAATTAGAATATTTGGATCAATATGTATGTTTCACAGCCTAATACAGATGTAAATGTTGATCAACAGAAGTAATTATTATTCTTTCTCAGTAGCAACAAAGAGAGTTCCGAATCCTACGTAAGGAGGAAATAAAAAAAATATCATACGTAAGTATTTCGTCACTGGACATCAAACGGACTATCGGCCTCATATAAATTTTTATCATGACGGGGCAAATCATGGTACGACCTTCGGGCTACTGTAGGGTGAAATTTCAAATAGTAATTTAAACAGAATAAGTAATAAAAGGGTACCAAGAGCAGTCGCCAGTTAGAGATACTATTATATAAAGAGGAAAAGTAAAAATAGAAACCGACTAATAAATTGTCACCATATCCCGCAAATTGCTTGCCAAATTTTCCGTGTCGCTGTAACAAAACAGAATTCTTTGTTCCCTACTCTATTTGAATTCTCGAAACCTTTCCGTTAGCAGACTATGACGCCGACGTTATTAAGATAAGTTCATTTGAACTGCAAATGGGCATAACCCGGTGGCAGCTAATTATATAAATAAGATAATACAGCTAACATGCAAATTATATAATAATAATAATAATAATAATAATAATAATAATAATAATAATAATTACAATAATAATAAATGCAATAATAAAAATAACATTAATAATAAAAATAATGATATAAAATCTGTCTAATTCATAAAACATTTAAAATTACCTTAAAAATAGAAACATCATAATCAAACTCTGCACTGAATTTTTGTTCAACTGCACTTCACTTCACTTCACTATGACTCTTTAATCACTTCCTACATTATTTCTCTGTTCTACACTGCACGCCACCTCACTTCACAACATATTACTTACGCATCGATCTACAGTCTACTATTGTCAGCTAAGTCCCTCATTTATTTAGTAATACCCTAAATTAATTTCCTAAACTGTTGTACGCTACGAGGAAAGGGTTCAAAGGTTTACTTTGACTTTCCAGCAATTTCCACGGCCTATTCTCGTCTTACCTTTCCACCGATGCCTTCCCTCCCTGGTTAAGTTTACCGATCAGATTAGTCGTCGCAAATCCTAACACTTTCCGTTCGTAGGAAACGAATATTGTCGAGTCACATGGATCTCTATGCATCGCTCTCAATTTCTTGGTCTTAATGTTGCAGCAGATGTTTCATCCGACCGAATTTACGACCAAATCCACCCCTCTGAGCTCCACATACACAATTATTATGCAGCAAGGGCGTTCTAAGGTTTCTAATAATCGAGCAGGGAAAAGATCCGAAGGCCTTTTGTTGTTCGACATCAGTGGATCCAATTAACGCCCGTGGTACATGCAGAATTTTTATACCTCATTTTAATGATATCAGATTTACTAATTAACTAGATGTTATTTTTTTTAATTTATTTCTACCTGCTCGGCATTTCTGCCTTTCAGGGGTGTTCATTATACAATATTCTACACATTAACTTTTAGGGATGGACATCCGCATGCGTTACCTCCCCTCTCAGGGGTCTGATAAAACGTTGTTCTTTGAGAAGAAACTGTGGATAACAGTTTTTGGAGTTAAATGTGATAATTGTGAGGAGAGGGTGTCAGTGGGTGGAATTTTTGGAAAGTGGAAGATGGGTAGGTGATTTAAGGTGGACGAAGGGAGTCTTTAGGGAATCGTGATCTTATTCTTTTTGATGAACCATACGTTTTGCCTAGCTTGAATATTGTTGTACTGCGCGATTGGGGAAGGGATGAGAAGAATTTATGAGTCATAAGATTTATATATTCGTTAATGGATGATATATTTAGTTAATTTTGTATTTGTATGTTGCTTATGAACCAAGGAGCTTTAATGATATCTCTGAGGAATTTATTTTGTATTATTTCTATTTTATTTAGGTTTGTTTTTGCGGCGTTATTCCAGATCGGGCAGGCATATGTGAGGGTTGGTCTTAGGGTTGGTCTTGTTTTATAGATGATTAAGCCGCAGTCAGTGCTAAGTCCGGAATTTCTATTTATTATTGGATATAGTTTGGATATTTTTGCATAAGTTTTATCTGCTATAGATTTGATATGTTGTTTCCAGTTTAGTTTGGTGTCAAGTAGTACTCCTAAGTATTTTGCTGGTGCATTTCCACTCATCCATTCTATATTTGTGTTTTGGAAGCTGAGGAAGGGTGGTTGAGGAGGTTTGCGGAGTGTGAATATTTTTGCTTGAGTTTTAGATGCGTTAATCTTTATTTTCCAGTTTGAAGCCCATTTAATGTAGTTATTTAGGTCAATCTGTATGTTGTCGAAGGCGCAGCTAATGTCTGAATGAGAGGTAAAAAGTGCTGTGTCATCTGCGTAAAGAGCAATTTCTGTATAGTCTGACTGTGGTAAATCCGACATGTAAACAGTAAAGAGAAGTGGAGAGAGGCAAGAACCTTGAGGGACTCCTGCATTAATTTCAAATCTGTTTGAGAGACTTGAGTTAATACGGACGGAAAAATATCTATCTTTTAGAAAACTTCTGATTAGATGGAGTAGATACTTGGGAGTTCCTAGTTGGCGCAGTTTGTATAAAAGACCTTCATGCCAGAGTTTATCAAATGCTTTCTCAATGTCTAGGAAAACTGCAATTGTGTATTTTTTGCTGTGAAATGAATTTGCAATATATTCAGTTAAACGGAGCAATTGGTGGGTGGTGCTATGTTGAGATCTGAATCCGAACTGAAAGTCTGGGATAGCACTAATTTTTGTTAGGTAAGTAGATAATCTGCTGTGAATTATTTTTTCAAATATCTTTGCGATTGAGGGTAGGAGGCTTATTGGTCTGTAGCTTGTAGGAAAGCGAGGATCTTTGCCTGGTTTACAGAAGGGTAAGATTATAGATAATTTCCAATCTTTTGGAAAGTGGCCCAGTCTTAGACAGGAATTAAATAAGGCGGTTAAAATAGTTATAGCTCTTTTGGGTAATTCTTTAAGAGCTCTGTTGTTAATATGGTCGTGACCTACTGATTTTCGGGTTTTCAATTGCTTAATAATTTTAGATGTTTCGGATGGAGATATAAATTTTATTTTATCTGGGACATTATAGTCTGGTAACAGGACGTTTTTTGTAATATAATTAGTAAAGGAAGAATTTGTATTTGGGTTTGGAGTAAAACTATTTTGCAGATATTTACCTAACATATTGGCTTTCATATGATCCGTATACGCTACATTTGAGTTGTGTTTCAGGATAGGAATGTCAGTAGTTTCTTTACATAGTCTTTTTATGGTTGACCAGAGTGGTCTACTATTAGGGTGTATTTGCGCTATGGATCTTTGAAAATTGCTTATTCGAATTTGATTTAATTTGTTTTTGATTGTTCTCCCTAATTTGTTGATTTTTGCTTTAAGGTCATGTCTGCGGTTGATTTGCCAGAGCCGTCGAAGGTTACGTTTACTTTTAATTAGGTTTAGAATATTACTTGGAATCGGATTTCTATTGTTAGTGAAAGGTCTTGCGAAAGGAGTTGTTGATTGTAGCAATGCAACGTAGATTTTCTGTGTGATATTAGTTACCTGGTTGTCTACTTCATTTGTTGTTTGTATCTGTTCCGGGTAGTGAAGGTTTACTTCTAATAGGTCTCTAAACGTATTCCAGTTGACGTGCCCTTTCGTGCCCAAAACTGTGAAGGGATTATTAGACTGCAAGAGGTTTGAAGATTTTAGTTCAATGATGACTGGGCAATGATCTGAATCTAGTTCAGGAAGTACGGTTTGAGATGTAGGTTAGTGGAAGTTTTTAGACACCATTATGTCTACAATATCTGGGATAATATTACTATTGTACGGGTAGTGTGTTGGCTGCCAAGGTGCTATTACATGTAAGTTATTGTTTACTGCTAAGATTGCAATTTAGTGCCTTGCTGGGTTGTGCAATTGCATCCCCAGGCTTGGTTTTTACTGTTTAGGTCTCCTAGTAGAATAACGTTGGTGTTGTTATTAAATATTTCCTTGTATTCTTTTACTGGAAATTGTTTATTCGGAGGTTTATATGCTGTTATTATTGTGTAATCTTTATTATCTATGGTTACGGTGACTGACACAGTTTCCAGGTTAGAAGTGTTGGGGCTAAGTGACCGTTGATGTTTGACTCGGGTTGAAAGAGCAATCAAAACACCCCCCACTGCAACATTTGAAATTCTGTCACTTCTATATATTTTATAACCTGAAATTTTGAATTTTTCATTTAGAACGAAGTGGGTTTCGGTTATGCATGCAATATCAATTTTGTGTTCGTGAAGAAAAATTTCTATTAGTGATTGTTGTCTTTTAATTCCGTTTGCATTCCAATTCATTAAAGTGATTTTATTTGCCATTATGGAAATTTATTAGCACTGACTGTATAATATTTTGTATTTGCGGGATTATAGCTCAGATTACTTGTGATACTATTGTGGTTATTAGTTGGGATATATCAGTTGGCATTTGGGTTTGCAAAGATTGAACCGGTGACCACGGGGTATTGGTTTTGGGAAGAGGAGGAAATCCGCGAGGGCTAAATCTTGGAGGGCTACGAGAGGGATTGTTGCGCGGCGGCGGTTGTTGCTCTGACCCTGACCTGCGTTCATTTAGAAGGTTTGAACGTGCTTGCTGAGTTTCTTTGAAAATGCGACAGCCTTTGTAATTGGCCGTGTGCTCCTCGCCACAGTTTACGCAATTCGGTTTGTCACTTTTGGTTTTGTGCATTGAGAATAGTGGTGTGACTCTTTACATCTAACGCACCTCGGAGTGAGTCGGCAGTTTGCTTGCGAGTGTCCATACCTTTGACAACGTTTACATTGTATTGGGTAGTTTCGATTTGTTCTAGGTTGAACTTGTATGACGCAATGCATCAGGCGGTTTAAAGTTAATATTGACTTCCCGTCTTTATTGTCTTTTATTTCTAGAGCACATATCCAGTTTCGATTGGATTTTTCTTTTTGTCAAATAATCTAGTCACTTTGGTAACAGGGTATTTGAGTTCAAGTTCTTTTAAAATGTCAGCTTCCGAGTAACATGTGGGGATGCCCTTCAACACAGCATTAAAGGTTTTAATAGAAGGGTCGCGGAAAGAATAGAATTGTCTGTTCTTCTCAACACAGTGATGTCTAAAATTACGTTAATGTCTATTGAAGTGAGCATGATTTTTAGTTGATCACCGGCTGTCTTGGTTGTGAAATCACATTTGACGACTGATTTAATGTCGGAAATCATTTGGTTGTAGTCAAGTACGTTGTGCATAATTATGGGCGGAATTTTTAATGTTTGTTCTGGAGAACTTAGATCACGGTCTTTAAGATTTTGAAGCACTTCGAAACGCGATGAAGTTTGAACATTGTATAATGGCATAGAGTTTTCATCATCATTTCTCTTTCGTTTACTTACGTTTGAAAGCGTTTCGTTGGAAGTTGTTGCGTGCATCTCCTCGCTTTGGTGTTCTTGAGGCAGGGTAGTGTGGGTTGATTCTGTTGAAGCAGCAGTAGTTGCTGCTGTTGTTGTTGATGAAGGAGTTGCAGATGTTGCTGCTGTTGTTGTAAAAGTTGAAATTGTGCTGTTGGGAGAATGCACTGATCGCTGTTGCTTGCATATAAGGTATCCATAGCGTTCACAAACACTTCTGATGTGCTGTGTAGCCCCGGCTCGGGGCTACCTTGTACGTTCATTTCGCCACTCGCGGTCACGGGTTGGTTTTCACTCACTTGTGGTAAATATTTATCATACTATTTGCAAAATTAAACTGTTTTTGGTGTAACAATGTATAATATTTAAAATAGACACGTAGATTGCTGTGCAAGCGAAACTAGTTTGACACTCAATCTAAACACACTACGCAGTGAGAGAGCTGTGGCGTACGATGTTCACGGCACGGCTGCTCGGTGCGAACTCAGATGTTATTTTGAATCGGTTTGTCGTTTCATATTCTCCCCTCATAATTTCCTGCATAATATAGCTCCAGTATTATTAAAAACTCATATTTCCCTCGCAACCAAGATCTGTTGCGCAGTGCATAACGAGGTCCCTATCGAAGGCAATAACAAGCAATAACGAATTACTAAAAAATAAACAATATTTGAGGATATACATTTTTACAGGGGAAATCAATTTATGCAATATCCACTCATAACTTTGCAACAATCTGTCAAAGAGACTAGATACAAACTGAAGCAAAGGAAAAAGAGTTACGTTATTTCTACATTTTAAAACTAATGATTGAGAATAAATATATTATTAAAGCGGGATCAAGAATCTAAAAAACGCCGCGGACTATAGGATTTTTTTTCGAGAAACAAAACTGCAATAAGAAACGGCGGTTTCCATTTACGATATCTAAATGGCAGCTAACGCACGGCTGAGTGAGGCTGATTTTAGCAAAAGTGCATTTCTCCCCCAAAATATTAACATAATATTTCCCACCCTTTTTTTACTGCACAAATATCTCTAGAAATTTCTATGTTTCAACCTAAACAGACTTCAGTATCTCCAGTACTTTTCTCTCACAGAAAAAATTTGAATCTGTTCATTTAGAGACATGAAATTGATATTTTTTTTTTTCGCGAGATTGGTTCTTCTCGCCTACCATCCTCGGGTGAACTTTCTTCCCTGCCCGTGAAGGTGTGCCCACCATGCGAGAAACGGAGTTTCCTCTCGGCTTCATATGCGCCGCGACGCCATCTGCGCTATCGCGCCGAGGTCGCAATCGGGGCCGCGAAGAGAGCGCTGCCGGTCGTCTGTATGCGCCGCGGCACACGCCGCCCCGCGGTGGCCCCGGGAACCCAGCCGCGCCTGTAATTGGAAAGGTCGTCGCGCCTCCGAACGGACCACCAGCGGTAGCTCAGTGGTACTGCCCTTGCGTCTGCAGCGTCTTTGATCGGGAGGTCGGACTGTGACGGTTGATTGAACGATTGATTGATCGATTGATTGATTCCGGGCGCCTCAACAACTAAGGTCATTATTCCCGTAAGTGTATAGTATGTTTCACCGTGGTGAGGGTCGGTGATCTTCTCCAATGGATAGCGAGATTCGTCGCCGACCCACCCAACGGGTTGCGACGTTTTCCATCCAGGTATCTCCCATGACCGTATTCGACCCCACCAGAATAAACTCTAAACTCTAGACTTTTCTCCCTGCATGTGTGGTAGTGTAGTGCATGTTAGTGTAAGTGCGAGAAAGGAGTAAGAATACAAGGAAGAGGAATGGAAGATCGCGCGCGGTCCGTTCCCCATTTGTTGGGGTATTGATCCGGCATATTGTTGATCAGAAAAACTATCAGAGCAACCGGCTGCCAGAATACTCCTCCAGACAGCGGCTGAAGTGTCTGCAGTGTCAGCAATTGATGCTCTCAGACACCTAAGTCAGTGTGAGTTCTCGGTGTAGTCGACAGCGACGGTGGAAATATCGCTGGGTGGATGTCCCCGACACCTTGTGACTTCCTTTACTGTGTCAGCTTATTACTCCAGAATCCCGTCCCACCAACCATCAGACTCTCTCCATCTTTCAGATACCCGTTTTCACCACTTCGGCCTACTCCATTTCATCACTTGATCCCCTATCATTCTAGCTTTTCCACCTTCGTCCCGCCTCCGTGATTGGAAAATGCCAGGTGCTGCTCCCTCCTGCTGCTCATTGACCATCCAACCCTACCGACGCAAATCCCGCCAATTACGTTCATTGCCGCAACGCGATTTTTTCAGCCTCGCCCCCTGACGCTCAGCACTACATCACATTGCACTGCTCTACCCCGCGCCAATCTCCCTGCACGAGCTCATCACTTTACGTCGATCTGTCTCCTGCACAAGCACCAGCGCCGACCTTTCGGCCCCGTTTACAGCTTCTCCCCCGCACTTTATCTCCTGTACCTAGATTCACCGTTGCCCCTCTCGCTCGTGTTACAGCTCTATTCCTATCCCTGTGTCCCCCCATCAGTTCTCCCATTCTTGCTCCTCTCACCCTCCTCTCTCAACCTTGTTCCTCCCAAATGCATCCAATTGTTCCCCTTTGCGATCCGTTACGTCTCAAAAGTCCTGTCGTTCCTGCAGCGGCTGCTCCCATCAAATTACCTGCAATCGCCGTCCCCGTTATTGTCCTTCTATGCCTGAACTCCTGCTATCCGGTTTCCCACCTTACAATCTCTCCGCTTCCATGTCTACATCTCCCACTCTTGTCTCGCAGCTTCCTTGGCTCATTGTAATTCGACCCTCCCAGCCTGTCCCACTTGAATCCGTTCTTCCTTCTCTCACCCCCTATCCGACTTCCCTAGACCCTCAGTTCCTTTCCCCCGTCCCTCTGCCCCGCTCCGCCTCTTTCCACCATTTCAGTCATTTCCGCCCTGCTTCACATCTCTCCTTCCCTTTCCAACCCGATCCGACCTTCTCCAGTCGTCTCCACCCGCTCTCCCCTCTCCGCCCAACCCTTCTCCGCCCAACCCTTCTCCGCCCCTCTCATCCCCGCTTCACCTTGCCCCCGCCACCCTCTCTGCCCATCTCCACCTCTCTCCAACCCTCTCTGACCCTCTCCAGCCATTTCCACCCTCTCCGCCCCTCTCAATTCCGCTCCGCCGTGCTCTGTGCCGCTCCGCCACGCCTGGCCTGAGTGCGCACAACCGCGCTCATTCGTCTCCGTCAGTTTCTTCCCTGCCCCACCGCCTCGCACGCCGCCTTCCGCGAGGACGAGCTTTTATTGCGCGCGTTTTTATGCGCCGCTCGCGGGCGATGCGGGTGGGCGGTGTAGCGATGGGCGGCGTGGGATGCGCGCATGGCGGACTGCGAGCCGCGGGCGTTCCGAGTAATTAAATTTCGGATTCAGGAGCTGCGTCCCTCCGCTTCCTTTGCATCCGTTCGGTCCTGAGAGGCATAAATTGGCGAGGCATGTCTCGAAGAGAATGCTGTTTCTTAGATTAACGGGCACTGTAAAATTGTATGGAGTCGGAACAATCCTTTTCTTTAAGATTATTCATAAACCTAATGCACCAAATTTTGTACTAACATGCACGTGTGAACACATCTAATGTATTTAATATAACTTTTGTCATTAAAATAAAACAGGCATAATTATTTTATGAACGTATTATAAGGTTTTATAAATAGATATAAATTTGATTATTTGAATTACCGATTTTGTCGGATATATTACTTAATTTGTTTTCTAAAAAAATATATATGCGATTACATACAAAGTTCTATTTTTACATCGTTTTTTTCTTTCTATACATAATTCTAACGTTATAAAATTATTTTGAAGCTCAAAGAATATTTCTTGAATCTTGAAAAAAGTATATCCTTCATGGATTTCTGAGTGGGCTAAGAGCGTGTACCAACACGCAGCTGTGGTCCAAAGGGTTCCGCCTTGGTCATTGCAGTTTGTTCCTTCTCTTTTGTAAATATGCTGTCGCGGAGGACAGGCGTGCTGCTGACCTCAGATAAGATAAGATAGACCTCTAGTGTTTAGTGAAATATGCGTCCCATCACGATGTCAAGGGTAACCGGCTGTCATCTATATAAAAGTCCTAGAAAAGAAGACCCGTAAGTGTAGTGCATGATTTATCGCGGAAGTTGGTAGTAATCTTCCCCCATTGGATAGCAATATCCCGCGCCAACTCACACATCGGCTTTCAGGGTTTTCCCTATAAAGGTATCTACCATCAGCAGGGCACCGGCCCACCCGGAACAAGCTCGAAGCTTCCGACTGGTCTCCCGTTATGTGTGATAGAGTAGTACATGTAAGTATAGGTGTATACGTAAAGAATGATGACAGGGCAAGGAAAAGGAATGAAAGATCGTGCGCGGACCTAGACTCGTAAGGGTACTGCATCGACATTTGCCTCGTGTTGGTTGGAAAAAACACTAAAAACCACCAATCAGAGCAGCCTGACTCCGGAATTCTCCTCCGGACAGTGGCTGAAGTCAGCCTAGCTGACTATACTCCGATTTAAATATAGTGGCACTTAAAGATCACGAACTGGCCGGAGAAGAAAACATTATCAACCAATCGGGAGCATCATTAAGACTTAGTTTTGATATTGGAGCTCTCGATTGGATAATAATGTTCTCCTCTTCTTCATGATTGCGACTTTGAAGAGCCACTTTAATTCGGAGTAGAGCTAGTGTCGAAACTTCTGTCACCATCCGGACTCGAACCCTGGGACCTCCCGGTCAGAAGCAATGCAATACAGTAAAATACAGTTGATGTCCTGAGCCATCTAAGCCGGGGAAACTTCTCTGGCAATATTGATAGAATTTACACACACTCCAAAATGTTACAAGACAAATGATTCGTGTTGATTCCACCATCATGATCGGCGCTCGAAATAGTTTCAATATTGGATTCAGGGAGTCAGTTCTCCTGTTAGCATATTTTGAATGTTTGAATACGAAACGTTCGAACTTCAATTGCACATGTTTTTTATGCATTGTTTGCGACCCATTTAGTGAACTGTACTTGCTAACTAAACGCTAGGAATTTACGCATGCCAAGCTTTTAGTGGTGCTCGCTCAATGTTAATTAAACTGGCGTTAAATAACTTTGAACTGTGAACTTTCTGAACAAAATATTTGTATGAAACGTGTTAATAATTGTTGATGATGCTGTAGAGAAAGTTCTTAGAAAGTATTCGTAGTATATATAAAATTTGGAGGTAAATATTAATTAATGGTGATTACAAAATTATTTTGAAGAAACTGTTTAAATTATGTAGTGCCCATTGTTTGGACTTCTAAAGAGTCCATGAGATTTTCTTTTATAACAGTAAGATTTGCACTAAATGTTTTATTAAATTACCGTTCATTGCGTTCGTAATATGCATTTTAGTGTTTTTGTGGTCTAGAATGGTATAAAGCGCAGAAAACACCTGGAGCAAAGTAGCTCAGTAGAACAAACGTAATTTGATATATGTCATAAATATTACTACCTTAAAAATATTGTAGTAATATAAATAAGAATCTAAAAGTTTAAGTAACATTTCGAGTACAGGTCAATTTTCTCATGCGTAAACTGCTCATTATTACTGACTGAAATACTAATATTTATAGTTACGGATTGGAACAGAGGTGTACAATTTATTTTGTTATAAAGTTAACAAGAGCCAAATATCAAATGTCAAGTTACTATGGTATTGTAACAATGTATTCCATACGGACAAAACCCCACGTCTATGGTAATAATTAATGGTGTTACAATATTTCCTGAGGATCGCAATACATATTTTCACTTCACATCCTCCATCGATCTAGATTATTGTTGATGTTTTTTGCATGATTACTTTAAATTAATGTTTTTTTATAATTCCCCATGCGTTTGATAGCCCTGGAAAAAATCTATTTACGTATCGGTAAGCCATTTAAGGAGAAAGAGAGAATGCAACGGGAGATAGGAGAACCCCGAGTTGATTAGCAGAAGTAGTTTATTCTGTGCCCTTGTTGCATGTAGAGCATTACAGTCGCCACAACGGCTTCACAGCCTAGCATAGTCGCTGCCATGAGGAGGGTGGGGGAGGGGTGGTAGGCGGAGGCGGCGGCGGCGTTGGCGAAGGTAATAGGTCTTCCCGCCTTGGTCAACCCGAGGGTAACCGTAGAATAAGGCACTGCCGAACACTATCTCGCTTACGAAGACCGGACAATCTGCGACAATTTCTTTTTTTCGGCTTTGCCGCATTTCGCATTTTACTGCTAAGTGGCTGGTGTGGGTTCGTGTCTTAGTCAAGAACCAAATCGGCTTTGGTGATGTACTACGCACTCAGAATATCAGAGGGAAGTGCTTGTCTTCTTTGCCCTAGAATGAGGACGTGTCGAGCTAATTGTTTTAGCGTTGCCGGAGCTTCGTTGGTTTGAAAGGCCTTGATAGGCTTCGTTAAACGAAAGCTGTCTCAAGCATTGAGTGAAGGACTCAATATCAAGTTCCTTCCTCAGTGTGTCCTTCTACTTCTGTGCTATGGTCCACCACGTTGCCGCAGCGTAGGTGGCCACAGACCGGCAACACGTTTTGTAGAGTGCCAAGCGAAGTTCCAAGCGGAGAGTAGGTTCCCTCAGAAGATGTAAGAGTCGGACTCTTTGCTGTAATTTTGATCGAATTCGTCTGACATGTAAATTTCAGCGCATCCGTCGATCAAAAGTGACGCCTAAGTAGGTTTCCTTAGGTGCCCATGTCAGTTTTTGTGTACCAAGTGTAATTTGTTTTGGTGGTGTAAAACGTTTAGTGTATTTTTGTTTGCTACGGGTGTAACAGATTGCCTGCAACTTTTCCAGTGAAAAAGTCAAGTGATTTTGTTCCGCCCACTTCAGCGTCAGCTTCATCTGTTTTTGAATTATTTTGAGTTTGTGGTCTAGTTTTATTCCTCTTGCTAAGACGGCTATGTCATCAGCATAAAGCAAAAGTCGTATTCGTGGTATATGTGGGATGTCATTGACATACAACGAGAAGAGTTCGCGGAGAGAGGACGGAGCTTTGAAGGACTCCGGCCGCAATCCTCCACTTTGAGGAACTCGCTTTGCCCACATTTACCATGAGTGTGCGGTTTGTGAGGAAATATGTGACCATTTCCGTTACTTCTTGTGGAAGGCAGCGCCGAACTTTTGTGATGAGTGTACTGTGGGGCACGTTGTCAAAGGCTTGCACCATGTCAAGATATATGAAGGTACATCCTGTGTAAGTAACAGATCAGCGGAAATCTTCTGAGCGGTGCGAAGTGCTTGTAGTGAAGCGGAATGGCCCGGGCTGAAGGCAAACTGTTCATCTCGGAGAAGGTTCCGCGAGGGAGCAGTTGGCGGGATTCGCGCGAGTAGAAGCCTCTCAAATACCTTTCTCATAACACGGAGGGGTCTGATTGGCCTGTGGCTCGCAGCGATCGTGAGATCCTTACCGGGTTTCGGAAGCATGGAGATACTTGGGTATTTCCAATTTTCCGGAAAGTGTCGCTGTGTAATGCAGCTGTTGTAGATTCGCATAAGCTCCGTGTTTATGACAAGAAGGGCCTCCTTAAGAATGGGAGGACCTATTCGGTCAGGTCCCGGCGCCTTGCGACTACGCAAGCACTTAATTGTAATCGAAACTTCCTCGACTGTACAATGTGTGTTGGCGCTTTCGTCCGTTTCTTCCTCATATACCGCCTGTGTAGTGTTGTTAACAAACATCTCTTCAAGCATGTCGACAAAGAATACTGCCTTGGCTTGATCTGAGAAGAGGTAAGTTGGTTTACCCTCCCCATTGTCGTGTTCACGTATGGTGGTTGCGATTTTAGGTACTGACCTGAGCACTTTTTGGAGTTTCAAAAGGCCGTTACGGAAGTGATTGGAATCGATCTCTCTCATACGTTCCTCCCACAATTTCTGCGACCTGGGCGAGCGACCAAGTAGTCCATATGGAAGCGGTACACATAATGAGGCGAACCTGGGCGAGTTGCGAACAGACCAGAGGTCCAAGGCAAACACGGCTACACCATACACGCCCATTAATTATTTAAAGCGTATTGAGGATGACGTATTGGGGATATAATACAGATACGATGGTTGAAGACACATTTGCTACAAATCAACTTGTGACGTATAAATAGGAACGGACTTCCTTGTAACATTTGTTTAAAATCATAGGTGCTGTTTTACGTATATACGTTTTTACTTAACTTTTCTACAAAATTATGTACAAAATATTTTATTTTAAATCGTTTTATACTTGTTTGTATATTTGTGACCAGTTATTTTATATTAATACTAGCAAAATACCGGGCGTGGCCCGCAAATGTTTGATATCCAATCCTTCTGAAATAGGAAAAAGACCAATTTTATACAAACCACTGTTTTTAAGCCTTTTCTTTTAATGTAATTGGTTTCCATTTTAATAAAATACTATTTTTCATCATTTTATTTTACTGTACATTGCTATTAGATTATATTTTTATCATTCGCACAGCTACTGGCCTCTAGCAATTCTACCAGATCTGCCACACCGCTACTGGATTCTAGTGGAATATATTGGGAACCAATCTGCTCTTAACAACCGGCGAAAAATAATGATCGTGGTGCACCTACCGACAGGTTTTTTAAATTATTTATTTCGACAATTTGTGTTGAATTATTCTTTGCCACATTTTGCAAGGACGTAGCGACAATCTTGAATAATAGCCTATAAAAATTTCCTATATACTCATAAACTACTCCTTGCGGTATGGATGTCGGTTACGTGTCGTTGAATCCACTTTTACTAATATAGATTACGTGAAAACTAATCTTGTAGGATATTATGTAAATCGGTTCAAAGCGGTTCAGTCAACATCGCTTCTGAGTGCGCCATGTCCGCGATGCTACTTCACTGCTCTCACATGCGTCTCTCGTATGGCGAGTGGACGAGAGGCTGGCTGTGCGAGCGACTTACCGGTAACGATCCAACGACGCAATCAAAGGCTCGCTCTAACATGCTGTTTTGCGGTCACTCGTCTCTCGTCCGCTTTGACGCAGCGCGAGGGGGGCGGGGGATGGTCGAGGCGCGCCGGGCAGAATGAGTGCGTCGGGGCAGCGTGAAACGAAACAGGGCGGAGAGGGGTGGGGCCAGGACTGGGCTGAATGGGAGAGGATGAGACGGCTCAGGGAAGCGATGGAAGCGACGCAGGAGGGAGTGGGGGAGGTAGAGGAGACGGATAAAAAACAGTCTTTAAATTAGGTCACGTACTGTTTTTCAAAGAAAACTAATCGTTTTCGCGTAATTTCTGCTTAAAATTACTGCAATTTTTCTTCAAGAAACGGTTCAATTTTTTTTTCTGAAGATTAACAACGGACGCTTAAAATTGGTGCTTATATAATCTTTGTTGAATTTCTGAATTTCGAAAATTGCTCAAGTTAGAAATAACGTGAAAAAGTATTATGTGCTACCACCACTACTAGTTTCCTTGTCCAAGAATATTATACATGATCGTTCTGCCTTAGCAATGACGTAAACAAAATAACACCATCTACTTCTAGCACCTAAAAATAGTCACTTACGTATCAAACTAATACGAATCTATGTTACATATTTGTTGCTCCTGTCTATTTCAATGACGTACTCTGTCCAAATGCTGATTTCATATTTAAAGCATGTGTCTTTAAATTACGCATCAACATCCAGATTATCGCATTAGTATCATATCTCGCGCCGTCAACGCCTTTCCATTAATCTGAAGTGCTACTCAACCACACATCTATGGCTTATCGACCCCAAAACTCTACTTGTCTTATCGTATTTGCCATGTAAGCTTCAAGCTTGAAATATGCCTTGATTTCAGTGACAGGCCTCTGTACTCTCATACAATACTATTAATTTTAATCAGAATGCAGATTGTAGTGTTTAATGTAGAACAAAATTCTGCATGTTAGTAACGTCGAAAAACATTGAAATATCATGACATTCACCTGAATATTATCATGATTGCACAAACCATACATTAACGTACCGTCGTTAGTTGATTGAAGCTTTATAATAATAATAATAATATAATAATAATAATAATAATAATAATAATAATAATAATAATAATAATAATAATAATAATAATAATAATAATATAGCCTTTATTTCTGGCGAAGCTCAGGCTACTAGCCCTTCTCTTCCGCCTGACACTTAAATATTTTCATTTACATGATTACAGTTTAGGCGTTCTGGTACTGGCGTACAATGGTAACTGACATTTTACGTTAATTACGGAAGTGCAATGATCGTATTAACTAACGGTGAGATGTTTCATAAAAGTAATGGAACATAAAGTATGAATGTATTTTTATTGTCAATTTTCTGGACTCTAAAACTAACATGATGTAAAGAAATCCCGTGTTTCTTATTTACAAGAAGGGCGTGGTGAGTCAATAATTTTACTTTCACAAAATGTCAATGTCTGCTTTTCGTCAGATTTTTAGGACGGTTTAGAGGTAACACTGGTGTCTACGCATCATCGTTGATCGAGAGGTACTAGTGGTTGAGTCCGTTGACTGATGTTTTTTGGCACTAGTCACGTTAAGCCCACCACCTGGAGAAGAACTCTAGCAATCGGAAGCTCAATGGAATTTTTCTGTAATTTCTCAGATTAATATCACGCGAATGCTGGATCAGTACCTCAGCATACGGGTCAGGGACCGCGCACGATCTTTCCTTTCTTATTTTTGTGACCTCTCGTTATAGACACGCACACATAAATACACTTGCATGCATTACACTATCACACATGACGGGAGGTCAGTCGGCATCTTAAAGCTTATCCAGGCTGGAACGAGCCCCTGTAAGGAGATCCTTATACTTTCAGAAAAAATTCTCGGACGTGTCGGTCGGCTCAGGATGTAGTTAAAGATGATCACCACCATCTCGTCGTTGAAATGTACGGATCAAATTATTTTAGCAGCTGACGCGCCTGAAAATAATAAGTACTCACACACTCGATCTGATGACGGTACATTATTTTACGTTTATAGATCTGCACGAAACAATGTTAGTGAGAAGTACGAGCTTTCTTGGAACTTGGTGGCGGAATCTCAGCCAGCGGCCGTGGCGAAGCGGGGAAGAGGAATTCGCGGACGAGTGGACGGATGAGTGATTGTGTTCTCATAATCCCCTTCGCGTCCTCGTCCTTAAGCTCCGTCCGCGCTCCTCACGTCGCTTCGAGAGCGCCTCAATCCTCACGCGCGCTTCGGTCGGGCAGCGGCGAAGGCGGATTAGCGTTCCGTGCAGAGAGCGCAAGTGCAACGGCGCGCGTCGACTGCGCCTTTGCGGCTGCGTTCGCCTCAGTTGGCGCTGGACGGGCACTCATCGCCCGCGTCGCCCGCTCCGCCTCGCGCCTGTCCTGTCCCGCCCCGCCCCGCCACACCCCGCACCGCACCGCACTGCCCGCCGACACCAAGCCCCTCCGCGCCCGGCCCATCCCTTCCCATCCATCCCATCCCATCCCATCCCATCCCATCCCATCCCATCCCATCCCATCCCATCCCATCCCATCCCATCCCATCCCATCCCATCCCATCCCATCTCATCCCATCCCATCCCATCCCATCCCATCCCATCCCGCCCCGCCCCGCCCCTCCCCTCTCCGCCCCTCACCACCCCTCTCCGCTCCGCCCGCCCTGCCCCGCCCCTATCCGTCCCGTCCCGTCTCATCCTGTCCCGTCTCGACCACACTGCGCGTCCGTCCCGCCTCCCCGCCCACGCCCCGCTCGTCCCCCCCGCTCCCCCTTCCACAACCCCTCCGTTCCATCCCTCCCTTCCACTCTGCCCTCCCACCCCGACCTTCCACCCCGCCTCGTTCTTCCTACCTCACCCTTCCATCCTCGCCATTCCACCCCACCCTTTCAGCCCCGCCCAACCAACCTCGCCCGCCCGATCCTAACCACTCCGCCCCCTCCACCACCCTGCGACCGTTGCACCAACTTCGGCAACGCCTCCGCCGTTGGCACGGGCCCCTCTGCCACCGCCACACCAATCCCGCGGTTTTCTCTTCCACTCGCGCCCTCGCCACCACCGCTGCCTCCTTCTATGCAGTCAGGTTCGCCACCACTATATCCATCATACCACATGCTTCCCTCTTGCCCTCCAACCTGCCACCCTGCCCCGCCACCCCACCATAGCCACCTTCGCTACCGTCACCTCAACCGCAGCTGCCACCGCTGCTAGCCCCTTCTACCGCTAATATAATAGATAAATGAAAAGACAACCATATAGAAAGAAGATATGATACAAATGATTCATCAATTCAGTACAACAGTTCTACACGCCACCATCTAGCATCACTCATGTTTCCACTGCGAAAAACATGAAGGCCCCTTGTTCGGCGAGCGTCAACCAATAGCGCTGAAACCATACCGGCAGC
This sequence comes from Gryllus longicercus, assembly GCA_038098605.1. Lineage (NCBI taxonomy): Eukaryota > Metazoa > Arthropoda > Insecta > Orthoptera > Gryllidae > Gryllus > Gryllus longicercus. Next base: position 6,513,846 of record JAZDUA010000007.1, read on the forward strand.
CACTCTATGTACTATGGGTTGAATTGAATTACTGCCTTATTTTACGTGGCGAGAGTCGGGCCATCAGGCTCGCTCTTCCGTCTGACCACGCAAATTTCGCTACACTCCTTTCATCAACTACCAGAGGAAGGAGGTATTTCTTGGGCGAGAAACAGGCGATTTTGAATTTAGCTCAGAGGCGTCATTTAGGCTTGAGGATCTTTTACATGCAAGTAAATCTACTAACATGGGACAGCCGGCTTTACTTCGCCTCCGAAGGAAGGCGTACGAAGAATTTTTTTCGCCCTTAAAAATCCACGGCTTCGATCGGGTTTAAACCCGCCAACTTGAGTATACCAGTCCAATACGCTAACCGTTACACCATCGCCGCCGCCACCGCACTATGCGCGCACTTTTTCTTGATTCTCCACAGCGGCGGATGTGCGAAGAGACGGGTTCCGTCTACGTCACGGCAGTGCAGTGCTGTCAACGTCATCCAACAGAAAACTGAGCGTAATAGCGCGTCTTCGACTAGATAACAGTGTGAAACAACGCGTTTTTTTTAATCCTGAAGAAATAATTAATAATTGCAGAAATTATTGAGTAGTTGCATGTAGTGAAATTATTGAATAATTGCAGAAAAACACGGTACACGTAGGTCGTTGGAGAGTGCGAAAACTAAGAAGCCGTGTCGTTCCGTCGAACTCCAGCCAGGCTGTGCCAGGATGAGCGAGAACTAGGGAGTTGGAGGACCAAGAAAACGTGCGCGCGTTGTAGTATAGCCTAGCTCATTGTTTCAGTCCCGAAGACACGCGCTGCCATGCGGCGCGTGCACCATTTGGAATTATCCCCACACAAACATAACATGAAAGAAAGCAATTAATTTCCCAATCACACGTCAAATAAAAAAGCAAGGCCAGTACAACTTTACAAACTAATCGTTCCCCCGACCAATCATACTCCTGACATTTTCAAAAATCCAGGGGAAAATAATCTAAAAACATTTAAAAACACATCTCTATGGCTCCAACGCAATTTCCATAGAAAAATGAGGATTTACTGTACACATCGCCACACACCACTAATTACTTCGCATGTCAGAACATATCAAATCACCTCCCATACGAAACATACTATACCTGTCTTTCCACATGTTGCTCAGACATTTAATCGGATCTGGTACATGGTATTATCCTCCAAACTCAAAAAATTACACACACCTTTTTATCTAATTCAAATACTCACCACACACCAAGAAGATAGAACCTTATTGGTCATCGTTAATAACTACCAATCAAATTCTTAAACTGTCAGAGTTGAATTACGGCAACGGTCTCTACGTTCGCCACCATTAAACCTTGAGTGGCAGAGTTACCCAAACACAACTTAATAAAATAGCGCAGTTGACCGATTTTATACAGCAATTCGTGCATTCAGCTACTCACTAGAACCTAACTTTAATTATATCTTACTGTTGAGCCTGTATACAGTTCTGCCTTTTAGACAGTTGAGCCTCTAAAACTAGAATAAAAATTAATCTAAACAAAACTCACGTAAAAATATTCACTCTAAGACCTTTGAACCCACCCGCCCTACTTACATTCAATTAGGAAGAAATTAACTAACTTTCTCATTACAAATCCATCAAATTCTTAGGGTTCTTAATGAACACAAAATTAACGCATGGATAAAAAACATAGCAATGACAGTCAAAGAAACCCTTGACGGTATTCCACAGTCCCATGAAATAATATTTGCAGGAGATTTAACGGCAGAGTTGGAAGAGACAAGAACAATATTGTAGGACAACATGGTGAGGAAACTTGCAATGACAATGGAAAAAGACTTATTAATATTTGTGAAGAGTATGAAATGAAAATTAATAACACTTTCTTCCAACATAAAGATATTCATAAGTATACCTGGTACCAACATACAAAAAAACTAAAATCTATAATAGACCTCTGTGTAACTAAGCAAAAAACTTCACTCAAAGTCCAAGATGTTATAGTGAAACGGGGAGCCCAATGTAGCGATCATTGTTTGGTAATTGCTAAAATATTCATACCATTTACATTGAATAGTACAGATAAAGAAAATAAGGGGGGATTTGCCATGAAACCTACCAAATACAAATTAAGCAGTCTTTTCGATGAAAGTACAGCATATCTCTACAGAAAAAGGCTTTAAACTAAACTATTGGTTAAACACAGGCCAATAGAAAAAGAATATGAACACATAAAAGAGTGTATTCACCAGGCCGCAAAGGAGGCTTTAGGTACTTGTAAATTAAAACCGAAACAGTATTGGTGGGACACAAGTCTAGAAGAAAAGATTAAGAGAAAAAGAGAACTTATTTAAAATGGCTCAGTGACAAAAAAACAAACTAATTTACAGTACAAAGCAATAAGTAGAGAAGTAAAACAAGAAGTATTATCAAGGAAGAAAAAATTATGGCTGGATAAATGCCATAATTATATAGAACAATTCATAGGTGGAGCACGGAGCTCAGAAGCCTGGAAAGTAATTAAATCTATTAAATCGAATGAGAAAAACAATATCGCATTATCAAACACTGGAATCAGTAAATGGAAAGAGTATTTCGGAAGACTGCTTCTAGAAAACAGAAACTTCCAATCACACAAGGAAGTAAAATTTTAGCAAAGGGTAGATCTGACAAAGATTTAGAAAAAGCACTTAAGACAATGAAATCCAATAAGTCACCTGGTCCGGGAGATATACCGGCAGAATTACTGAAATATGGTCCCTATAAACTGCACCAAATGCTCAAACACATGTTTTTAAGGTGCATGAATGGAGAAAATCCTCCTCAGGAGTGGCGAACGTCTTACCTAACACCAATCCATAAGAAAGGATCTAAAGACAATGAAACAAACTACAGAGGAATAGCAGTTATTGGATCTATAGGTAGACTGTATAGCAAAATAATACGAAATAAAATAGAAGAAGAAATAAAAGGAAAAATAGGAGAGGAACAATGTGGTTTTACTGCCGGCAGGTCGGTCATAGACAATATATTTACATTAAAACAACTTATAGAAAAGAGAACAAGGAGAGGTAGGGAAGTTCATCTGGGTTTCATTGATCTTCCGAAGGCGTATGACAATGTACCGGTTGCTAGAGTATGGGAAGAAATGGATGGACTTCAAATCAGTGAAAACTTAATTGGAGCCACACAGAATTTATATCAGAATAACACTTCTCAGATTAAGATCTACAGCAGGCTCTCGGATCCATTCCCAGTCAGCAAAGGTCTTCGTCAGGGTTGCTGTCTTTCCCCAACACTGTTTAAAATATATCTGCATCAAATTTTACAGCAGTGGGAGAAACAATGCAGAGTAATGGGAATGACGATCGGAGAGGATAAATTGTTTACGTTATATTTTGCTGATGACCAGGTAGTAATTGCAGAAGATGCAGACGATTTGAGTTTCATGATCCGTAAACTCAGTGAACACTTTTTAAAAGCAGGACTTAATATTAATATGGACAAATCTGAATACCTGGCAGTTGGTAAAAATGAAATAGAAGATCTTCTTGTGGAAAATGGAGGAAAAATGAAAGGGGTAAACAAATATAAATACCTTGGTGTACTTTTTAACAATAAGGGAAATAGCCATGACGAAATTGAGAGACGAATAAGCTTGGGGAGAAACGTGACACGAAGTATAAACTCTGTCTTATGGAACAAAACCATCACTAACACTACTAAAAGACGTCTTTACTCCTCGCTAGTTAAGAGTGTTACAACCTACGGTTCAGAAGTTTGGGATATTGATAAAAGACCAAAAGGGAAGCTGCTGGCCCTTGAAATGGACTACTGGCGTATAAGTTGCTCTTATAGCAGACGTGACAGAATCAGGAACGACGACATAAGAAAGAAAATGGATGTAAAGAAATCTATCCTTGACGAAATAGAGAAAAAACAAATCGTCTGGTACGGTCATGTTATGCGAATGACAGATGAAAGATGGCTAAAACGAGTCCTGAAATGGGTGCCGACAGAAAGACAGAAGAGAGGAAGACCCAGACTTGCATGGCAGCAGGGAGTGCAAGAGGCAATGACGGCAAGAGAAATGCCAGATGATCTATGGTCCAATAGAGAGGCATGGAGACTGAGAGCGGAGAAACGGCGACAGCTGTAGAGCAACTCCGTACTATATATATTGTGGCGTCACCGATTAATTAAATATAATTTTATTATGGCGTCGCCAATAACAAATGAATTCCTGCAGCTGGGAATAGCTCGCGCCGCGGCACAGAAATAAGTGGGTCAACGGGACGCGGCTACCGCCGCGGAGGGTTCTTTCGTCATGCCGCCCACCCCCCGACCGCGCATCGGGCCAGTCCCGAACGCACCCAGCCCCCCCCTGTCTTCAGAGGCGGAATGTTTATTAGCCCCCCATAAAAATACTTGCTGCCCCTTCGCCGGCCCTCTCGCCGAACAAAGCGCCACCCTCGCGCCCTTCCTTCAGCCGCGCGACCGAGGAATTCAAGCCCGATGGAGTTGGGCCGGGTGTCAATTAGGCAAAGAAGACACATTTACGACACGTCGTGAGCGAAACCTTTCTTGGCCATCAAACTGATCCCTCCACCGGACAATGCTAACTCGTCACATTCGTTCTGGCACGCGCCCGGGCGCCAGAAGCCCCGCGGGAGCTGTTTCTCTCTAAACACAGTAGGGTGTCGATTAGCCCCTGCCGGCCGTCGAGAACCCGTGAAATGCGCTTTTTTCGCGCGCACGTGTCCACACAGCTGCGATCAGCTCCCGGAGTAACTAACAAAAGGGAAGCAAGAGAGAGAGCGAAGACAGCGACAAACTGAGAACATCGACGGAAAAATACGGGAAAGTTGCCACATGATTGGCTAATCAAAATTCTGCGACGCAGCCACCCTTAGCCAATGGGAAGCTTCACCATGGGGGAAGGGATAACCCAGAGCTAGGAACATTTTGGGGAAGGGGAAAGGGAATTTCTCTTATAAACGCGATGCAGAGTAGGAATAAGGAACTTCTGAACTTCTGAGATTTTTCTGACACGAGACTTGTCAAATTTATTCGAGACACTAACTTGTTAAAATTTCTTCGACAACACTTGTTAAAATTTCTTCAGTCTCACTTTGTAAAATTTCTTCGGAGGAACAGTTCTAAAAATTTCCTCGAAACGAGACTTGTCGCGGAGAGAACTCGGGCAGCGACCTGGGATCCCGCGCCGTTTTCGCTCCGGCCCGCCAGCCTTGCCGCCTCTCGTCCTGGGCTGAGTGACAGCCCTTTTCGCAACGTCGGCGCCCGTGGCCACTCGCCTCCTCTGAGCCTGCTCGAGCGGACAATCTGGAATCGCCGCTACCTGAGCGAGAGTAGACGCGCCGCAGAAGATCAGCAACCCGGAGCCGCCGCCACCTCTGTCTGAGGCTGCCTCCTCGACCCACCCACGAAGACCAGCAGCCATTGGTGAAACTATGAGACGATGCCGTCTCACTGAACTATTGTAACGGCGAAAAACTGCAAGTGGCCGCGCTCAGGCCCATCAGAGTAACCACTTATAATTCATTCACAGAGTAGTTTTAGTAGTAAAAGAACTTGCGTCGCCCATTGCGACATTGTAAATTCCCCTGGCAGCTTTTGGTGCCAGGAATAAACAGTTGTTTGTCACAAATGACTCAATTGCTCATTCTTGACCTCCCAACTCTTCCACTCAGTTATATTTCAGGAGCTGAACCTGGCGCCCTCCCCCGCTGGTAGTACATTCGGCTGGTCCCTAGTCGGGCTAGTTTAGGTGATTTGATCGCTTTTATTACAATATATATACAAAAGCATTATTAAATAAGTCCAATAATAAACTGGTCAGCCAAGTTTTCAGAGCTTCCAAAATAAGAGTTCTTACTATATTTAAAACCACAATCAGACCTTGCTATACGCTTCTCCAGTTTGAATAAATGTCGCCAGGTCAAATAAATAAATTACAGGTCATAGAAAACCAGTTTCTCTCCACACGTTCAAATGCACCATTATTTATTATACCAGCTTTACAACGAATTGTATCTCCACTCTTAAGATTAGAAATAAATTTTAAGAGAGAATTATTATAAATAAATTTCCCTATTATACCTTCTTCACATTTTTCGAAATGTGACATCCCTCAGGTAACCCTATAAACAATTCCTCCCTCAAACATGTAATTTTGGAATGAAGAAATTAGGGTTAAGTGCATTTAAACCAACAATACAAATGTAGAGTGTTGACTGAACTTTGTAAAACCTAAAAATGTTTATATTTTTTAATGTGACAATAATTTTGATCAAACTCATAATAGAAATAAAACGGACCTTTTAATGCAAACGCGATCTTCATAGCACTCTTTATATATATATATATATATATATATATATATATATATATATATATATATATATATATGACGTTCAAACAATGCAAATAAAGTTAATTAAGTATTAAAATGTATCACGATCACACTCAGTAATGAACAGTGGTCTCAAAATTAACTTACTTCACCAACAATGCACAATAACATAATATTCACAGCACATCTGACTAAACACAATGGTTGTATAATATTTGTATTGAAGAAATGTCAAAAAATAGGTACATTTTTCACATTTTCACAATTTTTCGGTCTCCTTATTGTAGAATCCAAACAATTTTAATTTTATTTACAGAAGTAAATTATTTTTTACAAACTTTTCCATTTATCTATCAGCTCTAAACTCATTAAGTACCCATAAATTACCTACGATAAATCTCGTTTTAGAATAGCATGTTTTCGAATTGAACGTCAGTACACCAGTAAACAGATACTAAGCTTTTATGGCTCTTTAGTACATCCCTTCAATGCAGGCGACAAATATTTGTCGACTAATAAGTCGATGCGTACGACCAAGCATCGGTTGGTTAGTGGACGTTGAAAATTAACTGATGTGTCTCGTCATAATGTTTGAATAAACCATTCCTCCAATATTATGGCAAAGGGAGACTTGTTTATAGTTTACTGATGCAACACATTTTGAGTTATGCTAATGATGCATGAGGGCAGTAAGAAACAGCTATGAGAGTGATGCAACAGTATTAGTAGTACAAAATTTGAGGCAAATACTAATAAAATACTACACATTTCTTGTAAAACGCAGTGATTCAAATGATCACGCGAAATTGACCATTGTAGATCTCACAATCATTGATGAATTATAAAATTAGTATATAAATTAGTATATAAATAACGTTTTCAAATAGTAACATTTCTACCTTTATTCTATTACAGTATTGTACGTACAAAGTTTTGCAATGATTAATCGCAATGACGAAGCAAATACTAAAAGTCTACTTTTAGAAGCGTATTAAGAACCACAAAACGTGGATTTTAACTACGCTGCGTATTACAAAAAGTAATGTACTATGTATAAGTGAATGAAAAATCCTTTTTTATGGCATCCGACAGCCACGATACAGTTTTTTTCTGAAGGAAAGAAGGCACTTTTGACCGCAGAGATATACATAACATTATCTATTCTTTGTATATTACTCAGTATTTACAAATGTATACGAGAAAGAAAAAATTAAAGAAATGCATTAAAATAAAATGTAGTTTGATAAATTACTAAAGATATTGTCTGGTATCAATACTTTTTAATCAGCTTATGATCATTTCGATCGCGTTGCGATCATCCTCAGAGCTTGCAGCTTCTGGGCCGAAAACAAAGTTCTGCCCTTTGAATGGGCAGACAATATCTTTAGTAATTTATCATAATAAAAAGGTATCTACATCACCAGCAATCCAATTAATAAAAATGTAGTTTTATTACAGACGATTTAAGTGAGTTTTATTCACTCTGGAGAATTAGATCCCTAGTTGTTAAAATAAATTATTATCGTTTTTGATGATCAATTGAGTTTCTAATTGTAGAGAAACGTTAGAGAAAATGTTCTCGCTCGTTTTACTTCAGTATTCATTTTATTTTCGGTTCGCATCCGCATAAAATAAGTAAAAATTCTGAACCAGTAGTTCATTAAAAAATATTATAGTTTTATTATAGTAGTTAACGAAACGAGTGTATAAATAGGCGTATAATTGCACAATGTGGTATGATTAAAGAAACGAGCGACGATAGGAGCGAGTTTCTTTATTTACCACGAGTGCAATTATACGCATTTATACACGTGTTACGTTCAATATTTTTTTCGTTTTCATTAATATATAATTTTAATTTTGAGAAATTCAAAATTTTGTAAAAATAATATCTTTACCATTTGATGTATGCTGAACAAGACCGATTTTAGTTAGCCTTGCACTGTATGTTTATGATCACCTTAGCGTCTTGAAGAATAATGTATGAAATGAGAAACGATTGAAGATGGAAAAATATTTAACGTATTCCGATTGAATTATTACAAGAAGCAGACAAAGCCAAGAAAACATTATTTCGTACGAAATTTAAGAACATGTATGAGAGAACAACACGTCTTAAAGTTGGAAAGGAGAAAGATAATTCAGTTCTGACTCTGTCGTTGTGCTGGTGTACTTTTCAGAGCGAGTAATTACATTTTTTTATATTTGTAATATGCTAAGACAAAATCTTTTACACGTAACACATGATTTACACGTAATTCATGTTAAATATCAAATAGGTGGAGTAAACATATCTGTGCAATAGTATAAAGCGTCTTCTAGGTTAGGATAATTGTTGCCAAGTATGAGAGGGTAATCATTCCTAATTTAACTTATTGTACTACAAATATTAACATGATTATCTAAGAAGTAGATATAATTGTTGGTTTATAATTTTGTTTCATTCGTTTATTGATTATATGTTTTTGATGTACATAATCAGTGATGTGAATTTTTGTTCATGTTTCACGGCCGTCTGGAATACCTTGGTTAGGCCTGTTTATAGAAAAATAAACGATTTCGTTCAGTTCTCTTCGTTCTCATTGGCTGTTGTGGACGTTTAATTGCACGATTAAGCTTTAATTGCACGCGTGTCATAAACATAATGATAATAAACGATTTTTCAAGTATTTAATGAGTATAATTAATGTAGAAAACGAAAAATACTCTTTAATATTAAAGTTCTTGATGATTCTTCCTCGCTATCTTACTTCTAAAATACCCCTCCTCCCTTCGAAATCTGATTTCATCTTTAGAGAATTATTCTCCGAGACTAAGTCACTACAGTCTCTTCAAGTATTTCCAGTCAATTACCCGCTTAAGACACCACCAAAAGACGCTCTTAGTGCATACTTACTTAGCTCCAGAATCGCGACATAATTACGTAAGCGCAGATGAAATTGTTGAACGATGTCGTGCCACAGTGGATACCATAAGCCGATCGCAACAGCTTATGCATCCATTACGTGCTCTTCTTCGTCAGAGTAATTTAATCCGTTGGAACGCGTCTCCGCCACAACGAGGTTTTGAAAAGCGGACAGGAATCCTCTGCGGAGCGCGTAAGCAGAAGTTCACATTTCCTTCGTTGCTTTTACGGAGGGAAGACGTTATTCCTTTTGCAGTGGGGAGAAGTTGCATAACGTGGTAATTTGCCGGTTCGTATGGCCGTGATCCTTAAGGTAGTAGTACCGTATCGATCTCGGACCGAAGATTGCGGGTTCGAGCCCTGCCTCGGGCATGGTTGTATTTGTGTTCGTCCTTTCACCCCCCAGCATCACTATATCATGTCATCTTCACAGTTACCATAACGTTCAATCCAATAGTGGTCGCTAATGACCTGGATGTTGATGCGACCATGAAGAACAAAAAATAGATATACTATTTACGTTGAATTTTCTTTGTTTATGTTGTCTACGAAAAAAAGATCTTGAAACATCTTTCTAAATTTCAACCACAACTAAAAATTACCTCGGCCAAGGCACTTAAAACCTGGTTTTCCGGTCCCCATTGATGTTGTTTCGTAAGCCGTTTCTTTTGAACAGAAATGGATATTTGGGGTCCTTTATATTTATTTATTTAACATTCAAAACTGTTACAAACTGTGTGACATACTATGGGGAAAAGAGTACTCTCTGGAAGTTTTCTTAAATTCTAGGATCTACCCTGTCCCATATACAAGATGAATTATGAATAAAGAAGGAATCGAGCGTTTTTGGTAATAGTTGTTAAGAAAATATTATTTACTAGGCTGTCCGAGTGACGCCGCATCCATGGCGAAGGTGCCGACGTTTCGGTCGCCATTCTGCAACCTTCCTCCGCATTACGACCTGCGCATTACGCCCTGAGGAAGGTCGCAGAATGGCGACCGAAACGTCGGCACCTTTGCCACGGACGCGTAGTCACCCGGACAGCCTAGTAAATACTGACTCCGGCCGCGGAAGCCTACGCTCTCAAGAAAATATTAACTCCCGTAAAATAAAAATAAAATATTTGCGCAGGAAAAAATGCTACATATTTTGACTACTATCCCTTATCGAGCTCTTCGTGAATGAATAGGGATGATGCTACGAGATGGAGAACGTTACTTTGATGATTCTACTTCATTTTAAGGGAATCATATTTTCTGTGCTTTTCCGAATTTCAAGTTTCATCTCACAAGGGAGTCCCGGCACAGTTCGCCGCTGTAAGGCGAAGGAAAGTATTTCGGAATAAAAAGACATTTCATTTCTGAATTTTCAGTTAATTCCTGAATTTACGATCAGTGTGCGGGAAGGTACGGTGAACTTCTAAAGGAACATGCGGGGTGAACATTTTTAATGAATTTGTATCTACCATTTACATGCGTGCTTATTGCCTAGCTTACTTGACTAGAGACTTATCAATTAATACTTAATTTAATTACGTTTTATCTCCTAATTTAATTCTGATTGTGTACATCTAACCTATCGGTGAGCATTATACATATTATTAAATCCTTTTGACAGTTTGGAGCGTCTGAGGCGCTTGTGTACCTCTTGTACATTTCATTTCTGTGATTGGATTGTTACACATACACTCTTTACAAGTATTTAAGGCTTTCCTATCGGACTAATAGTTTAAGCGTCTGAGGGGCCTCTCTTTTGCTCTCTTGTGTTGTAAAACAACAACGATTCTTGCGTTTGTCACAAATAAACACGCACGTATGGCATGTCTGTTTTGGGTGTTCGTGTTGGTTTAGACAAACACACACGTACACACTGCGTCGCTTTAACAATGGCAGTACGGGCCTTTCTCATCCCCCATCCCTCCGAGCACAGGGCTATTGTTATAGACAACGATGATAGGAACACATAAACACTTTTGGGAACATGCGAGGAACTTGTAGGAAACCTGCGAGAGAATAGGCAGGGAATATGTGGAAAAATATTCGTGGAACACGCCGGTGGTGTGAGGGAAATCCGCGAAGGTACAGGCGTGGCAGCGAACGGAAAATTTGTGAGAAAAGTGGAGAAATTTGTGCGAAAATATGAGGAACATGCAGGAAACATGCGGTAAATTTGTGAACAAAATTTGGAAGAATAGTGGAAAGCATACGGGAGGACAGGTGGCTATAAGAGAAAGACCCATAGCAATTCGATTTTTTTTGTTGGTGTTGTAAATATCTGAGACGCGTTGGAAGGCAAAAGTATAACTAAGGGTTAAGAAAGGATCTAATAACAAAAGTCTTAGACCATTAAGAGTAACGTCTTACCTAAACAATGATCTTCGAAAGCAACCAGTCCTACGTTGAGAGCGTAGGCTTCCGCGGACGGAGTCAGTATTTACTTGGCTGTCCGGGTGACGCCGCGTCCATGGCGACCGAAACGTCGGCACCTTCGCCATGGACGCGGCGTCACCCGGACAGCGAAGTAAATACCAGTCCTACGTTGCCCCATGATTTGTACGCGACTGTTAGTATTTCTACATTCATCCCCCCACTCACAACCATACTTAGAAATCAAATTCCTTTTTGCTCTCTTTAACACAGATGATGGATTTAACACATGGATGAAATTATGTAAGGCATTCAAAGGTATATACAATTGATTCCCTGGAGAAAAAGAACTTTTTTCTCCTAACGTGGCCGTGGGTTCTAACATTTTTCACTCGTGAATAACTTATTTTATTCTCTTGCACCGTACATCTCATTTGATGATTTTGTTTCTAAAGCAAACAATTATACTTCGTATTACTCCGTGTCTTGTCCCGCTTTGTCGCGCATTCCTCAGTGTGTTGATTTAAAACGTTGGGCTGACCCGTGGCCACGACGAGGGCCTAGCGCTGTTAATTGGCGCGCAGTTGTTGATCGCCTCTTCGGGCCCCGCCGCTGGCCTAGGGGCGTTGGGGGCGGCGTTCCCGGCATATAGCCCCGGGGATTAATTACCTGACCGGATCGGTGGGGGGTCCGAGAGTCACATGCGAGGACCCCAACCCCTTAAGCCCCCGCTCCACCCCCGGCTTACTGGCGCCGCCGCTCTCCTCTCGTACGTCGCGTCGACGTGGCCATCGAACCTTCCGTCCGACCACGTGCCACCAGCAATGCCACGGACGAAGCGAAATGCAGACATTTAAAACCTACCCCGTATTTTACAGACGGGTCAAAAAGTGCACCGGCATAGGTGACTCAGGCTATCAACCGATGTCACTGCAGTGTCTATGATCGGGAGGACCTAGGGTTCGAGTCTCCACGGGAGCAGAATTATGAACCCTAGGTCGAATTCGTCGAATAGGTCGAATTCAGCTCCTGGCTGGAGGAAAATCCTAGCGGCCTGCTGTTATGATCGGTAGTTTGTCAAGGTTTCATCAATCAACACAAGCCAATTGCCAAAGCAGTACTCTAACAAACGAGCCACGGATCGTGCGCGATATTTTATAAATTAATTTTGGAAAAATTCCTGTTAATGGTTTACGCGTTAATGTTGTCCATACGCAGACGGACAGACAAACGTTTTGTTGAAAACCAATTTTTCGGTATCATGAACCACAAAACGGTTTTTACTGCTTTACTATTTTTGAAATTAACATACTTTATTATTTTTTGTCTGTAATATTACAATACCGTCTCTTCATTAGGTAGTTTTATACGAAAAAGTAAAAATACGAGATAGTGACGGAGTTATAGGAGACGGGTGTAACTCCACATTTGCGAAAGAAGGTATTGGCAGATTTAGAATTTGGCTCAAAGGTGTCCTTTAGTCTAGAAGCTATTTTACATCTCGGGAACCTACGATCTTGAATGCGCATTACTTAATTACAATAATCGGCATTACTTTCCTCCCCAAAAAATTACATATAGGATTTCTTCGCACTCTGAAATGTATGGGTCCGAAGGCAATTGTACCTGGCTTCACATTTCAAAGGACTACACCATGAAAATTATTTTAACTTTATTTATTGATATATCATATACACTGATGTGATTATTCATTAAGTCAAAGAAAAGTCATTAGATTCCTCCTAATATCAGCCGGACCTCCTTTTGCCCAGCGAAGTGCAACGACTCAACAAATTGATGAAAGTCTCCTGGAGAAATGTTGAGCCAAGCCGCCTCTGCAGCTGTCTATAATTGCGATAGTGTTGACGGAGCAGGATTCTGTGTACAAAGTGACCTCGCGATTATTTCCCATATATGTTCGATGGGATTCATATCGGGCGAAATGGGTTGCCAAATCATTCGCTCGAATTGTCCAGAATGTTTTTTCAAACCTTTGCAAACAACTGTGACCTGGTGACATGGCACATTTGTCATCCATAAAAATTGCGTCGTTGTTTGGGAACATGAAGTCCCCGAATGACTGCAATTAGATCCAAGTAGTTGAACAAAATAATTTCCAATCAGTGACCGGTGTTCAGTTGAACCCAGGGAATTCACTCCATATAAAAGCAGCTCATACCATTATGGAGCCACACCAGGTTGTGCTGTGCGTTGTTGACAACCAGGCGTCGTGGGATCTGCGTCACACTTGAACACTGCCATCAGCTCTTATGTGAAATCGGGACTCATCTGACCAAGCTACGGCTTTCCATCCGTCTATGGTCCAATCGATATGGTCACGAGCCAGGGATGGTGTTGGAGGTAATGCCCAGGGCCCTACAACTTCCATATAACGTGGTGGAGACCATTATAGTGGCGCGCTCTAGAGCATCGCCTTTTTAAACGAACTAAAATACGAACTGCTACAAACGTTATTTAAAACGTGCGTGGCTTCTCGGGACGCAAACACACGCGCTACCTTTCTTTCATGCGTGTATTATCATGAATAAATTAATTTTAGAAGATAAACACAAAGTGTTTAACTTATTTTGTAATTTATTTCAGAAATCGCTCATAAATAAAGTGCATTCGTATTTCTTGACCAATTTTTATGTGCGAAAGTTGGCGAGCCTTACCAGCAGCTGTATCCGGCGACACTAGCGTATCCTATAGTAGCAACCTCTATCTTTGTCTTCAAATTTGATGGAGAATTAACGGGTCCTGGTGATGCCGTGCTGTTAGTAAAGGTATTTGAGTCTGCCATAATCCATTATAGCCAAATTTCGCTGCACTGTTCGTACTGGTACGTTCATCGTACGTCCCAGATTGATTTCTGAATTTATTTCACGCAGTGTTGCTTGTTTGTTAGCTCTTAACATCCCTTTGTAAACGCCGCTGCTCTCGGTCATTGAAGGCCGCCGGTCGGTGCGTTGTCCATGGTGAGAGGTGATGCCTGAAATTAGATATTCTCAGCACACTCTTGACAGTGTGGATCTCGGAATATTCAATTTCCTAACGAGTTCAGAAATGGAATGTCGCATGCGTCAACTACCATTTCACGTTAAAAGACTGTTAATTTCATCGTTAATAATAGCCAAAACCAGGTCAAAAACAGTTTCACATGAATCATATTAGTACAAATGAAATCTCTGCTCTTTGTATTGCTCTCTTATCCTTTTATACACGATTCTACTGCCATCTGTATATTTACACATTTCTATCCCATGAATTTTGTTACCTCTGTGTAATCACAAACAGCCGCTTAATAACCGAGTAAAATTCACCGCGAAAGGTGGAACAAGCAGCCAAACGAATGGGCCAATCGCGGTAGAGCTCACAGTGGACGTGGCGCCGGAGGCGACAGTCGGTTGAAACGGCACGACACAATGGCGGACATTGACGGGGCTGTGAAAGGCATTTTAAACGATTTTATCGCCGCGTTTAATCTCGTTACGGAATTTATGGAGTGCGGTGGTGGCAACTTTATTGCAGCGGGGTGGGGGTGGGGGTGGGGGTGGGGTGCGCGCGCCGTGCTCGTCGTCTGTCCGCGCGCGAGGCGACCTCCGCGGTGAACTCAACACTTTCGTGCGCCGAGCAGCTGACGTGCTGGCGGAGTTGTCGCCGCGAGACAGCTTCGGCGTGAGATGGGAATGAGAGGAGAAATATGCACATTCGGAATAGATGATGGCTTAGCTCAGGCCTGCACAACATTTTGCGTTTGACTGACCTCGAGAGCCGCGCGCAAGCAACTTGAGTGCAAATCCGGGCCGCGTAGAAGATTAGGGATAAGACTTATTCTAGGAGTGGGGACCGCTAATGAGAATTGGACACTAGTAATGAAAAAGTGAGTAAATCCAGTTGATAAATTTTAAAAAATCTTCTAACATGTGGTGTAGTGTTTTCTTTATTTACACACACACACACACACACACACACACACACACACACTAACATGCACTACACTACCATACATGCCGGGAACCCGTCAAAAGACTAGAGCGTGTGCCGGCTGGGGCGGTGCCCCGCTGGTAGGAGACACCTGGTTGAAGTAACCCCTGCTAGTCGACGGTAGGTCGGGGTCGGATCTTGCCATCCTGTGGGGGAATATCACCACCAGCTCTTGCGGGAAATTGGCGCTCTTCGGAACTTGAGATCTGCAGAGGGGTTAAATACCCCTGGCCGCGACATACATAGCACTTACATGCAAGGCGAATTCCATCGAACCTTCAGCAAAGAATCCGACTTTTACAACCTCCTTTGAGGAAACCTTCACTTCCCTTGGACCTTCGTCTGGCACTCGTGTACTAAGAATGTACAACGTTGGTGTTTAGGGCAAATCTTCGGGAACTGAATCGTTAATTCACTGTCAGGTACAAAAAAAAACTATAAGTTAGTAAAAAAATAAAAATACGTATTTACTACGAAGATCGTATGTCAGAGTACACAATTATTTTGTAAAAACTAATAAATAAAAGAATGATATAATAATAATAATAATAATAATAATAATAATAATAATAATAATAATAATAGAGTTTAAAATGTCTTATTACATTAAATTTTAATTTTTCTCGTAAGATGCTTCTTGCGTAGGAAGCACTCGAATCTTCCCCAAACAGATTCGTTACAAAAATTAACAATTAGCGATCCGATTGAGACATTGTCTTGGATTTCTTTTTTGTGACCGAAGTTCACTTAAGACAAAAAATTGCGGGAGACTAATGTATGGAAGAACTACCGTAAAGAGATAACACGTGTGATATCAGCTCCCTCCTTACACCCGTGGTGGAGGATAAGAAGATGGCAGTTCGCTTTACTCCGACTTATCTTACAATAGTATGGAGCATGTTCGCAATTAATATATTCCAAAAACTCTCTGAAATAACTGTTAATTTAACTAATATCTCTTATAAAATTTACTGATTTAATGCTTACTTCTATAAAGTGTTTCATTTTCAAAGTCTGGGCGCAAAGAGCCTTCCGATATATTATGGAATGAACAGAATCTAGAGACATTTGGGCGGACGCGTGCCCATACGAGCAGCGATTGGCCAATCCTTCCACAACATTTTCCCCAGCGTTCACCGCAACAATTAAATCCACGTGGAACTTGCAGCAAAGAAAGCAAAATCCTTCACTAACAACTCTCTCGTGCCCACGGCTCAGCACTGTACTATTACTTAATAACCCATCAACTGTTGTTCCCATTATTTGCCAATCCTGATGGGACTCGGGCAAGGTGAATAAATAAACCCGATATGCCGAGTTTCCGTAGCCAGGGAGGAGGGGGAGGTAATTTCGCCGCATTTCAGCGTATCCACCCCCGAGGGCCCTGGCCGTCAGTTGATCTTGGGGGCGCTGGGCGCTGGGGGAGGAGAAGCGGAGGAGTGCCCGAGGCGCCGCTGGCGAGCTGGGTGAGCGGGCGACGCAAGGTGAGACGATGCCGGTCGAGCGGGCGCGCAGCTCGCTAATTAGGGTGATTGCCGGTAGGGGCGCGCAGGTCGAACACGACGCTCGAGCTGGCGACGAGGGCGATGGCGAAGGCGGTGGGGGGTGGGGTGAGCGGAGAGGGGAGGGGCAGGGCTTCCGGAAGAGCGTGTGCTCGGCGCGCAGGACGAAAGTTCTGTATAAGTTGCGAGCTGCCGAAGTTGGAGCGTGTGCGAGGCCTCGGGGCGGGTCACCCCCCCCCCCGCCGCCAACCAAGCCCCCCGCTCACACCTACACCACCGACCTCGCCGCCCCCGTATGCCACCCGACCTTCCTGCTTCTTGGTTGCTCAGGGCAGCAACATATCGTTCCTCAGAATCTCGGAGTGCACTATCTCGCTAGGTCTGACTCTCAGCAAAATAAAATAATAAGTACAATGATGAAAATAATGATTTTTTTTATTTATAACAAAAAATTTACAATCTATTTTTTTACAAAATAATAAGTAAATATGTTGTTGTAGAATTGTTATAACAATGATTAAATTCCAGTGAAGGT
Organism: Gryllus longicercus; assembly: GCA_038098605.1. NCBI lineage: Eukaryota > Metazoa > Arthropoda > Insecta > Orthoptera > Gryllidae > Gryllus > Gryllus longicercus. The sequence continues at coordinate 6,531,501 of JAZDUA010000007.1, forward strand.
ATCCCATCGGTACTCTTCATCTTACTTCTTCATACTATAACAAAAAGCAAGTATTATTTTGGGTTGGCTGCAAGTGGGATAGTTTATTAGCTGAGGGTAATGTTTCAGTTATTTGTTGAGAATCTATATGGGAGTTGTAGGGGTGAGGTTCTGGTTAGTCGATGGATATCTGCACTATTGTCTAGGATGTTGAGGGCTAAGTGGTTTGGATGGTTTTCAAGGCGCTGGAGATAGTTTGAGCTGATAAATTCTATTCTTTCTAAGACAGTGGGCATTTTTAAGTCCTTGTGCAGTGCTGCATTTGTGATGAACCATGGTGCTGCCGCGATCATTCTTAGGGTCTTGGATTGAAATCTCTGTATGATCGAAAGATTACTCTTGCTTGCTGTGCCCCAGATTTGGATACCGTAGGTCCATATTGGAATTATGATAGCTTTATAAATCAGCAGTTTATTTTCCAGTGATAGTTTTGAGTGGTATCCTAGTATCCAGTATAGTTTTCGTGTTTGAAGTTGAAGGTGCTTTTTTTTGGCTAAGATGTGATGCTTCCATGTTAGCCGTTTGTCTAGATGTATTCCCAAGTATTTAACACTTTCCACCTGTACTATTGGATTGTTGTTGATGTGGACAGTGGGGCATTTGTTTTTTCTCAGGGTAAAGGTTATATGGGCTGATTTATTTTCGTTGATCTTTATTTTCCACTTTTTGGCCCAATCTTCAATCATTGTGAGATGTTCTTGTAAATGTCTTGATGCGTCATTAGGGTCATCCGAAGCTAATATGGCCGTATCATCTCCAAAAGTGGCTATGGTTGTTTTATCTGATTTTGGTATATCAGTAGTATAGAGCTGGTATAGGATAGGGCAGAGTACACTACCTTGTGGTACTCCGGCCTTGATTGGATGGAATTCAGATAATTCATTTTGATATTTGATTTGGAAGGTGCGGTGGGATAGAAAAGATTTGATAATGTTGAAGAAGGGATACGGTAGAAAATTCTTGAGTTTAAATAAGAGTCCATCGTGCCAGACTTTGTCAAAAGCTTGGGCAATGTCTAGAAAGGCGGCTGAACAGTATTTCTTTTCTTGGAAGCAATTCTCAATGTAGTTGGTGATTCTATTAACTTGTTCGACGGTAGAATGCTGTTGTCTAAATCCAAATTGATGATCAGGGACTAGGTTATTGGTTGCAATGTGAGGACGTAATCTTGATAGAAGAAGTTTCTCAAATACTTTGGATAGAATGGGAAGTATACTGATGGGACGGTAGGAGGAGGGTTCATGTGGAGGTTTCCCAGGCTTGAGAAAAACTTGAATTTGGGCTACTTTCCATTGCTCCGGGTAGTGCCCTGTTCTTATAATGCTGTTGAACAATGCAGTAATTATAGTCTTGCCTTTTCGTGGTAGTTCTTTGAGAAGAGGTGTTGTAATTAAGTCATAGCCAGGAGCTTTTTTGTTTGATAAGGCGTTTATGGTTTTGGTAATTTCTCTGGGAGTGAAGTGCGGGATTGGAAGAGTCATTTGGTTTGAGAGTTAAGATAATCTCTGATTTGTTGCTCTTGGTTAGTGTTTATAATGGGATGAGTCTGGAATACATTAGCAAAGAATTTGGCAAAGGTAGACACTTTTTCTGTGGGGTTTCTTGCCCAACACTTGTTTTCGTCCCTGATTGGGGGATTTGATTTGGTCGGTTTTTTTAGCTTCCCTGTGGCTTTAAATAAGGAGTAATTGGTATCTTCTGTTGGGGTAAGGTTGGTTATGAAATCTTGAAACCTGTTGTTGTTGAATTCGTTCAGGAGGCGTTTTAGTTGCCTAGTTGCTCTGTTGTAGTTGGTACGGTCTTCAGGATATTTTGAAGTATGCCAGATTCTTCTTAGTCTTCTTTTCTCGGCTATTTTGTTCAAAAGAACTTTTGGATATTTCACGCAGCCTTGGGTGTAGTGAAGTTGTGGTGTAGCGGTCCAAGCTGCTTCTTGAATATTTTGTATTAAATACTCAGTCGCTTCGTCTATGTGGTCAGCTGATTTTAGTGGGAATCGGATGTTTGTTTTCATAGATATCTGTTTTCTATACAAGTTCCAGTTTGTCTTTCTGTTCGTTAGTGACGCGGGAGGGGATTGTAGAATAATTTTGTTGCCGACTGTGATAATTATTGGAGTGTGGTCTGAGGACAGTTCGTGGGAAGATTCTATGATACAGTTAGTGGATGGGATTCCTTTTGTTATGAATATATCAATTACATCTGGGGTTTTGGTTAGGTCGGTAGGCCAGTAGGTAGGTTCTCCTGTAGAAATGGTTTCTAGCTGAAGTGAGGTAACTGCTTTCAGCAGTTCTCTCCCTCTTGGGGTGATGAGCCTGGATCCCCATTGCGTGTGTTTGGCATTGTAGTCTCCTCCCACCATGTACCTATTTCCTAGAGACTTAAAATAGGTTTCAAATCGTTGTTTGTCTATTTTGAATCTTGGAGGGCAGTAAATGGCACTGATGGTAATTGGTCCACTCCAGTCCATAATTTGTACAGTCGTTGCTTGAATATCCTGTTCCTGTACAGCTTCCTGTTCTTGATGTTTTATAGTGCTTTTTATTAATATTGCTGTGCCACCATGGGCATTGCCACTAGGGTGTTTAGTATCGTATAAAGTGTAGTTCTTCAGTTTAAAGTAGCTTCTTTCTGTGAAGTGAGATTCAGAGATGAGTAGCATGTCTATTTTGTTTTCGTTGAGAAATATTTCGATTTCTTGGCGATGATTCGCCAAGCCGTTGGCGTTCCAAGCTGCAATGCGAAGGAATTTAGGCATTAGATAGTTTGGAGACAAGCGACGTTATGAGGTTAATGAGAGAGTTTATTTGTTGACTTTGCTGCATTAGTATGTTTTCAAACCTCTCAAAGGAGTGCTGTATAATATTCATAATGGAATGGCTATTGTCGTTGTGTTCATGTCTTTCTACAGGCTTTGATCGCGCAACATCGGCCCATGTTCCTGCATTTACATGTCTGCTTCTTGAGTTTTCGTGAGAATAAGTAGTTTCAATGTTACTGTTTTGTGTCTGCACATGCGTCTCTTGTTGAAACATTCTGTGTTTACTTGAGTTGTTGTACCCTTTTTAGTATTTCTTGGTATACTTTGCAACCTTTGTAGTTGGCGGGATGATTGCCTTCACACAGAGCACAAGTCGGTTGACTTTGCTTTTCTTTTAAACACTTATCTGGGTCGTGTTCTTTTCCACACTTAACACACCTATACGGGTATGCACAGTACGACCTGGTATGTTCATATCTCTGACAGTTTTTGCATTGTACTATCTCGCGTTTCAGGCGTGGTGGTTCGAAAGCAACAACACAATTTAACAGTCGGTTAATTTTGAACACTTCTTTGTTGTTAGGTTTGGGCTCAAGGTCTACAAAAAATAGAGGCAGAGGTGATTTAGTTAGCCTGTGGCGGACATTTATAATGTTTCTAACTTTGTGGTCCTTTTCCAGAAGCGCAGCCTTGATATCTTTTACATCTACCGTATGATGTATGTGTCGCAAGACAACTCTATACGCACGTTCTTGTTTCAGCTGGTATGTATAGTATACGTGACTGTTGGCTGATAAATGTTTTATTATTTCCCTGTAGGTATTAGGAGTTTTCGGCGTTATTTTAATTTTGTCGTTTGCTAGAGATTTTATTTCGAAATCTTCTGTTTTTAAGGCTTCCTTTAAAAACTTTATCATAGCTGGAACATTATTCACATTTGGCACGAAAATTGGAGGTACAGTGGTTTTTGGAAAGGTTTCCTCATTGTTTTCTGTTGTGCCTTCTATATCAAGAGCACAGAATTGATTCTTGGTGGGAACTGTATATACACTAGTATTACTATCGCAAGACGCTGTCTTTTGCCTTACCCTTCTATTAGCATCAGGGTCGAGGACGTCAGGGTTCGGCCTCTTTGGCCGAGCTGGTGTGTATATTTGCCATACATTCTGCGTCAGGTTGACGGGAGCAGATGAATCATGATCCATGCCGTTGCTGTCGTTGCCTGTTGATTCTTCGGATGACATTTCTTGAAGTAAACAGCTTTCCGGGTGTCAGTAGCATGCAATCGCACTACATGCTACTGATCCTACCCGAAAATACTTCGGTAATCGACTGAGTTTTAGTATATGTTATCTTTTGTTAGGTTGATTTGAATATGAAGAGAATGAAACACCGTTATGCTTCACAACTGTAACTGTTCACTTAGAGCTAGTGCGCACTGGTTATTATCGCTAGACTTTTCCTTATCTTGGCGCCCTCGCGGGCGAGCAAGGTAAGACACTACGGAGCTGCGGGCACGATCCGCACACCACAGCGGTCAGGCGAGTACTGAAAATAGTGATAACAAACTTTTTGCACAATAGAGTAGCCTGACTTGGCTTATCTATTTTTAACAGACGGCTACTCTGATCCGTAGTTTTGCGTGGTATCTGCCGAACACCTCACGAATACCTAACAAATGGGTTACGGACCATGCGCCATATTTCCTTCATCATCCTTGTCATACCCTCACCCTTCACTCACTCACACTTACACTTGCATACACTACACTAGGACACCTGTCGGGAGACCATTCCGGCTGGGGCGGTGTTCCACTGTTGGGAGACTCGGTTAGGGAAAACCCCCTCTAGCCGACGTGTAGGTCGGCACTAGATCGCACCAACAGGCAAGGGAAGATCACCGCCATCTTCCGAAGAACACTACACGTTCGGGGATAATGATCTTAGGAGTTGACGCCTTCGGAAATACGAAATAATCAATTAATCATCTATTTTCATCTGTTGAACTCAGAGAATTAAATGAAGGAGTATCGGCAGAAGTATATTTTCTAGTGTATGTTTCATTACATAAACAGATCCAACTCTCGGGAATATTATCTTAAGAACACACCGGAAACAAAGTGTACTCATTTACAGCGTTTCACCTGAGCCTTCAAACTTCCAAAAGTGTGTTTTTTCTGGAATTCTTCCGGGAGATTCTAGGCGGATGTGACTAAAATACTGTTAATCGATTTGCCCCATCAAGGGAAATCAAATGATGTACTTATCACTTTGTCATGCTCCTTAAAACTCCCACAAAACTAGTTTTAGAAAACCCACAAAATTTTAAACACCTTAGATAAGTTTGCCGTTGTTTTAAGTACACTTATGCACAGTTGAAGCTAATCATTATAATTATTGATTTCCATAATCAAATAATACGTTTATTTACAATAATTTGACATAAGAAAATACCTCAAAACTTTATTTTTTAAACTTTTATTTATAATCCAATGCATTTCATCAGAATTGTAACAAACTTCCAATTACACCAATTTCCCCTTTTTTCTTTAATAAAAGCCGGTACATTTTCCCTTTCTTTCCCTTTCTAAAATGTCTACACTTCTTAAAAATTCCCCCACGAACGCAACTGTTCCTCTCAGGTAATGGGTAATAAATATAACATGTCTCACGCCTCGCTGGGAGTGTACACGATGCTGCGTTCTGCCCAACACTTTCTGCTTTTACAGAATGGTAAAATTTAAGCAATTGGATTTAAGAAATTTGTTTTCGTCGCCTCGTGTCGCTTCCCACGACTCCGTATCTCTTCTCTCCCATTCCATGAGCTTCGGTTTTCGATGTAATACGAGAAATATTACAGTCCAAACGGTAATTTTAATAACTTCTATGATAATTTTATAATTAATTTCTTACATAATACCATTCGGCTGAAAGAAAACATAACTTTACATTACCATATGTTCCTTTCATATCGTACTCGTATCACTTTCGAATTTTCACCAGATTTCTCTTAAAATGATCCAGTGATTATATTTCATTTTGTTTCTAATTATAATTAGCTCTTTTTGAGCAAAATATAATTAATTGTTGCTAAATGCAGCGCGATTCGCTTCGTTTCTGCCTCTCCCTGACTGAAATCGTGCCGATTTCTTGCTCATTTGTGATTAGTATTTTAACATGAATGAGAATGCGACGACTCCTTGATTGTTCATTGGACCGCGTCATTTGAACAAGTAAAGTCGCTTTTCCGTTAACTCTCAATTATCATAATGTGTGATGTCACAACATTGTAAGTCTTGCTGGAAAACATGACATCGAAACGGCCCCATCGTCAGTCTTCACAAAGCTGTGAACTGAACACATTTTCATTCGTCATTCATAAAGTTTCTTGAAGAAAATGTGGGTTAGGAAATTAGAGAAACCCGATCTTCAAAGGCTCCAGCTTGGTAAGGTGGTAAAAAATACCCTCGCTGGAAATCGAAAAGAAAATCCTTCCTAAGGTTTGTGAACATTCTTTTCATGGACGTTTTATGTTCTTCCCCCTCCCCTCTCACATCCGTCGTAATAACGAAAAATGTGTTTTTTTATTTTATTATTTTTAATTGTATTTATTATATGGATTTCTAAGAAAATCATGATTCTTTAAACGAAATTTACTCAATTTTTCAAAAATAATTTAAAAAATATTTTTTTAATTATTTTTCAAAAATATTTTTTAAAATTTTATTTGTCTAGGATTGTATACTTTTAATTATATTTATTTTTTATTTTTTTATTTATTATACAGATTGTGATAACACAAAATAAATAAGAGGGCGTGATACACATGGAAACACATTACTCCTCTCAAGTTATTTTAGTAAAGGCGTAGCCTGTGTGCTGTACAAAATCATCTTGCATATACAACTAAAAGATTAAATTAAACATACTTTGAATTAAAAGAGTTTAAATGGGTAGATTGTAAAGCTGACTAAATAACACAACAATAAATTACAAAATATTGACAAATAGATTAAAAGTTTTACAAACTTGAATATAAGTAAATTCATTAAACTAAATTAATTCTAGATCATATAGACTCTTACAACACCATAATAATAGTACTAGCAAATGAATTACAGGATATTAATGGAAACACACATAAATGCAGGTAGGTAAAATTGTTAAACATATTTTATGACACAATAATCAATGCTTATAATAAACAGAGTAAGAACTACCTTGCAAAACATTTCTATGAAACTATTGCAGAGAGTGATGTAAGGAATAAATAGTGTGACTAGGCAGATTAATGATTCAAGTTCTGAATGTTTTGTTATTTATAATTTTGTTTGAATTACATTTCTTAAGTTGTGGCAAAATATTAAAATGTTTGAAATTTAAGTAACAATGTGTTCGTCTTACAATTTCTTTATTCATTTTAGGTGGGTGAAGAATGTCACTTCGATTGGGTTGATTATATAAATTTTTTAAAAGGTCATAGTTTTTGAGTAATCATTTTTCCAGGAAGAAATGATGTAATGAAGAAATGTTGTACTTTTTATGTAATTGTCTTGAAGGATAATCAAAGCTTTTTATGGAAATTAATTTGAGATAATTTTATGTATGTTGATTAGAAGGTACAATGTTGCATCATGTGTCTCATGCCACATCACAACCCATAGGAAGCTACATGCCAGAATAAAGCATACTATATTATCAGCTTTTTGGACATAAAAATGCGTCGTAATTTATAGAATATATAAATTAAATATCGAAGTTTATTTTCAAAATAAGAAACATAGCTTTTCCTCTTTAAATTGCAATCAATCAATCAATACACCTAGGTACTTAACTTCACAGACACTACTGATTGCTCGACAAATACAATTTACATTACACAAGTACAATAAATTTATGAATACGTATTGTACAGTTTTAAGGTATTTTTAAATATTTTAAGACATTTTTTATTCGGCCGGATGCACGAGAAAATTCTCAAATGTTACCCTAAAAATCAGGTATTTTCTGGATATTTCTGAATTGTGTGCGATGTTGAAAAGAAATAAAAATACATATTTTTGTCCCATTTTGCGTATTTTCATATATATATATATATATATATATATATATATATATATATATATATATATATATATATGTATGTATGTATATGTATATGTAATGTACATTACAGGTCTTCACGTAAAGTACCCCCAAAACGACAATATCAATTTCAAGTTCATGGGGACGCGGCATCTGTCAGATAAATTAAGAATCAGTTTTTGTGAAAAGCCTGTCTACCGTTTAGCCTCTAGAGTTGTTCACAGATGGACCATCTATCAATCTATCATACAGTGACACGTTTTGCCGAAAACCAACTTTTGGGTATCGAAAACTTTCAAACAAGGATTCTGATTTCACAACCTGTTAGTGGAAGCTATTTACTACATAAAGGAGTGAGAATTATCCATGTTTTCGGGGTCAGGAAACTACAATTCGAGATTTTGTGCCGATAATTTGTCGTTTTCGCTTCAACATTAGGTACCTTCCTCTGTACCGCGTAAGTAGTATACGAGAAAGTATAATTAATACGCCTTTCTCCGAATACATTGCACTCCAAAAATATAATGGAAAGTTCAAATACGGCTGATATTGTAGTTTAAGGTATAAATATATCTCGTTCTCGAGAGCAACGACGCAACGTTTACCAGAATTTTCCGATAATATGTAGCAGTTTAAAGTGTTTCAGATTGTATTTGTTTCTACTGTTTTACATAATAGCCTGTAAAATTTGAAATTGTATATCTAAATTCTGACTGACGTATCCCTGTGATATAATTCCCTACCCTAGCACACTTTTGCGATTAGAGACGGATGATGTTTTATACGCCATGCAAAACTGTAATCTTTGTTTAGCGCATTATGTACTGATGAAATATACTTGATACTACTTGCTTGAGATCTATCAAAGTAATAGAATAATATATAATGACCTGAAAATTTATTTTTACGCCTAACAGAACAATATGAATTTTTATGCGATTTTGTAACTGAATAGGTTCATTCTCTCTCTGACATCTGTTTGCGATTGCCATTTCCCGTCTATCTCAACGTGACCCCTGGGTCATGGGCGGCTGCCGGTGTCAGGTCTTCGGCAAGGGGACGCTATTTGAAGCCGTGGAGGAAGGTTAATGAGAAGCTGATGGATGCCGCACGTCGATTGATGCACGAGATTGGCGTCGGGGTTTCAGATTACCTAGCTCCGACCGCGTGACCTACCAAACACTGCTTGCCGATAAGTAGAAGGGCGAATAGGGAGTAAGCTTAGCAGGGAGTGGCCGGTTAGCCCGTGACTAACCGATCCAGATCCAATAGCAATTTTCCCATTTCAACCATCGTTTCCTCAATAGGAATATATATATATTGCTCGTTTTATCATTTAACTAGATGTGCTATGGAATGACACAGACGCTTTCCTACTCTGTTTCTTCTGGGCAATCTTTTTGGTTTTATCCTCACCATCTTCCCAGCTTGTACGTATCGACGTCTAATATATTGTTTCACATTTAAACAATTTTTCGGTCTCTTGATAGCAGAATAAAAGCAGAATGCATTGTAGAACTTGCAGTGCTACAACACCACATATTTCACGCATTATATCTAACTTTTGCAATTTTCCAATATTTAGAGCGTTCCGCGAAAATGATACTTGCGCCATTTTTAAGTGTCTTCTACTCTTTCTGAGGAAAAAAAACAATTGGAGCCGGTTTTGAGGAAAAAAATATAAATTGCCTTTATTTCCAGCAAGCATTATGCAAACATTTTACGTTTATACTTTAATTTCTGAAGAAGAAAAAATTAGCCTACCATAAGACAGAGAACTATTGCGATATTGTACATGAACTATTGAGTTCATTCCGCCATATGGACGTAACATGGCACTTAAACTAATTTTTTTCAATGATAATTCTTGCCGGTTAACCAGGTCGCTGTTAGTGTCGAACATAGCGAATCAGAATATTTCTCAAATGGAAACGCGTTACTTAACACTCATGTTAACACTTGTTTAATGTATAAACTGGACCTAATGTTATTAGTGCGAATTATTTTGCCAAATACATATAAAGCACAGGGAGACCTACGCATTTACAAAAACGATTATCACATGAAAACAGGCCATTCCCGAAATTTTGAAATTAGATCTGGATTAAAAGGTAAATTATCGTGCAGAAACCTTGTGTTTTGTTCTTAGTATTGAAAAAAAATATTTGTAGACGAATATTATTTATAATGCTACCAGCACCCTTTGGTATTTGGTATTTGAGAGTTTATACCATTTTGTTAGAATTCATTACTCTCTCTATTCAACGTGACGTGATATGTGGCTAAATCATGAGAACTTTCCCAGGCCGGGAGATATTTAGATTTACATTTAATTAGTCAAAAAAATAGTAAAATCTTTATTTCACGTATGGGAAAGAAGATCATCTGCGCACGTTTTCTTGAGTTCTAGAATCCCTTCCTATCATTTTAACTATTTGTATTTTAATTAGTTGAAAGATGTGTAAAAGTTTAATATAAATAAATATTTTTAAAAAGCACGAGGTATGCAATAATTGAAAAAAATAGATATTCGTTTTTCAGAGTTATAGAAAACTTATTTGCATCGGTAAACCAATTGCAAAGTATTATTTTTCTGCATTGCTCACAAAATAGTAACTCACCCTTACAAGCAAAAGGAGAGTTCAACAAAACGTGCGCATAGTGAAGCTACATTTATGTCCAGAAGCAAAACAAGGGGCCATCTCAGCATTTGCTCAATGGATCAGGGAAACTGGACAAAAACCTGATCGAGATGGGGATCATTGATCCGGAAGCTGAAAGACATTATTTGTTACGAACATATTAAGTCCTTTTAAAAAATGAATACAATACAAATGTAAACTAATTCAATATACATATCACTGTTTTCTTAAAATAGACATTTTTTTCTTTTTGATTATCAGTATAGTCTCTAATTGTCAAGAAACAGCAGCAGAAAACATTTTACTTTAACTTAAATTTGTGAACCGACTTCAATTGTTTAATGCCATCTGTCAATGTGTTGTAAAGTAACGTATATGTATTGTATGTGGATTTCTGATAGTGAGCTGTTGATACTGACACTTGATGAACTTGATTTTTACGACGTGTGTTGTAATTATAAATATCAGTATTGCACGAAAATATGTCCCCATGTTGTTAAGTAACTCACGTACTTACGAGTTCCATATTACTATCGAGTTCCGACGTTGGTAGATTTTTGGTACTAAACTCTGTCCAAAGTGACTCTGTCAGAGACCAGTGGCTTACATTCCAAAATTGCTGCTTTAAATGAAAAGTATGTCATTACATTCTTATTGTTCACATACTTGACCTGGATATTTCTTGTACGTTATTGTTAACGTTCATTTCCATTATACTTTTAATTGTTCGTTGTTAAAAGTATTTATGTCAAGATATAGGGGCGTGCCGCAGTACCTTCAACTTACATGATAAATACAAGCATCTTAATCAACTAATGAGTATTATCAGTACAACACGACAGAATGTTGAATTGTATGATCATATTGTTACTCTAAAATTCTAATTAGTTGTGACATATTATAACAGAGTTATGAAAAGCTTTTTACTTTAAAACCCTCATGTTCTGAAGGAAGCCTGTTAATTCTGAAGGAATGGAGGTGATTATATCACCATTAACTTAATAAAACGAATCAGTTGACCTTGTCCTCTTTTTATAAACATTCAAGTTTGTTAATGACAAATGTTTGTATTTTAGAATGTCTTTTTAACATGATTACTATGCAAAATATGAAAAAATAAATAAAACATTGTAACATTTTATCTGATGATTTTGAATGAATATTTAACTTAGCTTTCCCTTCCAAGAAATGTATTCGTAGTTTATATCGCGTAGGGCTATTAATGTGGAAAATGTTGAATGGCATATTGCCAAACCGTTCAGAGCTCGATTTTCCGACTGTCATCTTATTCTTTAAACCCTAAAATTCCAATTTCATCTCACCAACCAGTCTGATTTTTTTAAGTTTTTCTTCTTATAATTGTGAATTCGTCGTATAATTTCTTTCTCGTACTAATGACATCTCTATCTCAAATCCTTTCGAAGACTACTAAATGAAAGTAGCATTCATTAAAAAGTTCATGAGCATTTGCATCTCAATATCAGTTAAGAATTCCCTTTAATAACGAGAAATTTGGAACATTCCCTGCAAAATATTTCATCCGAAGAGATTCACTTGCATTGACATTGCATTGAAAGTAACGCGACTCTTACTAAAAGTAGTTAACTGAGTTGACTTGTCAGACGTGAAGTTTGCTGTTGAATTTATTGGCAATAGCGTATTTAATTTGAAATTTTCTTTAACGATGTTCCATCAAAGGCTTTGCTTTAATGCCGAGAAGATTCTAGAAATTTGTATGAGAGTTTTGCATTTAAGAAACACACACACACACACACACACACACACACACACACACACACACATATATATATATATATATATATATATATATATATATATATATATATATATATATATATATATATATATACGAAATATAAAAGATTTTAGGGGTTGGGATTTCAATGTTACTCTACCGAAACACGAAATTAAGTGTTCAATTTAAATATTATAGATTCAAATATTTCATATTTATATTTATATTACTATTAACTAGCTGAATGTGACCTCGCTGACGTTTTAAACGTTGTTCGGTTGTTTGACTTTTCTTCTTTTTTTTCTTTCTTCGGATCGGAGTTCTCTTTGTTCGGTTTAGATGTTTTGTCAGCGTATAGAACTAACCACTTAAATTGTGCAATTATTTTGTGATATTGAGAAAAATGTCTCCTTTTAGCTTTCCTAAACTTAGATAATGTAACTGTTTCATAAAACTGACTTCGTCAAGAGATATTTCGAAATTTTTTTCTTTCATTTTGACGTAGTACCTATTTTTTAAATCAACTTGAAAACCACGCGACGTTGTCGGCAAACACGCATTTATCTGTTGCACCGTCCGTCTGATCCGGGCAACGCAAAACGCCCTTAACATATTTATTTCATTTTCCGTGAAAGCAAATACTTCGTTTTTGTATTATCGGATTTCTTGTCTTCTAAAACTTCTTCGAAGTATTCATCTGCGTCTTCTTCTCAGTTTCCTTCTTCTCAGTATGTGTCTTCCTCTATGACTCCGTCTTCCTTTACTCTTACGATTTCCTCTACGTCCTCGTCTTCCTCCAGGTCTTCCTCTGCGTCTTCCTCTGCGTCTTCCTCGCCGTCTTCCTCTACGTCTGTCTTCCTCTACGTCTGTCTTCCTCCACGTCTGTCTTCCTCTACGTCTGTCTTCCTCTACGTCTGTCTTCCTCTACGTCTGTCTTCCTCTACGTCTGTCTTCATCTACGTCTGTCTTCCTCTACGTCTGTCTTCCTCTACGTCTGTCTTCCTCTACGTCTGTCTTCCTCTACGTCTGTCTTCCTCTACGTCTGTCTTCCTCTACGTCTGTCTTCCTCTACGTCTGTCTTCCTCTACGTCTGTCTTCCTCTACGTCTGTCTTCGTCTACGTCTGTCTTCGTCTACGTCTGTCTTCCTCTACCTCTGTCTTCCTCTACCTCTGTCTTCCTCTACGTCTGTCTTCCTCTACGTCTGTCTTCCTCTACGTCTGTCTTCCTCTACGTCTGTCTTCCTCTACGTCTGTCTTCCTCTACGTCTGTCTTCCTCTACGTCTGTCTTCCTCTACGTCTGTCTTCCTCTACGTCTGTCTTCCTCTACGTCTGTCTTCCTCTACGTCTGTCTTCCTCTACGTCTGTCTTCCTCTACGTCTGTCTTCTTCTACGTCTGTCTTCCTCTACGTCTGTCTTCCTCTTCGTCTGTTTAGTTTCATTTATTTTCATATAATTATAATCTTATGGTCGGATCCGAAAACAAATTATCTATTCGTCATTAGGAGACCGAGACGCGTCGAATGACATCTCGTGTGTCTCGATTGATGCACGGGAAGTGGTCTAACTGTGAGTGACGGAATCGCAAATCCGCACACTCGAGAAGTTTCTCAAATATTACATAGGGATACGATGTAAATATGGAATAAGTTTCTGTCGATCCTACGATTAATTGGAAGAACTTGAAACTTTGTGTGTGTATACCACTAGAGAAGAATTGTATGCCATTGATTCCAAATCTTTCAACAAAATGTTTTAATAAGTTAAAAGCTGTTCAATATTTTTTCAGAAAAATTCAAGAAGATCAAACCTAATCATTATATTTCTCCCTATGCTATAGTATTTTAGTATTTGTCCAATTAGAATCTTTTGAGCTGAAACTTGACATATCCATAAGAATTAAGGTCTAGTTTACCGTTCCGGAGATCATTAAGATCTTTTCATTCTCGGAGTACTTTACATGAGCCCTCTGTGAGATCTTCAAACTTTCCGGAATAATGGCTGAAACGGTTTTGCCAGAATATAATAAAGTACATTTAAAAATAGGCTATAATGTCTATTTTCATTAAAATATCTATCATAGTGAAATAATCTTTATATTTAAAACACTAAAGGTTTTCGTTGAGAAAGAAATTTGAGCTTTCTTCTTCACCACATTTCGTGATTTTTACTTTAAATGGAAGGAAGTGAGCCCCAAATTTCTTATCGCATACTATTACTAATCTGTTGTACAGTATAAATACCAAAAAAATTTAGTGTTTATAATTATATGACGTGCATTACATTTTAAGGAAATGTGAATATCACGATTTCTTAGTCAATAATTCCGTATAATATGCTTGTATAAATCTTGATAAATACAAATCATTTCAATTACTTTTTAGAAACATGTTCAATTATGTGTTCACAGCGTACAGTGGTTGTATTGTTCCAGAATGTGAACCTTCTTCATTTCATTAGTCTTTGAGACTTCATTAGTCTTTGAGATTTTGGACGCATTGTTTTGGGGGATTTCTATTTTCTTTATAAGGACTATTTCGAGCTTTTGTAACTTTTCTAAAGCGATATCTCACGCATATCAATGTCTATATATCTATACACAATCAATAATTTTTGCATTTAAAAACTCTCAAACTTCGAACATGAAAAAACTCACAACTTTCGTTTCACTAACTGCAACCTAACACGTTTGCTCGCGTTAGACCAAAACCTTCCTGAAGCTCTTGAAGGTAATTCAAACGACTTAATGAACAAAGAACGCCAAAAGAACGTTCATGCTATTATTGTTAAGGCATTATTAAAATTTAGTGTACACACTGTAAAGTAGGTTAATAAGAGAAAGTGATAATACAGCAGCAATCCACCATCTTTCAGTTACTTTTAATTACAACATTTTTAAAATATATATTCTTCTTGTATATGTATTTGTATTGTATTATTGTACTGTACGATGTATCACCATCAGCGACAGAGAAGACAGTTCATAAAATCTTTCTAAAAACGCAGGGTCTTTTGGTTAATGCGTCGCGCTGGTTAGCATCTCTTCTTGCTTCGCCAAGGGTCGGCGAGTCGAAAGTTAAACTTGGGAGTGGAGTCCGGTGTCGGAGGTGCGCCCAGTCCCTCGATACAGCAGCGGTCTCGTCGGGGCAGGACGACCCGGCCCGAATGGCCGAAGTTGGGCGTTGATGTTTCCCCACCGCTACATCTCCTCAGCATCAGACTCCGTCGCCGCCGCAGCCGCACGGTGATTTCGAGGGGGCGACGTGCGAACAAATCCGGTCGCGATAGAGCGCTGGATACCTAAGAATAAACGTTACAAGCTTCTAGGGTATGCAAAGAGTCGAAGATTGTTACATTGTTTCAATGAATATAAACAAAGGGAAATTCCATACATCGAATTTATATGCATTTATACCCGTGATATTTGCTCTTGATTATTTGGAAAACAGTTTGCAAAGACTTTCAGCAGGTACATAAAATTTCCCTGATAGCGTGAGGTCGTGGCCTGCTTAACACCTAATCAAATTAAGTTGCCTAAAAAATAGTCAAATATCACACGTGTAATTTTGTTATATGAAAGCAAAAAGTTATCATTTTTTATCCCTCTACCTGCCTCAAGAAGCTTGTAACGTTTATTCTGAGAAATTCGTTCTGGTCAGGGCGCGTCAACTACGGTCACCCGTAGTTAAAAGTCGAAACTCGGCTACTGTCTCAAAACATCTCATTCAAAATTTAAAAAACCATCGATCATAATAATATGTCGCCCAAAAAACTGGCTGTTTTCAAACATCGATGTGACCAAATCATTAAAATTACGGATCAAAGCAGCCAGCATTTATAGTCCTCTAAAAACGTCTAATGGAAAAAGTCACCGCTGGAACATGAAGCTTGAACTTCCCATACGAAGGATCACTGCCTCGTACCCCTTCACCAGAGGCAGCCAGGGATCTCCATCGCCCCGAGTGCGTGGAGCGACGGAGAACGGCAGGGAGAGTGTGGCACGGAGAGCGGCGTGGAGAGCGGTACGGAGAGCAGCACGGAGAGCGACGCGGAGAGCGGCACGGAGAGTGGCAGGGGCGCGGCACGGAGAGCGGCGCGGTGAGCGACACGGAGAGTGGCAGGGAGAGCGGCACGGAGAGCGGCGCGGTGAGCGACACGGAGAGTGGCAGGGAGAGCGGCACGGAGAGTGGCAGGGAGAGCGGCACGGAGTGCGGCACGGAGAGTGGCAGGGAGAGCGGCACGGAGTGCGGCACGGAGAGTGGCAGGGAGAGCGACGCGGAGAACGGCACGGAGAGTGTGGCACGGAGAGCGGCACGGAGAGTGTGTCACGGAGAGCTACGCGGAATGGCGAGTAGCGGAGAGTGGGCGTCGGAGAGCGGTGGAAAGTGTGGGGGAGTGGCTAAAAGCGGCAGTGGACGGGAGGAGTGACAAGGATGGAGGAGCGGCGAAGAGCGCCTGATTGCAGAGGAGAGTGGCGGAGCCGCGGAAAACGGCGAAGATCGGCAGGGAGCGGAATAGGCGGGGTGAGTGGTGAGGATGAGGGAGCGGTGGGGATCGTCGGGGAGCGCCGAGGAGCGGGGAGCGCCGGGGGCGGCGGATTTCGACGGGGCGCGGCGGAGAGCTGTGGGGAGTGGCGGGGAGCAATGGAGAGCGGCGGGCAGCGGCGGGCAGCGGCCACGTGAATGGTGCCCAACTGGCGCAACTTCGGCGCCCGTCCTGCGGGGCCACCGCCAACATTAACATGCTACGGGCATTGACCAGGGCGAGCGGGGGCGACCACCCGATAAAGAAGTATCTCTTGCGACTCGAGTTGGCAAGTTTTCGGGCCGCCATCAGGTTGCACCGCGGCCCCACTGAGGCAAGTTGCGAGGCGAATGCCGCCAGATTGCGCGTCCACCGACGGCAAATGACTGGACTGGAAGTCTTTAATGGTAAATGCTAATGCCTTGCTGCTTGAGTTCATTTGGAGCCAGGTTGTTTTAATGGCTCGTCTTTGTTGAAGAGGTACGCTTATCACGAATACGTCATTAATTGAGCTTCGAAGAGCTAATGTGTTTCTAAATTGTTAGTAGCCGAAAGGTTTAATAAATAATTAAAATAGACACATGAGGTTAGGTTATTTCATTTTCCAACTCTATAATATATTTTTTTCAATGACACACCCTCGGAATCCGAGGAGCTTGAGTTTTTCTTTTGCTTTCATAGCCTGCTAAAACGTATCCTTTATAATCTTAAATACAATCAGTTGTTTCTTACCGTCTTAAACACGATTAAATTACATATTTTAATCGTCATTATTTTGTGTGTTTCTAACTATAAAAAAGGTTGATATTTCGACACCTCAGAAGTGTATCAATGGTAAAAGCCATTATTTGCTGACTCGATAACAAAACCAATATATTCGTATAAATGCTTATATAATTCACGTTATTTTCATTCACGCGATTCATTTTTGTGGACCTTCTTCAATTTCTGGGTATCGAATATTCATAAACGAAATTTCCGTTTTTTGAAAATACTGACGCAGTTGAAACATTCTCATACGGCAGGAAGCCCTTTGCCATTCTAATCGATTCGCACATTGTTGACGTTTTGAGTCTTTTTTGACGATCGGTTTATGATGATATTAGTAGCGTAATCCTCCACTCTACAGATTTTTCGCACAGTTTTTAGTAGCAACATTTAATCCAATGGTATAGTGCGGAAGCGAAATTTAATCGAACCAACGGGAATGGTCCAGCTGCGAAGATGAAGTGCACGATACTGAACAATTTTTTGCGCATGGTCAGCAGACCGTCGAGGTTTTAATTCTCATTGGTTCACCATCATCCCGTTTATAAATTCCTGAGTTTGTTCAGTATTTAAGAGTTTTGTGATCCACAAAATATGCTGGAATATGTAAAGGAAATTGCAAGTAAAGAGCTAGTCAATTGTATTTGCATTGTAATTTGACTCATCATTGAGGATTTTTTAGCATGGAAAATAACAATGACTACATTTCATTTTTCTAAATAATTGAGCTTGTTAGTAATATTTCCTTGCCTTGTTCAGAGCAGTTTTTCTACTCGTATTATTGCATCATGATTATAACGAAAGATGAGTTTAATTTCCTCTCTGATCATTATGTAAACCCTTTATTGGCTGCTTGAATAATAGGATATCCAGATCAAAATTTTGAATTCTTGGTCAGATTTTTGGGCTGTAATATCTGAGCATTGCCGTTGCCTTGATAAATAAAATACAAAATAGAAATTCGCCTCTCATTATTTTCATTTCTTTGAGTGCAAGTAGTAAGCAATAAATAAACGAAAGTAAAAGACCTCGATGGTTAGGTAATGAAGGAATTATATTTATATTTTGTTTTCGGATCTCGCAAATAAAGCAATAATATATTTTGCTACTCGTAAAGTCATATAGTAATTGCAGAGAGTGCAGAGGAAAAATTACAAGGCTTCAAAACAATGACTTTAAAAGTGCACTAAAATATAAAGATATAAATGCTCCTAAATTTTCATTTATTAAATATACCAATAATTTTGTTGTACAATTGTTTACTCTTTGGTCTATTCATTTAGGTATGGTCTTATACCTTCCCAGACATTTGCAGGTATTATGTGAAATAGAAAATGTTGAATTGGAATTCTTCATTGTCGTTGATTTACAATTTATATGCAATATAAATCTGCAATAATCATTTGATTTATATTTTATATGCAATGTATATGCAAAATTTGTGTACAACTAATCGTATTGTCAAATGTTTTGGCCGATTCACGTTATGAAGACGACAATGTATTGTCAAACAACTGTATATAACTGTATTGAGCATTACCATGTGGCTTTTATTTACTTTTAATTAATCTGCTCTTAATTAAAACAATTCGTACTACTCTCTAAGTTTCGAAAACCAACTGAGTGGGCATAGGGAACATCATTTCTCAAATCACCTCTAGATATACGTAAGCAATATGCAATATGCTAATCTGTTAGTACGTATTGGTATATATAGGAGATCACATCATGTACTAAAATCCTAGGATAAAAACTATACAAGGAACACAAAACCCATTGAAAACTCCACGAATGCAATTCCAAAGATATTTATAATGAAGAATATTCCAAATTAAGAACAGTACAACATCATACAAGTAAACAAATTTGACAAAATCTTGTTTTCATTTTTATGAATAAACATGTTTGTTCTGTAACTATCGTAAATCGTTTTCTTCGAATGAACAATTTATACGGTGCAATCGGCATAAAGAGTGAAGGTGATCGAAATGGAATGATATACATGTTATAGACGAACATTTGATTATGTAATTTCTAAAATACCAAATATTATTATTAATCACAGAGTATAATCTAGTCACATACAATTATAAAGATAAAAACCTACTATTCATGCTCATATACTCGTAAAATATGGTACTATCAGACAGTTATTTGTGTCTCGCGTATTAAATATAGCATGTCTCTTCCAGCGGGAGAAAATCACTATCCCCTTCCGCGTTAATATGCATGCACTACACTCACGGGACTAATGACCTTAGCTGTGGACGCGCTCGGAATCATCAATCAATCAATCAATCAATCAACCACTGTCTAGCAAATAATTCTAGCGGTCGGGTGCTCTAGTCACTAGTTTATGGTTTTTACTTTTATCAATTCTAGGGAATTCCGGAGCGGAACCCTTGCACAGTCCGCGATCATTCCTTGCTCATCCTTGCCGTCTCCTCTTCCCTGATCCTCACACTTACATACATTACACGACCACGCATTACGGGAGGTTAGAGCTCGTTATGTTTGGGCGGCCCCCAGCTGGAGGGAAAAACTTCCCAAGCTGACGTGTAGGTCGGCGCTGGATCTCGCGATCCAGCGATAGACGAACACCGCCACCTTCAGAGGTATAACGTACACTACAGGTAAGAGACTAATAACCAAAGTAGCCGGCGAACCAGGAATCCATTAGTCCACATGTTCCGTTCAGGCGCATGAGTTCCCCATCTGACGTTGCTGTGTGTGCGCAGGCAACCGCGGGCTGGAGGCGCCCTACGCTGTGCTGGTGTTCGTGCACGGAGAATCCTTCGAGTGGAACTCGGGCAACCCGTACGACGGCTCCGTGCTCGCCTCCTTTGGCCACGTCATCGTCGCCACCTTCAACTTCCGACTCGGCATCCTCGGTGAGTACACCCGGGCATTGCGAAAACGAAGCCTTCATCACATACATTACATTGTCCGATTTAAATGTACACTCTCCTCAAGGTCACGATCGATACGACTTAAATTTTTGGTATTGAAATTCCTGATTGGATGACGGTGTTCCTAACACCTTACAGCTCGTGACCTTGAGGAGACACTACATTTAAATCTGACAGTATTATATATATGCAGTAATACGGTAACGTGTGTGTCCATGTGTCTGTGACAATGTGTCTCTGAATTGAGAGAAAGTCAGGTAGGTACTCTTCCAACCCATTTGTAGCACGCGAAGTGTCGCTGGGCGCGACTCCATCGTCTGGTGCGGAACTGACCTTCTTTTAATCCTTCTAGAATATTCTAAGAGAATTCTCGAAAAAAGAATTATTGAGCGTTTTATGTTTCAAAACGCATGTTGGGGAGATTAATGGGCATTTAGTGTAAGGCAAGCAATATGTATATTAGCTATTCCGTTCCTCTGGAGAAGACGAATCGAGTCGCACTCCAAAGTGCAAGGATCAAGTATAAAGCAAGAACAATAGGAAGAACCAGTGCTGGAGGGAGGGTGAGAGCTGGAGCGGGAGCGAGGGTGAGATCAGAACCTAGGGAAAGATCGGCAGCGAGAGCTGAGGTGAGGGTGTGGGTGAGAGCTATGGTGAGGGCGTGGGCGAGAACTGGAGAGAGCGCGAGAGCTGGGGCAAGGACGTGGACGAGAGCTGAGATGAGAGCGACGTGAGAGCTGGAGCAATGGCGTGGGCGACAGCTGAGGCGAGGGCGAATGCTGGAGCGAGGGTAGTGAGACCTGAGGCGAGGAAGAGAGCGAGAGCTGGAAGGGCGAGAGCTGCAAGGGCGGGAGCAAGTGTGAGAGCAGGAGCTGGAAAAAAATCGGAAGCGAGAGCTGAGGCGAGGGAATGGGTGAGATCTGAAGCGAGGTTGAGAGCGAGGACGAGGCCGAGGGTGTGGGCTGGAGAGATTGGTGGGGTGAGGGCGAGAGCTCAGGTGAAGCAGGGGGCGGACGGGGCAATGGACGGCGTGGTGCGGGCGTCTGCGGCGCCGGGGGCTCCCAGAGGAGTCACAAAGAGCGATTTCGTTTCGCTCGTTCCTCCACTCGCCACTTCAGGCAGATCGATCGGTGTATAATCCCTTCTCAATACTTGGAGGAGCAGGAATATCTTTAGTCCCCTGGATTATCATTTCACTTTTCAGTTTCAAGTTACAGTACATGATTTTTTTCTTACTTACTCAGATTATTATTAAAACTATATTCATAGTTCTTTTGTAATCGTCATCTGCTGAACCATTTTACTTGAATGATCGGCTACCACCAATGACTACTCTTATTCTACTTCACGTTTCCTCGCGTTGGGAGTCGTACGTTTTCAGATGCCGTTTTAAAATCTTCCCTTGGTATAATGTAATTACCGTTCGAATCATGAAAAATCTAATTCAACTGTCTTCATACACATTTTTCTGATCCTCATTTTAATATTTTAACCAATGAGTACAATATTATTTTGATAATCTGACAGTGAAGTGCTGTGATAAACTCGTTTGCAACATTAGTTTTGTGACTCCCAATGTAGTCATCTGAGATACATAAACCAATAGTTCGGAATGCAAGAAAATGTAAGATTCCCGCAAAAATGTAAATCTCAAGTGTCTGTTGTTGTTAACTCGATTCCTAACTGTAAACGTTTATCAGCGAAAATTTATTTCGTGGAACTAATAAAAATTACTATATGTTGAAACTTGAATAAATACAAGTTCCGTTGAAATAGTCAATTTGTTTCAGTAGATGGAAAAATGTAAGCTTACAATTATAGTAACAGAATATTTGGCGTGATGAGGTCTTTTTCTTGCTCAATACTTTTGAGAGGAAAAGGAATAATATTGCATAAATAACGTAATCTTTAATAATATTATTTTATTAATAAAAATGGTTTGAATTTTACCATTTAAACTTTCATTCATTTGATTATAAAGTACACTGCTATGAAAATTGTTCTGACGCGTAATTGACATGTCTCGTATCTAGTTGTTTAGAAATATATTTATATTTTTCACTAATTTGTAAGTTTTGCGACTTGTGCTAAACTTATGAAAAATATTGTGCTTATCCTTATGAAAAATAAATAAAATATTAATTATAATTCATTCGTTTTCTTGGAGGTACGTTTATGATATTTGTTATAAATAGTACCAAACAGTTCTGTTGTTGAAGAAGAAGAATTTTATATCTCCAAATATAAATATCTCCAAACAAGCGAAGTGAAAACAGAACATTTTCGGCCAAAACATTTACATCTTACAACAGAAAATGTTGTCATAATATTCCAGTGTTATATCGAGCAGTTTATTGTCTCAAATACTCAGTCAATTAGATCGTGATTCACATTCACGTGTATTTCTCTCCCTGCATTTCGGAACGGCCTGACCGTTTGTGTACACAACCCTTCAAAGCTATTTTGCCTCTATAAATCTCTTCGTAACGAGACTGCAAGAGGACAAAATCCTGACATTTAACGGATGATGAAACACTGAGAAGTGATCGATTTTAGGGTTATCTCTCCGTTGATTGATGTGACCAAATTCTAGGATAGCTCTGATTCGAGGGATTTTGGCAAATTGACCGATGTGAGAATATTGAAACTAATAAACAGATTTGACAATGTAAGAGACTTCATTAATTTCATGCTATGGACAGAACAGACAAATTCCAACTGACGAGTTGGGATATTTTGTTGATGGATAGACGCATTTATGATTGTGTTCTGACATTGGGAACTGATTTCATCAAAACAAATTCCAATGATGGTCGAAGAGCTTATGACGATTTGGAGAATAAATTCCACCTCTAATTTGCTGTCATTCAAATAATAAGATATAAAATTATACTTAAAAAAGTTTGTTTTGTATCAGCCCTTGATCGAAGGAAATAATTGCGAAGACCTAGTTAGTACTCTTCGTGTCACCGGGAACGAGTTTTTTCTCTTGCAACTCTTAATTTAATGAAAACTCTAGTGTCCAATGTCGCCCCTAGAAAAAAATTCATGAGCGAGGGTATCAAATTTTAATTCTGTGCCTCGTTGATTGAATCGATCACGTTGTGATTAAAAATTACACTTTTTCACTTTCTAATATTTGCATTTCAAAAATATGCATTAATTACTTTTCTATCTCGTGCGTCAATTGATGTGTCAGTCATATATGGGAGATACAGAATGTGTTCGAAAGAATATGTGTTCACCAACACACCAATTTGAACAAAAAAAAGTTTCGTGTACTCTCATGTCGGGAAGGTGCAGTGACTTTCAACGCATCATTACAAAATTGTAAAAAGTTTAAGAGTTGTCCATTAATATCGGCCATGTTCTACCTGCAATTATTTATTGATACAATAACAAACTATAAAGTAAGTTTAAATAGCATCGTAAATACTAGTAGAATTTTAAATTCCTTCTTGTGCGTTTGTACGTTCAAATGAAAATAGCCAAGAACAATTCTGGAAAATATTGTTCTTTGAAGATAAAAAGTTGATATAATGTGTAGATGGTAATGTGTGTTGTCGAACTTTGTACTTTGAATAAATAATGTAGTTATTGTAAATTCTATAAATTATTTTACCTCGTGACCACATATTATTAATGCATTAAATGCATAATTGCGACAAGGTTTCTATTCAAAAATGCGACTAGCATGAAACGCCTCGTCTCCATCTCAGTGCTAGTTTTGTTTCTATGAAAAATATCCAAAAGTACTGGAAAACACCTTCAAATGCTTGGTGTCAGAGTTAATTTTGTTTAATAAATTAGACGTGAACCCCTGTATTCCATATATGTATTCTCAATGTCTTCTGTAAACATATCAAAAAATTTCCCAAGGTCAAAGACTTACAAGAAATACAATACTCACAATTTGTAACAACAAAGATGGGACATTACATTTTACACCTATTTACTGATTTATACGCCAAAGCTTCAATCACTCACATGCTATTTTGTCTATTAACGTATTATTTTTCGAACAGTTTAAAAGTCATTTCGAAAAACATTGAACAAAAAATCCACTCACAGTTGTAGGATAGCCTCGACGGTTTGGCTATTGACACACCAGTTATTTCCTCACGCTTAGTCACTCCTAGACACTTGTTCACTGAAAAAAAATCACCCACGCATCACTAACTGTACCACACTGATTATAATATTCACATCAAAATATCACGACATCACAACGGATATACGTCAAACGGAGCACCGAGAAATAAGATGAACGCAACACACGACAGCAAATAACATTATAGATCTGCACTACTCATCTCGAAAACATTGACCACAACCAGAACAGATGACCAATTTCGAGCGCGCTCACATGAGAACAGCAGAGTCCGATGATGCTGCACTCTTTGGCAGCACCACGAACATCGCTCGCAAGTGAATTCGAGCGCTGTTGCTCTGCTTGTTCCCACCGCCGCCTCTCCGCCCGCCCCCGCCCCTTCTCGTCCGTCGCCCCTTTGCAGCAGCCGCCGCCGCCGCCTGGATTACACCCGAACTCGTGTTCCGCTGATAAATGTATTTAACAAGCGGCGGAATTTACCGCTAACACGCAGTCACAAGGGCATTAGAGTGCATGCGTGCAATATTCATGCTCATTAAGCAACGTTGTATTCAGTTTATTGGGAGTTTAATTTCCATGCAAATGCAGGGCAGCGCGGGCGAAGGTTGGCAAGTGCACCTGCACGCGGCGCGGCAGCAGGCGGCAGAGGTGTCTCCGAGGCGGCGTCACCGCAGCGGAAGCCAGTGACGGCTGGTGATTGCTCGTTATCATTGCGAAATAACGGTGCAAAGCGAAACGGGTGACCGGTTGCGTTTACGTCGCGGTTATCT
The DNA here is from genome assembly GCA_038098605.1 of Gryllus longicercus. Lineage (NCBI taxonomy): Eukaryota > Metazoa > Arthropoda > Insecta > Orthoptera > Gryllidae > Gryllus > Gryllus longicercus. Next base: position 6,556,863 of record JAZDUA010000007.1, read on the forward strand.
GGCCCTTTCGCGCCGCAGGTTGGGTGTTTGTCGGATCTGGCTCGGATGACAGCGGAGATTCGGGTCGGCGCAGCGCGGGCGTGCGAAAAGCCAAAGGTAGAAAGGAAGAGGGAGGCAGCGGAGTCGGCGGTGAGGACGAAAACGACGGCGGAGATAGGCGCGAAGGCGGAGTCTGAGTGTAAGGTGGCGGCGGAGGCGAAGGCGAAGGCAAAAGGGAAAGATAGAATATATTTTGGAGAGGAAGTCCAAGGTGAAGGTGGAGGCGAAGGCGTTGGCGGAGGAGAAAGTGGGGGCAAAGGTGCAGGGGGAGACGAAAGCGAAAGTAGCGGTGGAGGCGAAGACTGAAGCAAAAACGAAGACTATGTTACAGGGAAACATGTAGATCATTGTGGAGTGGAAGGCGAGGCTGAGACGAAGCTGGAGGCGGAGTTGGAGGTAGAAAGGAAGGCGATGGCGAAGGGAAATGCGAAGGCGAAGGCGTCGGAGGCGAAGGATATGACGAAGGTGAACTTAGGCGGAGAGGCGGAGACGAAGGTGGAGCGTGTGCCTTTGGGATGAACAAAAAATTGGAACATTTGTGACGGCTATTGATCTTAGACTGTATTTTTAACAAACTTGTGAAACTGAAGCCCGAGTCCGATCGTTTTACATGAATTATTTCTCAATTTAGCATTACCGACTGCGGGTTTGTAGGTTTAGTTCCCAATTGTAGCACTAATGCGTGCCGGGTACCTGAAAAAACCGGAGTGAGAAGGGCAGAAAGAGACTGCAAGGAGGCAGCAGTGGAAGAGACGAGGAGCGGTGAGAATTCACCAGCTGAACGCTTGTGAATTTACACAGAAAAAATGGTCGCCTCGTTTTAAAGTGAAACAGAAACCATCATCAAATCTGTCTCTTTAGACAATCTGTGTGTACAGATATTTTAGATCATTGATTGTAATTATAACATCGAATATCAAACCAACAATTGCTTTGAGAAATCATTTTATTATGACATCAAACGGTTTTCAATAACCATTGTTCTTTATAAATTGTTTGGTAAGTGGATTTGCATTTCCGTAAGCATTTTTAAATAACGAGGTTCTAATGCATATCCATGTTAACCATCCTCAATTAACATAGCCCAAAAAACCTTAGCACATCCCATCAAATGTTATTTCATTTTAACAGAGCCAGCGACAACGCAGATCAAAGCCTTCGATGAAAAGCATAAAGCGCGCACGGTGACCTAATTGATATAGAGAAGAGTTGGGGCTACAAGTGACATAAGCACCAATGACCGCACAACGAATCCCGTGTAGCGTTGAGGCGTTCCGCTGCCGGTGTTCTGCGCGAGGATTGATGTTCAGTGTTCCGGACGCGTCGTCTGCTAAGGGTATCAGTCCTGCAAATATAGTGCATTTTATTGATGGAGGCGCTGGTGATCTTTCCCCGCTGGATGGCGAGATCGGCACTGCCCTTGCGGGGGGGGGTCTTCTCAACCAGGTAACACCCACCAGCGGGGTACCACCTCAGCCGGGACAAGCTCTAAGCTCCCCAATGGTTTCTCGGCAGGTGTATTCGTGTAGTGCATGTTAAGTGTAAATAAGAAATGAGGATAGGACAAAGGATGGAAATGAATGATCGCACACGGTCCATGGCTCGTCTGTTAGGCTCCGGCATTTACTTGGTGTTGATCAAAGAAACCACAGAAAACTACCGATGAGAACAGCAGCCTCCAAATTTTTTCTCCAGACCGGCTGAATTCGACGTAGCTAGTGTCGAAATTCCTGCCACCGCTGGAAGTCGAACCCTAGGACCTCGCAGTGAGAGGCACTACAGTGACATCAGATGGTGCCCTGAGCCACCTTTCTCGGTTTCTCCGCGAGGAGCATCACGCGATGGGAGCGCTGCTTCGTCTCCCGGCCGCGCCGAGCGCCGTCACGCAGGCCGGAGGAGACGGTGTCGGCGCGCCGGAAAAAAGCTGCCCGCCCGCTCTGTGCGCCGGAAAAAAGGGCGGGGCGGTGGTGGCGCTGGAGCTGCGGTTGGGGAACGGAAGACGGGGGAGGGCGAGGCGTTCACAGCACTGCGCGCTCCCTCGATGCCACGTTCGTGCTAGCCTCGTTTGCTCCGTCACCCCGTCACCTGCCACTGCTGAAACACATTATTCTCTCTCTCTCTCTCTCTCTCTCTCTCTCTCTCTCTCTCTCTCTCTCTCTCTCTCTCTCTCTCTCTCTCTCTCTTTCTCTCTCTCTTTCTCTCTCTCTTTCTCGCATCCCCCTCTCACCCACTCTCCCACACACTCCGTTGCACCCACTCTGTCACACCCACTCCCTCGCACCCACTCCCTCACACCCACACTATCACACCCACTCTCTCACACCCAGTCTCACATCCACTCTCTCACACCCACTCACATCCACATTCTCTCTCACCCCACTCTCTCACACCCACTCTTTCTCACCCAATCTCTCGCACCAACTCTCTCGCATCCATTCTCTTGCACCCACTCTCTCAAACTCCCCCCCTCTCTCTCTCTCTCTCTCTCTCTCTCTCTCTCTCTCTCTCTCAAACCCACTATTTCATTCTCTTCTTTCGTTCTTTCATTTCTGTCCCTCTCCATATTTTCTGTTCGCTTCTCTCTCCATTTATTTCTCTTTGATCTTACTGCATGGTACTTAATGTGTCACATTCTTAATTTTATTCTTCTTTTTCTTTTGTATTTCTCTAATTCTTTCGCTATCCAAAATACTTCGACGCATTTATTTCTACTCAAAGTGAATTCAGAAGATTCACATTGAAGAAATCGTGACGATTTCATTCTCATATTCTTCTTCATCTCACCATCAACATCTCATTCTTCTGTTTGGTAGGAAATATTGCCTCTCGCAAAGCGCTTGCCTCAAACCACTGTCTTCCACGCAAAGAAAACGTGTTTTCGTGTTACTAATTACTGGGAAACGTACGCGAGAGGATTAATGTATCTAGTCAACAGAGGTTGTCTCTGTTTTCTACTGCTTCGTTTTGCAGAGTTTTCATTATAATCTCTGTCGTATTGCTGTCGGGAACATACAACGAATACCGCTCAAATTGTAACAGAAAATGTGATTCCATTGCTAGGCGGCTGCCAACCGCAGGAGGGAAAGACGAAAGGGGGAAGAGAGGGCTGAGTTGAAGTGACGTGGCAATGCCCTGGGTGTTTTCCGGACCACGGCTCTGAATTCAGCTTGCAATACGGTATTCTCCCAGTAATAGAATTGTGTGGAACAAGGTGATCAATATTAATCTGGTTTCTTCGTCAATCCTATTTTGAATCAAAAAAATACAGAGCCATGGCAGGTTCCAGAGATGCAAACCGACACCTGTCGCATTGCAACTCACGCACCTGGAACTAATTACTTCATTCGTATCTACCTCCGTAACATTTTGTGTTCTTAATAACACTTCCAGTGCCTACAAAGCAAACTGCTTTAGACAGGTTTTTTGTGAGTCTTGTCTGTGTCCTTTTTGTTTGTCAGGCGACTCCTCTCCTGTGACATCACATTCATTTTCAAATATTTTTCCATCGCCTAATGAACTCTCACGAACATCAAATTCTCGCCAGTTCTTTTCTCATCCCACGAACAATCTGTACATCATGTCTTTTTTTTTTACTTTCACCAGCCTCTATTTCCTTTCCACACCACATCCACCCAGCCTTTCCTCGAAGCACATTCCTTCGTTATTCTGTCGTTACCAAAGCCTCGCTGCAGCAGCGTGGGTATGCCATCCCGTGGCCGTTAGCGCTCTCATCCCCAAGCCCCCCTGCCCCCACCGCCAGCGCAGATCCTCGCAGGACGGACAGACACGCGTTCGGCACGTTATTAAATGAATGACACGCCCACGACACGACGGGAGCCGAGTGGCTCTAACGCCTCGCCAGCTCGCGCCAAGAAAGGCACTTGTTCTACGCAATTTTAAAGCAATTTCGGTGCGTCAGTTAAACGCGTTTTGCTCCATGCTCGCCTTCCTTTTTTTTCTTTTTTTTTCGGCTGCCCCCCGCCCACTTTCCGGCCAACGAACGGGGCCTGGAAATATGTGGAGGGAAATATAAATTTCCTCGCGTTGGCTGCGGGCGGCCCACGCGTGGTGGTCGTCGGCGGGGCGGGGCTGGGTGAGGCGCGGGGGTGGCGGGGAGCGGTGGGCGCGCGGACGGGCGGACCTTTGCGGGGCCAGAGCCTCTGCGGATTAGGCCAAATTGAATTAGAATTGCAACGCGCGCTGCTGCTATTTCCGCTCGCCACCTGCGTCAGACGCCCCTCGTTAGGGTCGCCCGCTGACGCGAGCGCCGCTGGTGGCCACTTCGGGCTTCAGAGTGAAGAGAGGCAACATTTTTTTAATTTTATTTCTTTGCAAAATTATCGATTCAGCCATGTTCCATTGTATTGAAATGTCAAAACCGGTATTATGTATGTTTAAATTACTAATTTCCAAAATGCACAGGAATTGAAAGAAAGCTATTTAGCATTCTACCATGTGAGTCGTTTCTATAGTTTTATTTTTGGTTGGTCCTTGACGCTTCGACTCGTGTACGGGTCATGGCCTACCAACGATGTCCCGGCCTCGCGGCCATGAGTTAAGGGGAATATGCGGTAAGCACATAGACTTTCCCACGCCGTACTCTGATTTTCTCAACCTGAGAAGTGAATTTTCTCATCGTTACAGAGCAACAATATACTCAAACATTGCAAGGAAAACGCTATCCGCGCAAGGATACGCAAGGAAACTATAATCTTGCCTGACCCGAAATCGAACCTGGGTTCGCGTCTTTGAAAGAGAGCATGCTGATCGATGAGCTAAGCCACCAGGCCTATCTTTTTTAAGACACTTAAAACCGAAAAGAAAATACAGAAATGTACAAATTATTGATTTCCAATGCGTGGAAAAATTGAAAGAAAACTATGGAATATCGGCCCATTTGAGTCAATGGTTTCGTTATATATTCCAAGAATTCGAAAAAAAACACAAAAAGTGAGTTTCAATTGTGACACAATAATGCAAATATTTTATTTATTAATGCAAATATAAATCTGCAAATTCCCATAAATTATGGTATATTCTCTTACTCAGGCGTAATTGCTTATGACACGTCTTTCACCATGTGATTAGGAAAAGTAATCATATTTGCCGTTTCAGAACAGCATTTTTTTCTGCTCTAGAACCGCATTTTCCACATATTTGACATCAGCATTTCTGGTGATTCGGACCGCTATTTTTTCATGAATAGTTTTTGGGGTGTAATTTCGGTATATTTTACCAGACATTTTGTTCCAGGAAAAGGAACAAAGTAGAAAAGAAAAACAAATATATTTGATGTTCTCGTCGTCGTCTGGAATCGATCGTTTTTATTCACAATAGCCAATACATCTCTTTTAAAAATTTCGAAGAAGTTTACATTTTTCGAGTCACATTGCCAAAGCATTAGCTTATCCCGTTATTAAAATCCCCCCCCCAATATAATACGTTTTATCAAAATAATGTTATCTCTGCAATGTACAAAAAATACAGAATAACTTATCACATTTATTTTACAATATATTCACACTACGACAATATATGTGTTCTTTTCAATGGAATTCTGTATCATGTATTTCTCGCGAATACATGATACAACAACGAATCTGACACCGGTTCCAAAGATTTAAAATTTACACATCAGTCAAAAAAGATTCCCCGGGCAAATAAATTAATATGCATTATAAAATTTAATTTTCAATGTAGCATTTCCAATTCAAGTTAAATGATGTCTCATCTTTCAATAGATTTTATTTAATATTTCGATTAGAAACTTGCGTAGTTTAGATATATCTAAGAAAAATATTGGTATCGTCTTGTAGATAGTTTGAAAAAATGTAGTGGTTCAGAAAAATGAATCGTATAATTGATTGGGGTTTCCTGATGAGTCAATTGCAATGGCAATGATTCTCGAACGTGTTGTGCATGTTACATTCAGGTACTACCTGGATTTCTCAGAACCGATTTGGACTCACTGGAGAGGACTATTAGGATCCAAATGACTCGTTTCAAATGTCACCATCCGAAATGTTTATTCAAAGAATAATAACACTACCAAACAAACTAGAAGGTAGGGGAATTTTAAAGATTGGTAATCTCCATGCAAAACTGCTGACGAACATGAGAGAGTATTTCAATGAGAAAGCATTGTCATCTCAGCTACACAGAGTAATACAGCAAGTAGACAAGAACTATACATTCCTCAACCTTAAACAGCAAAATGTATCACTCGAGAAATCAACACAAGCCCAGGAGTTAGAACAATGGAAACAAAAAGCACTTCATGGTAGAAATCCTACAGAAATAGCCAAATCAAATGTCGACGTCTGCTTATTGTGCAAGTGGCTTAAAATAGGATATATGTATCCCGAGACTGAAGGATTTTTTATCGCAATCCAGGATCAGGAAATTGCGACAAGAAAATACCTTAAACACATTATTAAAGACCCCGAAGTGCCTACTGATATCTGCACGGCTTGTGGTGTTGGCCAAGAAACAAGCACATCACTACGGGTTGCAGTATGCTGGCCCCAACGGATTATAAACAGAGGCACGATATGGTGGCACGAATCATCCACGCCATTGCAAGACAATGTGGAATTCCTGGTGAATTTGATACACCTTACTATAAGTACCATCCACAAAGTGTCATCGAGAACGACATCTATAAGCTATACTGGGACCGAAGTGTACTGACAGACAGAACAGTCCCTCATAACAGGCCGGATGTAATACTGTGGGATACATCTAAAAGGAAAGTATGGCTGATAGACATAGCATTTGTAGATACCAACAGCCTCGACACAACATACAAAAAGAAAATTCAAAAGTACAGAGAACTAACACACATTGTAAAGGAGCAGTGGCATGTCTTGGACGTGGAGATTGTATCGATTGTCCTCTCAGCAACAGGTGTGATACCTATCGCTCTCAAGCACTCTCTGAATAAATTGGGGATCGAGACGAACATTACTATCATTCTGCAGAAAGCAGTGATCCTGAGCACGTGTTCTTTACTTGGAAGATTTATGGGTCCCTAAATAAATATTTATGTTAAGAATTGTTTTACTGTTTAATGTATAAATTAATTTAAGTGTTCATACTTGTAGAATTGTTTGCCTTTTAATTAGCTCTTAAAATTAATTCGCTTGTAAAACTATTGTATTATGGAGATCATGCTTTGATAGAAATACCTGTGAGACTCCTGAAACATGTACCAGAAAGCTGTGAAAATAAACAATAATAATAATAATAATAATAATAATAATAATAATAATAATAATAATAATAATAAAGTACAATTATGAAATATCAGGACTGTTTGCATTAGCTGAGTGTGCACGTGATATAAATCATACATTTCATTGATCTCGTTACTTGTAGTGAAAGTGCAATAATATTTCACTTTCATAAGAAAGTACTTTTTAAACAAAATATGTGATTTAGTCGCTGACTTTTTTTGTTATTTCTTCTCCTTAACTTAAATAGTGAACATCTAATGTTGTCAGGCATCGTTAAGTGCAAATTATAATTTTCCGCGCTTTATAGTCCAGTATTTCGCGTCCGCGTCCGCGAGTCGCGTCCAGTATTTCGAAAACTATCGTATATCGATAGAACTCTCTGGGAGTCAAACCCCGAATCACAAATTCGTAAAGAGAGCCCTATAACCCAAGAGGCTTACAGGATTATTCAACATTACGCCTGTAACCGCAATCGCAGCAATGAACAGCGTACTCCAGTTACGCAACCCGACATCACTGCAAAATCCCGTCGATGCATTTATTTATCTTTGTGATATCGAAAGATAATAATTTCGCCTCTTTCTTTACGTTGATACTATAATAAGAAATGAACATTATGCCCGTTGATGGCATTTTCGTAAACTATCAAATCGACACAAGGCAAAAACATTCGGTCTAACGCTCGCCGTTCGTTAAGAAGAAGCGAAACAGAACAGTTGAAGCCCAAGATAGCGTGCGTACGAGTATTGCTATTGAAAGAACACATATTTCTTATTTCTATTATGCCTTCTTATAAGAAGGTGAAATTACAGTGTTGAACGATACACGGTTGAAATCACAATTAAGGACTTGTTCGGATATAATTTTTGGCTACCACTGCGATTTACCAATACGTGCTTCATTTGCTGCCAGTGGGCCTAATAGAGTTAATTAACAGTTCAATGCGTGCGCGATGTGTCAAAAATAAAGATTGATTGATTGATTAATGATTTCGGGCGCGTCAACTGTTAAGTTCATTGGTCCCGTATGTGCAGTGCATATTGTCATCGCAGGAGATCTTCCGCCCCTGGATCTCCGACCTATCCGTCGGCTTGCAGGATTTTTCGCTAAGCTGTCATCCTCACCAGCGCCGCCCAGACGGAACCAGCTCTGAGCTCCCGACAAGCGTGATAGTGTAGCGCATGCAAGTGTCAATATGTGTAAGTAGGGGTGATGATAGGACAAGGAGGAAGAAGAAGAAGAAGGAAAGATCGCGCGCGGTTCGTGGCCCGTTTGGTAGAGCACTGCTCGGGCAATCGCCTGGTGCTGATGGGAGAAACCACGGAAAACTACCGATCAGAGCAGCTGACCGCTAGGATTGTTCTCCAGACAGCGTCTGAATTTGATCTACCTGTCTTGCTGATCTCGAAAATTCTGCGATCGTCTGGAACCCTAGGACCTCCCAATCAGAGGTACTCTCGAAAATTAAATAACAATATGGTTCAATTGATGCATGGATCCCTTTACGGATCTTACATTGGATTGAGTCTTGACTGAGCTATTTTCGACGTGACTAGAGGGAAAACTCAATTCCTGAAGAAGAACGAATCCGACGCCACTGGATCGGTCGCGCCTTCTTCGCCGACGCCTATCGGATTAAAATCTAAATAGCACTTTGCGAGTTAAAATAGAAATCCAGTTTCCCATCAAAGGCAACGCCTTTGAATATGCAAGACAGGCAAGGAAGCATTTATAAGTATCATTTTGGAAACGAACCTAGGAAGAAGGAAAGTTAATGCAGTGTTGAAATATTTTGAAGAAATACAATCTGTCTTCCTTATTTGCATTTTTAAGTAATCTTTGATTTAAAAAGAAAAACAATATTATATAAATTATTTTTTGTTTAATTTGTTTAAATAAGGGTCATCTCAGCTATAAATCATATCCGGCAATAAGTGAAAGGTAGTAAGAATTCTGCATGATATGTTTTGCCAAGTGTGCATCAAATTCATCATTGTCTCAATTTTTTCCCTTTCCTGTAAAATTTAGGAAATAATGGCGAAACAACATCGAATAGTATTAATAAACGTCTTACAGACGGTGCATTTTGCAATAATTGTCTTATAATTACCATTAATATTTTCAAATTAAAAAATATACATAAGTACAAGTGGTCAAAAAGTGGGACTAAATCCATAATGGCTTCCACCTTAGTTGAAAAGAAAATTGGTCCAAGACACTCGGGTATTACGAACTTTCGATGTGAGATTTTGGTGGTGTGTAGGGTGAATATTCCAAGAAAATAGAATCCATTACACGAAATCTCAACCCAATTAAAGAAACATTCAAAGGAAATCTGTTGGAAGATGCAAAATCTAATATTATATGTAAACAGAAATTGGGTCAATACATCGGAGAAATAGAAGCAATAAATAACATAAAAAAGAGTGGAAAAGTTTAATATAAATTGTCCTCTCGTGTGCTTAAGAAATATTAGGTACAATAAATAAGTCCTTTAAACAAAAAAAAGAAAAGGTATACTAGGAATTATGATATCTCAAGACAAGTGATATGCCTATTTAAAATATCTTAACTTAAAATCAAATCAATATATTTTTTCAAAAATTACGTAATTCCAACAAAAATATTTATACCAATTTTGCCACAAAATGAAGGTAACAAACAAACACTCTAGGCCTTTGGCGGAAGGAAGGCCCCCCAGGACCTCTGTATTCACCACTGTATTTTGGGGCCACCCCTACATGCGTTTTAACGCAGCAAATCCGTTCCTGTGGCTGTAATAGGCGCAAAGGGATGTCGGCTTGAACCAACGGCGGCCGGCACGGCGGTTGGCCCTTGGGAGCGGGGCAGGGAGGGGTCAGGGTGGGGGTAGGCGAGGAAGGCCGCGGGCAGAACGTGCGTGGAAGCGCATCGACGCAATCAGCGCCGCTCTTGTCGCCACGTGCACGCTGCGCTCCGCCCGACCCCGTCCGCACGCACCGACGTCTGCTGCTCCCGCCTCCACCCCCGCCCCGCCGCGGCTCCGTTCCCGCGCCGACCCCGGCGCCGCCCCTGCGCCGCCCCTGGCCGCCCCCGCGCTGCCCCCCGTGCCGCCCCCGCGCCTCCTCCGCCCCGCTTCCGTGCCGCATCCGCGCCGCCCCCGCGCCGTCCTCTCGCCACCCTCGCGCCGCCCACGCGCCGCCCACGCGCCGCCCACGCGCCGCCCACGCGCCGCCCACGCGCCGCCCCCTCGCCACTCTCGCGCCGCCCACGCGCCACCAACGCGCCACCCACGCGCCACCCACGCTCCGCCCACGCGCCGCCTGCTACATCCGCCGTCATTACCATTTCACTATTGCAGCAACGATTCAGTTCAAATTCTTATATTCCCGTAACATCCATTATCAATGTGTCATCGATTTTATTTTTAAACTCTCTATTACAATAAACTTCAACATTTTTGCATGTTACAATAATCATGTAAGAACGTTCAATTAAGACCATTTGTCTTTCTCTCTCTGTTCTTTTTCAATATTCACGTTGCTAACATAATTACAGACAATTGAGTAACATCATCCGTTAATTGTTTACGACGTAAATAAATATAGTAAGAATGTATGAAACGTTACACACCCCCACTTCCCCTTAGCGCCGCCGCCGCCGCGTCGCCCCGCCCCTTTTCGTGTCTTCACTGCGCCCGAGTTCCACCCAAGCAATACTGAAAGTTTCTATCCATGTCGCCCTCACACATACATCCCCCCTCCACTACGCCTCCCATTGCCTCGCGGCCTCCCCCGCCAACGACGCCTCGCCTTCGCCCCACCTTCGGGCCACCTCTTCGCACCTCATTCACGCTCCACCCACGCTCTCCCCACTACACGTTCCCCACCCCACCTCGCGCCGTCCACGGTATGTTCTACGACCCCGCATCGTCGTCTGTCTATCACCCCTGGTCGCCTCTGTCCAGCGTCCCGTACACGCAATACCCATGTCCTGCTTTGCGGAAAGGCGGCTAGGAGCAGTTCCTACTCCTTTTATCTACACCGACAGATAATAAAATACCCCACAGACACCCTCTAGTTTCCGTGCTGTTCGTATATCATAACCATGTCCCCTCCGAAGTGCAAAATTTCTCTACGATGCTCGGAGCCTTGAAAAACTCCCTTCATCCAACACACACAACACTCTTGCGTCGCTTTGGGTAGCCCACGTGTCTTCACTGCCTTCCCACATCTCCTCGCTCTCAACGCTGATCCTGAGCCTCCACCGCTCGAACCTGCGTCCCTTAGCGTTCGCCAATTCGCTGACCGCTCCGCAACTCTGACCTCACTTCCTCGCGTATGCCGTCACGTATGCAAACCGGCGCCTGCACTCAGACCTGGCGCGAATTCCCGCTTCTCCACTTACCACTTCAAGAGCCTACCCCCTTCCTCCCTTCTCGACAATCACACTTCCCCATTTTCCCACTTTCTTCGTCTCCGCTTCCACATTCCGCACAACACCGCTTCCTCCCCTCACCTCTTCCCAGTGTGGTCGAGCTTTCCCGCGTGCTCACCACTTAGTTTTCCCACATCCTCATCGCCGCGTTTTCCCATCTTTCTAATTTCCGTCCCTGCTTCCCGTACCTTCTGTTTCCTCTTCACTTTCCGTCTTCTCAAACGCATCTCTCGCTTTGCGATCTCCCTGCGTCACCCCGGTATTCGCTGGCCAACTTTCCATGTTCTCCTCCATCCCCGAATCTTCCCAGCAGCCGGTGCCATCTCGCCCAGCCGAGAGCTTCTGCTCCGGCCACCGTGGCCTTGCACGTGCTGCGTCCGTGGCCGCGCCCCGGGCACGTCCTCGCGCGGCCTCTTTAAGGGGCGCCCTAGCCGCCTCCCCTCCCCTCGCCCCCCTTACCCCTTCGCCTCCGCCCACGTGCTTCAGCCCCCCCCCCCCCCGCTGCATCCCTCGCCGCCTCCCCCCCCGCCCCAGCCACCGCGGCTCCGCCACCTCGCCACCGCCCTTTCGCCTCCGCATCGTCCCCCCCGCCCTCGCCGTCTCCCCCATCCCCGCCCACCCCCTCGCCACCTCGAGTAGCGAGCGCAACGGAGACCGAGCTACCAAGGGACAGTCGCTCCATCAGCCCGAGGGGCGCAGGGATGCTCAAGGCCAGCGCTCACGCAGCCGGAAGTAAGTGTGCGAAGCTGTCTGGAGGAGAATACTAGCGAACGGCTGCTCTCATCGGTAGTTTTCCGTTCAACACTAAGCGAATGCTGGAACACTACCCTAACAAATTGGTCAGGAAGCGCGCGATGTTGCCTTCCTCTACCTTGTGCCATCCTCACCCCTTACATACACATACTGACATGCTGATAGACCAGTCGGGAACGTAGAGTTTGACCCTGCTGAGGCGATGTCATGCTGATCGGATACCTCTTTGAGGGACATGTCCGCAAGACGACGTAGGAAGACGTCGGATGTCGCCATCCAGCGTGGGAAGAAAATCGTCATCTCTCGCTATCGAAGCATGTACTTCACTTACAAGAGAAATGGTGTTAGCAGTTGATGTGTCCAGAATCACTAATCAAAGTCGCCATTGCCTCTGACGTAGATTGAAAACAATGGTTGTGCTTTTTATTCCGTAACGATAGTTCGAAACTAAACGTCAGTCTCATGCGAGATTTTCCCAATTGAAAGAGTGATCAGTTATCAATCGCCTTCAGATAGGCTAGAGCATATGACAACACACGGATGTGTAACTAGACCTATGACTCACGAGCGCGTATGGTCCATTACCCAGAAATTCGATGTGTGTTCGAAGCAAATTACAGGACACAGTACCGTAAATGACTAGAACGACGGACTAACGCTGCTCGTAGACCAGCACGGCTAATACGAGTATAACCCGGAGTTAAGCGAACAGTTAGAAGTCAGTCAGTGATTACAGAGTCCGGCCGCCTTTTCAAGACCTCGCCAACGGTGGACCCTTTCTTAAATTCATATTGTGTATGGAATAAGTGGGCGTTTTCTGTAGCCTTGCAAATTCATTTAACCAAATAAATAAGCACTTACTTAGCAGTGCCCATTTGTTTTATCTTGTCATGTCTGTTTCATCATCACTTATTGCCGAGCTGATCGCGACGATACGTGAAATGCATTTTCATTAAGTACTTATTACAGTTGTTTTGTCACCATAAAGCAGTCCACTTGCAAGAATAATAAACTTGACGTTTATAAGTTCTTGCCTGACACCTATTACCGAAGAAAAATGGGGTAACTACATTATATACCGGAGGGGATGAGAATTACGTAGGCAACGTCGATGATGAAATAGACTATTTTCGTCTGACGAAAATTATACACTCGTGGACGTATTAAACGTTCCGCTTTGTCTTTTGGTGTTTTTTAGACAGAAATGGATTTTTTCAATTTATAAAAAAATTAGTCCAAGACTACTTGGTATAACTTCAATTAAAGTAGAAAGGAAATTCGTCGTCAAATATAATACTAAAACCCCCACGAATACAATACAAAAACTTTTATAAAGAAAGAAAGAAAGAAATATCGCATTTCCATGAAACCCCTTGTGAGGAAGTATGCAGAAAACAGAAATTTAAACTCTACATCAGTTTTGAAAACTAAGGAAAATTCAGGAAACAGACTAAAGAAAAACAGAACGGAAAAACAGAACAGAACAATATTGAAATGAATTGCCATGTATTCAAAAATGGTACAATTATAGAAATGGTTTAATGAAATATTTTTGCTCTTTATTATATGTCACTTCTCATTTAGTCAACTTTATTTTGTAATATTTCAGTTCACGTAAAGTCTCTGCTCTTCATTTCTATGTCTTTAATATCATTTTCTCCTTACCTTCCTCCCTACTCCTCTTCTTCCAATTTTTTTATCATTTCTTCCAACATTAGTTTCAAATATTTCTGCGTTATTTAAGTCATAGAAAGGTAATCGGAATCCGGTGATACACATAAAATTATATTCATGAAAATGAATACATTTTAATACACGAAGATTGCCACAATGTTAATAACGAGTAATGACCCAGCTGGTCGCGATGATACATGTGATAGAGTTGTGGAGGGCTATCGAATGAAACACGCACTTCTAAATAACACAATAAGGTCTTTTATTGACCGATATGAAACAAATACAATGAAACACGATCAGTGCTTAACGACGCGTGAACAGCAACTGCGGTCGCGGTGGTTAACACAACAGGAAGAAGTGGCGGAGCCACTGTCGCTATCTTCTTACGGTGCAGGTCGCACCATCTAGTGGTATCTTCGCTAACACTTCCCCTCGAACTGCAATGTAAGATCCTCTCCCAGAACGTGAAAATGTTCCAAACCAAGCATCTTCATACATTTCTTATGGTTTGTGCTAGAGAGACCCTTTGTCAATATGTCTGCGGTCATTCTTTCGGACGGAACGTGCTGAACTTGAACCAATTTTCTTCCAACAGCATCTCGAACAAAATGGTGTCTCAGATCTACATGCTTTGTACGAGCATGGAACACCGGATTCTCAGCTAACAGCTTTGCACCATTGTTGTCGTTTTTTATGATTACCGTAGTCAGATCTACTCCAAAATCCTTCAACAGCTGCTTCATATACAAGGCCTCTTTCGTAGCTTCTGAGAGTGCCATGTATTCGGCCTCGGTAGACGATAAGGCCACTGTTTGCTGCTTCTTGGACTCCCAACTTACGGCCCCCCCACTGACCATAAAAACGTAGCCTGTGTATGATTTACGGTCGACAACGCAGTTGCCCCAATCAGCATCAGTGTACATTTCCGGAGGTCCTCTTGATCGATGATAAACGAGTCCAATATCTCTAGTCCCTTTCAAATAACGAAGCACCCTTTTGGCGGCCTTCCAATGCGAATCCCCGTGGCTCTCGTTGAACTGACTCAAGTGACTCACAGCGTGCGCTATGTCCGGCCTCGTCCCTACAGACAAGTACATCAAAGCCCCTACTAAACTTCTATAAGGAGCCGACTGACAATGACTCTCTTCTCTCACGAGTTTGACGGCAGGATCCAAGGGAGTAGAAACAGGGTTGCAATCGATCATATTAAACCTTTCAAGTAGGTCATCGATATATTTTGTCTGACAAACTGCCATGTGGTTCTTGCCTCTGGAGAATTGCAGCCCCAAACAATATCTGAGGTCACCCAGGTCCTTAACATCGAATTTCGTCCCAAGTAGTTTGATGATTTGATCGATTTCGGTATCACTCGAAGACATCACCAAGATATCATCGACGTATACGATCACGTAGCATGTACGATCATCCTGTCCGACGCGATAAACACAAGGATCTGCCTCCGAAGGCGTCGCCCCAAGTGCACGAAGTTCCTCATTTAGCCGTTTATGCCACGCTCGCCCAGCTTGACGTAATCCGTAGATGGCTTTGTTGAGATGGCATACTGCATCGAACTTACGAAGACGACTCAACATCTTCTCGGCTTCTCTTCTCACGAATTGATTTTCCTTCTCAGTCTCGACGATGAGCTCCAAGATATCTTTCAAATGGTCAGGCATCTCCTTATAGATGTCCTCTTCGACGTTCCCGTTCAGATATGCTGTTGTGATGTCAAGCTGCCTGATCTTCAAGTCCTTCTCGACGGCAACAGCTACGGCAGCTCGTACCGAACTTAACCTTGCCACAGGGGCAAATGTGCCGTGGAAATCGATCCCAGGAACCTGTGAGAACCCACGTGCCACGACGCGTGCCTTTGGTTTTTCGATGCTCCCGTCAGGTTTATATTTGTTGCGCAGAACGAATCTGCTTCCAATGACCTTCGAATGCTTAGGTCGCCTCACCAACTCCCAAGTGTTATTCTTGATCAGCGACCTGACCTCAGACGCCATGGCGTCCTTCCAAGTCATAGAATGCGGACCTGAAACAGCTTTGGTCAAGGAAATCTCGGCCGTGCAAGCGGACTCAGTCTCTTCAATCTCGTCTTCGACGTACCCTTTTCGTGGTCTTCCGGGTTTTCCTGTCCGGATAATAGAAGGACGTCCACGTTTTCGACGCTGCACCGGTTCTACATGCTCTTCGATTTCATCTTCATCGTTTTCAGCACGTTCTGGGAATCCTCTGAATCCACCTTCATCCTCAGAATCAACAGGTGTCATGAAAGGGGATTCTGCAGGCGTCTCGAAATCGTCGTTTTCTCTGTTGGGCTGTTCCGAGATATCTTCAGTGTTGATCTCAATATCAACCCACTCCTGGCCATGATGTTCGTTCGACCGATCAGGTTCTTGGGAAGCTGTTTCCGGTGCCTTGACGCTGTCTTCCAGAAACTTCACATCTCTGGTCACTTCAACGGTTCGAGAGCTAGGCATCCATACTCTGTACGCCTTGGATTCTTCAGAGTACCCGATGAATATTCCTTCTTGACTTCGTACCTGGAACTTTCCCTTCGTCGGATTTTTGTTCAAGCAAAATACACGACATCCGAACACCTTGAAGTGCTTGACCGATGGTACCTTACCGAGCCAGGCTTCATACGGGGTTCGGCCCTTTAACTTTTTCGTTGGACATCGATTCCGTATGTGATTTGCTGTAGAAATCGCCTCAGCCCAAAACGATTGCTTCAAACCGGACTGGAACATGAGGCAACGGGCCGTTTCCACCAGGGATCTATTTTTCCTTTCCGCTATCCCGTTCTGCTCCGGTGTCTATGAAGTCGTCAATCGGCGCTGAATCCCCTCTGCCTTCAGAAAGTCATCGAATTCTTTATTGACATATTCCCGACCATTGTCGGATTGAATACTCTTAATTTTTACGCCGTGTTGCTTTTCTACGAATGTCTTGAAACATTTAAACTCTTCGAGAGCTTGTCCCTTCGATTTCAGAAATCTCACCTCTGTCCAACGTGTGTGATCGTCGATAAACGTGATGAAATACGTAGATCCTCCGTTTGACTGGGTGCGCATCGGGCCACAAATGTCGGTGTGAATTAATTCTAATTTGGTCGTGGTTCTGGTCGATTCTTTTGGAAATGGAAGTCTGGTCATCTTCCCCTGAAGACAAACTTCGCAGTTCTTATCTTCAGGCACGTGTTCGAAGTCCATTCCCCGAACTGCTCCGTTTTTCGATGCGCTAAGAAGGTCATGGTAATTGACGTGGCCCATTCGTTGATGCCAAACCTGGGCTGAACTCGATGCCTTAGGAGCTTCTCTATCCTCACCAACAGGTTTTACGGAATTGCAGTCCTCCGATGGTTCGCCCTTCACGAAATATAGATTGTCAACTCGATTGGCGATCAGCTTCGTTGCGCCTTCTGTATCTGTTACCATAGCCTTCTCCTTCTCGAAAATTACTCTGTACCCACTGTCCGTGATTTTCGATACCGACAACAAGTTCATCCTAAGTTCTGGTACATGGAGTGCGTTATTCAGGGTCACGTTACATTTTTCATCGTCTTGCCAGGTCACGATTTCAGCAACACCTTTGCCCTTTATGTCGGTCGATGCGTTGTTGGCTAACCTCAATCCGCTAGTTTTTTTGTTCCTGAATACTTTTAAAAACGTTAACGTCTTTACAAAGGTGCGAAGCGCACCCGCTGTCTAGGCACCAAACATCTCTTGCATTTCCGCTCACAGCTTGACAACTCTCGGTATCTTCTTCGACTGCTAAGAAAGAGAGATTCGACTTCTTTTTACCTCCTGTCTGTTTGTCATTTGGGCAATCTGCGGCTTTGTGACCTTTCTCGTGGCACTTGTAGCATTTGTATTTAAACGACCCTTCCTTTTTATATTTCTTTGTCCTTCTTGTTTTCCTTCGGTTTCTTCATCTTCTTCTTGTTGACGTACATAGCCCCTTGCGATGAATTTGAAGTTGCTCCGTTTCTCCTGGCCTCGTACTCTTCGATGATTTTGGTGCGTAGATTTTCAGGCGTAGGCAGTGCATCTCGACTCTCGATAGCGACTCTGAAATTTTCATAGCTTGATGGTAAACTATATAACATCATTATCGCCAATTGATCCGGATTAATATTCACGTCCATATCTGCTAACTTGTCAACTGAATCAAAGAAACCCTGAAGGTGCTCACGAACATCTGCCCCCTCACTCATTTTGTGTAAAGTGAGACTTTTGAGTAGGGTTGCCTTTCGCGCAGGCCCTTTAGATTGAAATGTATTTTCTAATTTTAGCCATAACTCACGTGATGTCGTGCAGTTCTTTACCAAATTCAGTTGACTTGCGCTAATTGACAGGATCAGGTCTGATAAAGCCTTTTCATCCTTTGTTTTCCACTCTCTAATGGCGTTAGCGTTGTCGTTTCCCGGTTCTGGTTTCACTGCAACGCCACTCACATAGTCCCACGCATCGTTCTTCACGAGTAACGCCCGCATCTGCAGCTTCCAGGTGTCATAGTCGTCGCGTCCGAGCGCCTCGATGCGAATAACACTGTTCGAACTCATCGTGTCGCACTGTCACTTTCAGGTTTTGTCGCGTTTCGGCAAACAAATTACTAAAGTCCGCGAAAAAACAAATAAAGTATCTGGAGGTGCGTTACCGCGCGATCGCACACTCAGAACAATTCAAACGTCTAGGAAAAACTGTTCAATTCGATCGCGAACGTCACTTCAGTGCGCGCCAAAATTGTTTACATCAATAACAAGTATGGCCGCCGACGCGAAGGAATCGGGTGATTTTCGAATCACGACCGATGTCACGCTTTTGTCAACGAATGACTCAGCTTTTCTGTTCACACAAGTAATGCACCACTTTTGTTCACGCTAGTCGTGCCGTATTCTTGCAATTTGGCACTTGTTGCATACTCAATGCTTGCGACTTGGTCGTTTCTATTTGGCAATCACTATCGAACAAAGAAGTCCTTTTTGTCGTGGAATAGCCCATTTATACGGCTGGGTTCATAACCTGATAGAGTTGTGGAGGGCTATCGAATGAAACACGCACTTCTAAATAACACAATAAGGTCTTTTATTGACCGATATGAAACAAATACAATGAAACACGATCAGTGCTTAACGACGCGTGAACAGCAACTGCGGTCGCGGTGGTTAACACAACAGGAAGAAGTGGCGGAGCCACTGTCGCTATCTTCTTACGGTGCATGTCGCACCATCTAGTGGTATCTTCGCTAACAACATGAAATGCATTTTCATTAAGTACACGTTATTTTAATTTAATTTCTTGCGAAAGGTACGGGAGGGAAAAAGTGGTTAGCGCTATTGACGTGGCCACACTGTGAAATGGCTTTTCAAATTTACGTGGCAGGTCCCACACAATCACTAGCTTTCTGTGGTGCGCTGCTTAGGCAAACCACCTTCCTTGGAATTCTTCAGCCCGAAAGACTGATGGGCGGCGTTCGCTTCGAACGCGTGTCGCAAGTCACTCTCCAAAGCACCGCGACTTTGCTTTTCCCTCTTCCCCCGCCCCACCGCTCTCGCCACTCTGTCATCCCCGACTCCCCTGCCGCCCTCTCCGCCTGCCCCCACCGCCCCTGCCGCTCCACGCCCCCACGTCGCCCACGCCACCCTCACCGTCACCGGCGCCTCCGCCTTCAACGCCCTCGCGGCCCACACCGCCCACGCCACCCCTGCCGCCTCCGCCGCCCCCACTGTCCCTGCCTTCATCGCCCACGCCGCCCATAGCTAGTCACCGCCGCCTCCACCGCCCTCGCCTTCATCGCCGTCATCGCGTAATTTCTGGCAGCTCGCGGAGCGGCTTTATATCCACGGAAGCTTGCACCTCCATAGATTGGAGCGTTTATCTCATTTACGACGTCGCCCCTCACAAAACACGTTCTCGACGCGCGGCGCGACGACCGCAGCTTGTCGGCGCCCCGCCCCGCCCCGCCCCGCCCCGCCCCGTCCCGCCCCGTCCCTCCCCTCCCCTCCCCTCCCCGCCCTGCCCAGCCTCCCTGTACCCTCACAGCCAACTCAACACAACGAAATGACGCAGTGAGTTGCACGCGTTTCCAATGGGAGTTATTTCACTTAGCTGCCTTCACTGGCACTTGCAGTCTGCTTTGGAGAGTTAGAAGGCCAAGGAACCGTAAACTGGGCGGATAATATAATAATAACATATATTAATAAAAATAATATATAGAAGTAATACTTACAGTTAGTATTCAAAGGCATAAGCATGGATCTTTTTCAAAAAGTCATGAATTATTGTAATGCCTGGTCCCCGGTTTTTTAGATTTTTATTAAAATTTTAATTATTATTTTTATGTCATTTTTACTATTTAAAAAATTAATCCTACTATTAATGACAATTTATGGCAACATGACGCCTTTGTACGATTTATAACTCTCCATCTACACAAAATCCGTGAACTGCTACATAACAAATACTTACAAGGATGCATCAAACCTATTTGAGGCGGTAAATATTCAATTTTGTTGAGGGATGTATAAAAAATTCAGTAAGCGCACGTTTAATTTGCAACATACGTTTGGTTGCGGCACTCGTTACTGTCAAGCATGCTAATAATAAATCTATTAAAGAAATTTAAGAAATAAATAAATCCCATATATCGGTCTCATAAATCGAACAAACCGTAACCCTTCCGATCGAGGTTTGAAGGATACTTTGCATAATTCATTTAATAAGAATTTGTCCCGTTCATCGGTTTTGAAATTAAACAAAATATTTTCAAGAACCATTGATGATCCCTTTCTAGAAACTAATATTTCACTTCCTAGAACAGAAAGACGAACATTTGCCGTAATGAAAGAATGAACAGCGAACAAATCTAGAAGTTCTGAAAAGGAGCAAGTATTTTAGAACTATGCAACGGCTTTTCAATTTAACCAAGCGTGACTACCAGCAAACGAACATCCGCAATGTGCAGCAAAGTGGAAGGGTGGGATCCGAAGCGTCCCGCCTTCGACCCCCAGCAATTAGCCGTCGATACTCCCGTTAAAATCAAGGGGCCTCGCTTATTCATTAACTTCAAAGACGCATTAATTCACCGGAAATTTGTCTTCGCTCTAAGAGGGAAATGAGAGCCGCGAAAGCGGCGCCACCGGGGCCACACCCCCTCCCCTCCCCGCCTTCGTCGCCCCCGCCCCGCCCACGTCTTCGTCCTTGTCCCTGCCCGCGCCTCAAACGCCCTCCCACGACAACTTTCCAACTCCGCGAGTTGGCGGTTCCTATATCATTCTGCGAAGAGAAGCTGGGACCCGCCTCCGCTTGCATACGCCGACCCAGACAATCACAACCCCGCCCTTTCCTCGCGCCCCGCGCCGCCCCGCCCGTCCCCGCCCACTTCTTCGACCCAACTTTCGTTCCCCACCTACCCTCTCACCTCTCTCCCCGCCCACCTCCCTAGCCCTTGCTTCCACCCTGCTGCAGCTCCCCGTCCGCGTCCACTCTTTCCCCTCTCCCCTCCTCCCAACCCCGCTGCGAAGAAAGAGACGAGCTTTTCTGGCTCGTAATATCAAGGGACTGCCAGGGTACTGAGGTAGTATGTGATTAGTGAGTGTAGTTATCCTTTTCTCTTTGAAAATGGTGTTAGTAATCATTTTGCGAACAAAATATGTACATGCCATATTATAAATTAATAGATGGCAATAAAAGTAATTTTTATTAATTTATTTTCTAATAAGGTCAGCAGCGGGTTGCTGCTTAACATTGTTTGGTTAAAACGCCGTATGTTTCACAATCACTAATGTGTTCCGTTCATTTTTTGTGTGTAAAATTGTGTAATTATGTGTTGTGTAATTAAGTGTAATTTCATTTTGTGTACAAGCAATTTCATTTGATAAACGTGAAGGCCAACTTTTTACCCTGCTGAAGCAGGATGCCTTTGCCCTTAAAGAGATTTTGCAGACTCAATAAAAATGTTTCAGAAACTCTTATCTAATCAGAACCTATCAAATTGCTTAACAATGATAATAAATTCCCTGTCTGTGTTACTGTTATAAGTTCTCTCTCCCGGTAGTAACATATTTAAGAAAAAACGTGTGGAAATTTGTAGATTACCCTACAAAAAAGTAGCGAGGCAAATGCAATCTGCAAAATACATTTCACAGGAACCCGCAATACTCATAAACGATGAGTAATGCTGAACGTGAGTGATATCACGTGGACGTTCATCGCACGTATGCGACAATAAGAATTTATGATTAAAAATAAACACTTAGCAATGTGTTAATGTTTACCCAAGCACAATAGCGATTATAATCTAATGCACAGTTCTGAGTCCGTTTACGAAATTTTAGAGGCTGTATTCATTTCTAAAACAATAATTTACCATGAATTTTTTTTCTGTGCTCATTTGTCATATTTTATTTCTTTTTTCACCCTTATTTGAATTAAAATAAATGAACTTTTCAGTACCTATTTCAGAAACTATTTTATTAAAACTTAATTTTTACTTTCCTGCCTTATGAAGCATAATAAATGCCTAAATTTTCGGACTCTAATTATGAATTATCAACGAAGAAGAAACTTATTAAAGATGCCTTGAGTACATTAGCAGCTGAACAGAGAGAACATTTACTGACTTCTTACATTATTAAGAGTATTCAAACAAATTGTCCATATTAATTACTATATTGTTACTTCGTTCATTAAAAAGTAAAATTTTAATTTTTTATAACCATATTAAAAATTGCGGGCAAGTGTTTTAAATTTCTATCTCTAAACGTGTAATGTGAAGTGATGTAAGTTTTGCAGCAAGTTTTCTTTTTCACACTTTTGAATGGATTGGCCGACCTCTCAATCCTCACAAACACTTCAAATATAACACCACCCCACATGCGTACAAGTCGTTCTCTCAAAAAGCAGAAACAACAATAGGGTAGCTTTTTGACGTCCGTGTCCCGTTGCCGACGATTCGTTCCGACTGCGTGGAGTGGTGCGGTTTTCTCGCAGGTCGCGCCTTTCTTTCGCGGTAATGGCTGCCGGTCACGGGAGCGAGGGCGGAGCGAATGCTGTCGCAAAAACTGCTCTGGCAGAGCGGCTGATCCATTACGTTAATTGAAACCAAATAATCAGCGCGATTGGTCAGAGCGCTGTGATGGTAGTGTGCTGTATCACGCGTGCCCAATGTCACACGTACGAGTAAACAGAAGAAGAGCGAGCCAACCTGCGGGGTCGAGAGCGCTAAGGTACATGTGTCTAAGGAGTCTCGGTTCGAGGGGTCGAATCTCATCTCGGGTCTGAGGAGAAGTAAAACCGTTTCTCCCTTTTTGTAGATATACTGGCTGTAAAAAATCATCAAGCCTAAATGAAGCATCTGAGCAAAATTCAAGTCGTGTGTTTTGTAGTCCGATACCTCCGTTCTCTGCCACGCAGTGGAAGGTGGTCAGACTGAAGAAGAACCGGCTTTATGGCCTGAGCCTCGCCGCGGCAAATAGGGCGCCATTGAATTCCTGGCCAGCCTGGTTGACGTTGAGGCTTGGGGTATTTGCGCCCAAGTACACGTGCCATCTGGACTGTGGGTTAGAATCACGCGCAAGGCTTGATCATTGTGTTTTGGCATGGTGTGTATTCTTGGTACACCATGTATATCCCTAGTGCCTTAAATCCTTAACGACATAAGGGCTTACGGGCCCGCAGCGTCAGCTCCTTCTAGGTGTGACCTGGCTCCATTCGTCTAATCCTGGACCAATCCTGGTGTGATCACGAGATGCGTTTCCCCAACGGCATGCACACTTATCTATAAGTGGTTCATGGTTCATCGGTTCATAAGACCGACATCGGTGGGATGGTTGGAGACGCTTTTAGAAACTACGGTGTCAGCATCTGGGGCTTAGCAGCGGTCTTAGCAGCGGAGGGGACTTTTATGACACGGAAAGGTGCAATGAGTAAAATAGAAACACTTTATAGTAGGCCAGCTGGACAAAATATCTGCCAGAAGAGCAAGTAATAAGAGCTTCTTCAAGCCAAATACTGCTTCACATTAACGCGTATTGCGGATGGGAGCACTTTCAGGTCTTTTGGTTTGCATGTCATCACACAATAGTTCCGCTTTGCGGATATTCCTCGAATGTGAAGAGATTACGGCAAGAGACCAGTTTCTTTATGCCAAGTGCTTCTTGGATTCGTGTAACAATCATGGACATGATTCGTGATCACTACTATGCAGCGTCAATCTCCTGAGCCAAGCCACAGGTCCTGTCCTTTTACCTATGAATACGAGACAAACGCCAGATATTTGATGATAAAAATTCAACTTACATGAAGGTATTTAAGAAATAAAGGAGAACCCTATATCGTAATAAAAAAAGTGGAAGACGAAACGTCTTAAAATCACGTTGACTCTTTCTGTAACATCTATTTTATAAATCTTATCATTCACGGAGAAGATGAAAGTGGTTTTGACTTTGTGATTTATCCTGTTCATTGCACATCTCCGGAATGATGCCAATAAGCACTTAGAGTGAGCGATGTATTCATGATATGCTAGGCCAGGTGTTGTGTGCGTCATTTGTAAGGAGCACAGTGCAATGAGGTGAGTTCGGAGAGAGATTCGTGGTTCCATACTTCAAGAGTCTTAAGGATAGTGGTAAGAGTTCCCTTAAGCCTATTATTTCACGAGTTAGCATCAGAAAAGACAACGTAACCCTCCCAAGACGTATCCGGAGGCCCGCTCTAAAATAATAAGATCTCGGTGAGGAGACAACAGGGAAGATCAGGGAAGACATTCTGTAATAATTTGATTTCTAACACTGTAGTTTGGGTACATGTGATAGTTTCTTAAATTGTCCAAATTACCTACTCCATTATTAAACTGTTTTACACACGGAATTTCTGTTCGCTAATGCTGTCACTTTTCAATTAAGTCTGTCGTGACTGATGAAGAAATTCATCTTGGACACAACTGGCCAAAATGTACTTTCCATATTAGAGAATACTTTCTAATTATTGGTAGTATCCTAAAACTCAAAACATGCCTGTCAAGCGCATGCCCGTTGCCCAGCGTATCGCTAAGAAAATGCAAATCACTGGGCATGTCGATGCTTGTATTTTTTATTTTTGACTTTGCCTCGCCGAAATTTGAATAGATAGAAGTAGTTTTGAGATTTTCTACAGTAAGAGAGTGAAATGTTTTATTGTCTTAACATAAATCTCACAGTAATCTAAATGTACACGAACTGAGTAAGAAGAAAGAGGACCCCATGGTCAAATGGCCATATATCGGAAATATTAGTAAATAATGTATCTTCATTTCAGTTGAGTCATTCTATTCTCTGATTTAAGATTCAAAAAATATCCTACAATTACCATGCATTACATTCGAATATTATTTCCAAAGTATAGTGTTATTATAAACGACGTCAAATGCTTTTTAAATTTCAAACATATTCTAATATATGCTTCTTTTTGCTCCATTTACGATGCGACATCCTGAATATAATAAATAATGGCTGTTTCTTTAGATTATGATTTTATAAAAGAATGTTGGCAATCTTAATACGTTTCGCATTTACCAAAAAAAAAGGTTTCCATACGCACGCTGAAAAATTTCTTTAGTACTTCTGGAAAAAGTGGCAAAGAGTAATTGGTTGATAAATTTGAATTTCTCTCGTTGCTTTTTGAAAAGCCAGATATTTTGAATCCCAGATATTTTGAAAATATCTAGAAATATCTCGGTCTATAAGGATACATTTTGAAGATTTAATTAAACGGTTGTATAAAGGTATGGGCAAAACTCTAACAAATAATCCGGAAATTCATCTAAACTGTGTGAATATGTTAAATTTTTGTTTACTGATTATTTTTTTTAATTTTATAGGAAGAAGCATCAAAAGAATCCGAAACGTGTGCCGAAATTGTTTCTAGAAACTTCCAAAGGAGTTGAATTTTGTGGCTGTATACCTTTCGTGACATCAACTGCAATTCGCGAAAAATATTAGCTGAAGAGACTCGCCACTATATCTGGATTATTCACTTCCATATTATTATCATCCTAAAATAACATTCCCTGCAAACTCTTTTTAATGTGGTCGTATGTCTTATTCTATTGATTTGAATGTACAGTACTTCAATCCGTACGAATTGCACTTATGAATGCGAATCAGTGCGAAGATGTTTGGAGATTAGTCAAACAGTGTGTCATCAACATTGTGTTACTCGTAACTGACGTGTATGGACAAATAATGTATAATATTTGTATTCATACATTTGTTCGCGAAAACTACGCAGATAATTCAGGTTATTTACAATAATGATTAAAAAGTTCACATAACATATATGAAGAGAAATCCTTAAATATTTGATTTCCGCAACTTTTTAGTTCTCACGAATTTGGTTGCTTATCATTGTTATCATTCAAAATGAAAAATGAAAAATTGCATTAATTCTTAATAATCTTTTATATTTTTCTGTAACATTCAAACCGAGGCGCTTGCTTACTGAAACGAGATCAATAATCTCAAAACAAAGGCTTATTTAAAATACACCTTTGTATTGGCAATAAGTGTAAAATCGTGTTTATTGTCTAATGTCCCCGTGTGTACTCCTTTACTTTAATTTCTGGATTTAAAATCAATAATGAGTTTTTTTCTAATCGATCATTGATATCATTACCATCTTTGGAAAACGATATTTTGTGTGTAAGTAAAGTAATAAAAGTTTATGTTAATTCGTAAATAACTCTAATACAGTTCCAAAATGTCAAAGAGGGCGTCATCATTTGACGTACAATGGAGTACGTATGTCCATTAGCCTCTGTTCACGGAACTGCATTATTCCGTTGCATTCTTGCAGCAGCAGCAGCTGGTTGAAATAACCAGCAGTGATTAGTATTCATGATACGGTGTCTTCATGATTCTGACCTCATTTCACGCCGCATCCGCTCCGGCTCTCGGGCCTGCGCGAGCCGGACTGGCGATGGACCCCATTCATCTGTACATTTGCGCACCTCGTCCCCCCCCCCTGCGTCCCTCCCCCTGCCCCGTCCATCGCATCCGCCCCGCGCGGCCACAGCCCGGCGCGGAGCCACGCCCCCCGGCTGTTTGCACTTATAATTTAGTTAGTATCGACGGGCGTTGGCGGACGGCTCGCCAAACAGCCGCAAATACATCCCGACGGACGCGGAGATGGGACGCAGGCGGAGGGGCGGACGGGAGGACGGGCACATGGGCGGGCGGACGGGCGGACGAACGAACGGACGGACAGGCGGGCCTGAGGGCGGTCGGGCGGGCGTGCTTACGAGTGGACCTGCTGACGAGCAGACGGGCAGACCGGCAGTCGAGTGGACGGTCGGACGGGCAGAAGGCCGAGGGACGGATAGGCGGGCGGACAAGAGGACGGGCTAACGTGCTAACGAGCGGACATGCCGACCGGCGGACGGGGAGACTGGCGGACGGGCAGACCGGTGGACGAACGGTCGGACGAACAGGTGGAGGGGGCGAGTGGTACGAGATAGAGGCGTGCCGCTCGGGACGGCAAGGAGAGAGAGAGAGAGAGAGAGAGAGAGAGAGAGAGAGAGAGAGAGAGAGACATCGCTGATGTAGCAGTTGCTGCTCAGGTTTTCCTCATTATTTACGAGGCGAGATTGCATGTTATAGCTAATGGCGGTCCAAACCATCACAATTTGCCTTTGTTTGTGTGATCCAGTACCCACTCGTTGTGCACGACCTTCCTCTATACACTGGTTCCACTCACCCACATCTGTCGTAGCAGCGTGCTCTATTCTAGTTGCAATGCCAGGTTACGAAAACCCTTTTTCCGGAGCTAACTCTATCACATAATAAATATTGAGACCCTTGACGTCGACGAGTAGGTCGTCACTTGCTTGCACAATTACACGATGTTTTACGGCTCTGCACTGATCAGTAATACTGACACAAAATCATTGTTTGCTTTGTAATTAGTGAAACCTTTAATTCAAGACGTAGTAAGAATATTTGTAACTTAGGTAGATAAAATAATGGAATAAACAGAATAAGAATAAGAACATTTGCAGGGGGCATACGTATTTGGTCACATTTGTGGCAACACTCCTTAATGAAAATCGCAATGCAAATGGAGGAGATAAATTCATAATAATTGGAAAAGGAAAAGCAAAACTTACATTTTTGACCTATCAACTAGTGTGATCCCAGCACAGACACTGTTACAGAGCTGCTCATAGTCAGGGGAACTCTTCCTCACAAGTTAATTTGGCAGTTGATGAGGGATGACGTACGTAGACAGACGCTCAGCGGGGACTGTTCACAAAAACGTTACACGACTTACAAAACTAGTGATGCAAAAACAGCACTACTTTCTCGCCGGTGCTTTCACGAAAAATTCGTGAAAAGTACTCGAATATAAGAAAAATTGTAAATGACCTTATTTTAAAATCTGTCTTTAAGGAACGGATTTCCTTAAAAGAAAAATATTCCTTTCTCTATCTTCATAATTGTAGTTGTAAGAAGACACCGAAAAATATCTGAACTTTCGCAATTTTCAAAAAATTAGGGATTTCAACAAACATGAGCCTGAGCATGAACCAGCATCATTCTTTTAAACGTCCTCCATACTATACAATAACAAAATTTAATAAAAAATGATGGAGTTATCTTCTTTTAAATTTTGAAAATGTCTCAGGAGTTTCATGTTACATAACTTTCTCAACCCATCAGAGCTCACATAACTTTCTCTCTACTCCACAGCAAGAAGGTAATATACATACGTTGTACGTAGAACGATGACTGCAAGACGTATACATAAGACAATCATTTGTTGATGTTATTTGCAATCATAGTTATTATATTGAAGTTGTGAATCTGTTGGAAGTGTTTCAAAGTTGTTGAACTGGTATAATACGTGTCGAATCAGAATCATTGCATAACTTGATTTACACATTATACACACTGACATTATAAGATATTTCATCTCATCAACTTTAGGGTCATCTGGATAAAATCTCCGCAATTTCCTTCTTCCTTAACTTTTTAAACTAGTGGAGCTAAACAGCACGTACATTCTCTTCCGTATTTTTACGCAAAAGTACGTGAAAATTACTCGAATTTTTGAGAAATTGTACATGACCTTATTTACAATATATTTTTTAAACTAATTTCATTACGAGAAAAAATCTTTATCCTTAATATTTTAGTTGTAGAAAGGCTCCGAAAACACGGATTATTGACACCACATGTCAGAGAATTTTTTTCTAACTTTATCAACTGAGTTTTTCCACGTTTTTGTTACCAGGGCTCTGTAATATGAGTTTTTTGGCAAAAATTCGTTGTTTTTTTTTTCGCGCAGCATTATATAACTATCTCTCTACTCCGTAGCGAGAAGGTAAAATACTATTGGTTGACTCAGGTGACTACAGCTGTCGCATAGGAATTACAGCCCAGCAGAGACACCCAGAGGAAACAAGAGGCATGGAGCAATAGTTGCACGGGGCCCCTCATTTTTTAAAAAATCAAATCGGTCGTACCCCAGTACATAAACAGAAATCATTTCTCATTTACTATAAATAACTTATATAATATTTTTAAAAATTAAATAATTTATATAAATTAGAAGTAAATATATTTCTTTTTTAATAAAAATATCGCCACCCTAATTAAATCTGGCCCTAGGGCAAGTTGCCCCATCTGTATCAGAATGTGGCAGAATCGATATGCAACTTTCGAGCTTCCTCAACGCAGTCCAACAAGGTTATGGAATGCTCATACAAAAACAAAAATGTTACTTTGGTAATATGATTTTTAATGAACTTCATATAATGTCTTTGTTGTAAATTCTTTGTCTCCCGCATTTCAATATTAACGCTCACTGCAAACGAAGGAATATATGCCTGCCATAATTTTCTCCGTCCACCAATTTAGTGAGAGAGAGACCCATTACTGCGAATTCGGATGTTTGATCTCCCTTTGAATGCTTGTAGAACTAATTACTCAGTGCTTCACGTCGCTGTGTACTCTCTTGAGGCTTTGTGGTTCGGTAGTTCTAACGAACCTTTTCCGGGGCGTTAAGGGTTTCTTTGTGAATTTCATTCATAATTTGCTTCAGTACTGTTGATTTTGATGTACGCACATAAAATAAATCTCTTCTTAGTAGACCCTAACTGCAACAAAATATCCTCTTTGGTGTGGGAAGTGTGATTTAAGAGAGAAACAATTTGTAAGTTTAAACGTGATAGCAACATTCGTAAAGAATAGCGCAAGCTTTGTTTAACAGATTTGAAATACTTTCAAGTTAAGTTTTCTACGGAATAAATATGCTCTGGTGAATTTTCGAAATGTTATTTCGTTTTTGCTGCCACCATTACATTAACCATTTACTATCTCTTCCAGTAGCTTCTATTCAGCGCTGAATAAAGACAACACACGTTCCTTTATAAAATCTGAGTTTACTAGTTGCTCAGGAAATACACTTTCTTCTACTTCATGTACGGAAAAAATGCTACTAATATAACAGGCAGGTATATCCAAAAAGTATCGTGAACAAAAAGAAGACGCAATTTCTTGAAAAACCTTTATTGTAGCACCTCCAGCACATGTTACTCAATTTCTTCACGATGTCACCACTAAAACTAAGAAATTAGTCACACCATGGGATCAGCATTTACATCGCAGTGCTGAAAAAGTTTACCGCCTAGTATAAGCATAGTTGAGCATATATTGAGCAGTTGCTTCAAAAATAGCTGGAAAACACTCGTGTATTTCTTTTGCAAATCGAACATCTACGCATATGCTTCTATTCGAACTTCTAGAAAAAAAATTGTATGGTTATTGTAACACTTTTTATTTCTTTGTACACAATGTAGTGTTTTTGAAGAAATTTTAAACGCACCTCTGCACTACAACAACTTTACATAACCCCGCAAAATTAAAAGTTACACAAAGTTACACACGACGTTCAACTATTTGCTTTCAAAGTGCGAAGTAACGATGGCCTCGTTCCTGCGAGTTTCCATCTGTCGATCTTTGCTTTCGTTCTACAATCTCGCGGCATGGGGTGTTGACTCGCGAAGGGAGACAGGTTAAGCCATGAAACATTTGTTACTTTCTCACCCTTACAAAGGTGCTTTGTAAGGAGAGAAAGTTATGTAATCGTGCGCCGGAAACGTCTATTTATTTTGTTAGAAGTATGTTTGTCTATTTACCTTTATTTCCTCTTAGTCTGAACACTCCTCATCCGCAACCTTCGTGTTGCCTCGATCATCCACGCCCCTCACCGCCTGTCCTGCACCCACCCGCACGCCACCGCACCCCCTCACCTAATCTAAACTCACTCGCTGTCTACTCTCACCTCACGTCCAAACCACCTGATCTTTCCCTACAATATTCTTCATTTCTTCATTTCAGTCCCCACCTCCCTCACCCTGTCAACTGCATCTCCAGTCCCCTGAGCACACCCTGGTCTACGGCCTCTCTCACCATCTACGACTCGGCGTAAGCGTCCGTTGGAAAGAGGGAGGGAGGTGGGCTCGGAGCGAGAACGGCAGGGTGATTTTTGTTGTGGCTCAAAGCGACCCTAACGAGCAGACCGGGCACCGTGCCCGGACCGCCGCCACCGCCGCCACCGCCGCCGCCACTGCCGTCACTGCCGTCACCGCCTCCACCGCCGCCGCCACCGCTGCCACCGCAACCGCCGCCGCCACCGACGCCACCGACGCTACCGCCGTCACCGCCGTAACCGCCTCACCGCCTCACCGTCCTCCTCTCTCACCGTGCCGAGAGGTCCAACGTGCCAGGTTAGCAATTACTGCCCGCGGTGGATGGGGTGCACAGTGGCAATGCGGAGAGAGATGCGGGCAGTGGAGGAAGGAGAAGGGTGTGGAAGGGAAGGGGGAGGTTTGGAAGGGTGGGGAAAGAGCGGAGCAGCCGCGTCAGCAGTGCTACGCCCCTTGAACACCGCGCTTGTGACGCGTAGTGTGCGGTTCATCCGAGAGAATGAGCCAAGAGCGTTGCTCGCCACTTAAAAGAATCGTCTCCACCTCGTTTATTGAACATTACCAGAGTTTTAGCTAAGTTAGTGTAACCGGAGCACAGGAGTGGGGCCTCTGGAGTTGGGAGCCTCGAATTACTTGCCTCTCTAAACTCAATGAGCAGGGCAGCCGGCTGCTCTGACCGGTAGTTTTCCGTGACCTCTCCGATCAACACCAGGTGAATACTGGAACAGTATGAACAGTATGAATTGGAACAGTACCCTATCAAACGCGCCTCAGATCACGCGTGATCTTTCCTTTCTCTTCCCTGTCTTATCCTCTCCTTTTACTTACACACAACTATACTCATATGCACTACACTTCCACACATGTCGGGAGACCAGTCGGGAGCTTAGAGCTTGACCCGGATGGGGCGGTGCCTCGTTGGTGGGAGATAACTGGTTCGGGAAAACTCCCCGCAAGCCGACGTACATCGGCGCCGGATCTCGCCAGCGAACGGGAAAAGATCACTGCCACCTCCTGCGATAAAATATGCACTACACGTATGAGACTAATGGCCTTATCATTTAACGTGTCCTGCATGACAAATCAGCCCATCAATTAGTAGGGTTTTTTTTAAGTTAACTCGCGGTAAAATAAACTCTAAAAATTTTACTGATTCCAGAAGGTTTCAATAATGTCAATTTTCATTTATTATATGAAAATTTCAATTCAATAATCAATTTTCTATTATTCATGAATTTACATAGAGAATATTTTCAAACAACAAGTACAACACATAACATAAGGTCCGTTCTAGCCAGTGGGCTTTTCGACGAGTTCTAAAACAATTCACCATCGCCGAATACCGCAACGCTCTGTAAAAATGTATCCTTTCTTCTGCCAGATGAGGCGACCACCAGTTAATTCATCAATTTAATAGGTGAATGCGTTTAAAGGTAAGGAGTAGTTTTCGTTGAGGGATTTACATGTTTGCGTTTTCGCATAGCGCTGAAATTTAATTTATGTTGCAAAACTTACCTATGTAAATTAAATCAAAACTACTTATTTCACA